>OZ026619.1:66885125-67352625 GCA_964020975.1 Hermodice carunculata
CCCAAGGAAAGCTGTTGGACTTGGACCATATTCTTCTCTGGGAACATAGAGAATCATTATAGTGATTCAGTTTCATCAGCACTGCTTATGCAGTGATTGGCACTAAAAGAGTTAATCAACCCCAGTGCTCTACATGCAGCAAGGTATTGAGGCACATCTGTAATGTCATTACTGGCAGTACAGCCTTCAGGAGGCAATTTGCGCAGTGATCTCTGGAAAATATATCATGTGGGATTATAAGAAAAGATATTCCATGAATTAGAAATTGCATTTTAAGAATGGTAAAAGCTGTAAAAATGGAGCCAATGGCTGGACTATGGAAGGTTTGATAAATCATGTTACACAATATACCCCAGAACACAATAAACTTGTCATGAAAAGAATGCTGTTCAAGTGTTGGTTTATAAATTCCTAAAAAAGTGTGAGCAACATTCACTAGTAACAAGTTAAACATTGAACTATTGATATAATCTTGAACAATGAAGGAATAGTTCAAATGAAAAGATGGAAACATAATGATGTGTTACCCAGTATAAGGTTTTCATGCATTATTGGTGATCTTGGTTTGCCTGTACGGTCATTATACACAAAAGGACATAAATGATAGAGGTAAGTATAATAAATGTTCAGTTGAAAAGTATTATACATTAAATAGTCCTGAAAATATGATACAGACAGATGCTGCATGCGCTATTTTGTGCAACGTGAATGGAGGACACATGCAAACATATTAAGATTAGTATAAAACAGATATTTCTATGCTTATATACAAAAAATGAAAGTTATTTTGGCTGTTCAACCTGAAATAAAAACAAATAATATACACACAGAATTGTGTTATTTGTAATCATAGAGACAAATATGACTTATGGGAATGATTTTCTTCCTTGGAACCTGTTATGATTGTAAGTATTATAAATGACATGACATGATAAATGTATTAAAAAAGGTAAGTTTAAAACTTTATATATTTGATTGCATGCATAGAATATTGAATGGAACATGCAGTGTTGTCATTCATAAAATGAAAATGGAAAGCATCACTTGTATTCAGTACATAATACGTGTATATTATGGGACATGTAGTTTTATATCGTGAAACCTGAGAATGAGGTAATATTCACTGACCACTATCACAGGACATTATTTGTACAGACATGAGACTAGCTGGACTCTAAACAGATTGGAGCCCTGAAGAAACAGTAAGGGTTAGATATGTGTTCACCATGCATGTGAATCAAGTATCATAAGTTGCACGCAAATAAGTTAAATGAAAGTGATGTGTGATAATACCATTCCTGTTAGTTTGTTCTGTTCACTTGTCATTTGTGTTAGAACTTCCAACTGTAAATGTATCAGTCCTCAACTGATAATGTATCAGTCTTCAATGTGTGCTACCTGTGAGACAACTCTGCCAAGGTACCATGTTTCACCTGGAGTACCTTCACCTTCGTCAGCACGGTGGTCTGACAATAAGGGCAACACTTGATATCACAGTGGGTTAATAAGTACTCTGACAGTAATACTGCACAAGTATTAATCTACAGTAATTCAGTATTCCTCAAGTGAAATGCGTAGGTTTTCCTTAACATGATATGTCAAGGAATAACTGATTTTTTCCTTCTTTCTTTTGTCCTTCCTCCTTCGCAAATCATCATGAAACATTTAAGATATTTTAGTCATTTAAAAATTGTGGTAGTCAAATATTGGCTAGTGCTACAAACAGTCCCTGCATTAATACTCCAGTTGTCAACATTAAGAGATTTAGCCCACTTGCTCTGTAGGGCAAGTAACTCAGACTTACTTGCCATGTACTGTATAGGAATTTTACACTTTGAAACTTCTGTGGTGAAACTATATTAAGATGTCTACCATATATGTTATTATAAACATATCAAACTGATTTTAAATGAATTCTAAAATTACGGCACCTTAAATGCTACAATAGAGTCATCAACCATGTATACAAGTCAAATTTCCTTATTTCTTAACCACTCATATTATCAAAATGGTACTTGTCCTCATCAGGGCCAGTGCCCATGCAGAAAAACCCACTTGTCCAAGGCTGCTTTTTGCTTTCTTGGGGCAAGTGTTAATGTACAGCCCTGAAATATACAGTCACATAACGAACACTGAAAGTATGCCCTCCTCCGTGGCCACCCATCCCACATATATTCCCGCTTGTTCATCCCATTAATGTACCTCGGCGTCTGAAGAATTCAGTTCATCAACCAGAGATGGTGGACAACGGAAGTCTACCGCCCATGAATCCACAGATTCTTCCGATTGGTGGTTGTAATGCTCTATTTCTGAATGGAGACTATGTACAGAGATTGAGGTGAATTGTGATGGGCTGCAAAACGGACCAGGACAGGCCCACTGATGGCCTGCTGTATCATCACATTCACAAACTAGGACACTTTCAGTTTGTTCTTCAGACCTGAAATATGAGTCGGCTGCATTAAATTTGGTGGAAATATAAGGAGAACAAGGCAAGAAAATTATCTTTGGGGTCTACTTGTCCAGGGAGAAGTGCATGTCTCCATCTTTTGCATGCCAATTAAAAAAAAAAAAAAACTTGGCCCCCACTAGATTTTACGTGTCCTGGACAATAGGACATAAGAATTTTCTTGCGCTGCAGAGTGTTGTGCAGACAAAGTAATGAATGTTTGATTTTGTAGAAATCCTCTATGTGTTGCACAACATTTTCATTGATTCACTGAATTAAAAACTGAAATAAATATATGCTTTAAATAACCCCCCCCCCCCAAAAAAAAGTGACCACTCACATCATACAAACAATGTGAAAGTCACCTATCTATTTATAAAAGGAGCTAGTATAATCCTGAATTTTATGGAATTCTGTTATAAATATGGTTTGGAGCAATGATAACATTATAGGTTTTCACAAAATTTTGATTTCACCACCCCTCCCCCCTAAAAAATCACAGCCTTTCCAAGGATTGAACCAGATACATAAAGATACCAAGGCAAAAAAAATTACGTGTGTATCCCCTAACAGAACCAATTTTGGGGGCTAGGTAGACCTGTAGGCATGCATAATTGTTTTCTTTTTTTTAATTTGGGTGGGTCGGTATGGTTCCTTTGTTAAATGTTCTACAATTTTGGGTAGTTAGATTTTTTTTTTTTTTTCTCAGAAATAAGTAAACAGGAGGTCCATAGGGGCTTTTAGAGATGGGTCGGTCAGGTTGGGGGAAACAAAAGAATTATTGGGGGGGGGGGGGGATGGGTAAGTTACATGTTTTATGTAGGCCAATTTTTTTCTCTCGTTTGGTTTCCAGTTGGTAGGACTTCCTAACTTGGCAAACATAGCAGAGCAATTAAAATGCTACAACTTTGCTGCAAACTTTTAAATTGAAATTGGAATGAAACTTTTATCTGTAACAGTTTGTGAAATATTAAAATATGTCAATTTTGAGCTGCTGCTACTTGGCACAAATTAAAATGGTACAACTTCAATTGCTCTTTATTTGATTCACCAGGGGCACCAATCTATAAACTTACATTCGAAGAACCCTATCTTTAACAGTTTATAAGATATTGAAAACTGTTATTGTTTTGGTGCAACTTTGGTTTACTGTTCATTCCATTTCTATTTGCACAAACCCATATATTGATTGAAATTGGAATGACATCACAACCTGAAATGGTTTGAAGATACTCAAGATTTTCAAGTGGGCCTAAATTAGTAATTAATAGAAAAATATTTTCCAGTCTACTGGATTGTCTGGTGTGACAGACCTCTCTGTACATGTAAAATTTTGGGTTTGTCTATAATAATTTTGAAGACAAATCTTTTGAGGTTTTAATGGTCTCTATTTGGTCAATTTTTGAAAATCATGACTATTCCAAACAAGATGCATAATTTTACAAGCTTACTGCTAGGCGAGTCACCATGCCAAGTTTCGTGGTTTGGGAAGACAGTGTCAGAGAAGAGGAGAGAGAGAGAGAGAGAGAGAGAGAGAGAGAGAGAGAGAGAGAGAGAGAGAGAGAGAGGAGAGAGAGAGAGAGAGAGAGAGGAGAGAGAGAGAGAGAGAGAGAGAGAGAGAGAGACGAGAGGAGAGAGAGAGAGAGAGAGAGAGAGAGAGAGAGAGAGAGAGAGAGAGAGAGAGAGAGAGAGAGAGAGAGAGAGAAACAAAGAAATTCTTATATATAGCTTAGATAATAGGCATACCAATTTCTTTTGGACCCATTGTCAATTTACAATGGGAGGGGCGTGGCTATAGCCTACACATGCAAAGTACAGTGACTTCATATTGGGATGTTGCACCTCCGCTAAACCACTTTATTACATTCATTATCATCTTCAAACAGTTTGCTTCAGGATATTATTACACTTGTAGCATATAAAACTTCAAAGTGGGTGATAATAGAGGATTTCTGCACCACTGTGTCAATGCATGATGTTCTCTATCTTTGCGCGTGTTTGCGCGCACATGGGCCGGCCTGAAGTGTTGATTTCCTACCCCAAAAATATCTGAACTTTTCAATGGCACACCGCCCTAAAGCGCCCTAACAGGGTAAGCACCTTTTTTAAACACTTTTTTAAACATGTCATAGCAAAATACGTATATTTGCGTCGGAGAACAGATACTTTCAGATTTTTTTTCACAGAACCACGGAGAAACATTCTCACCACGTGGGTCGAGGTGAAAAAGAGGCAAAAAATTACATTTTTTTAAAGTCATGTGACTTTCAAAAGCGATGTTATTTTGGGCAAGATGGCGGCGGTCATCGACAAAACTGCAAGATCGGTGGCCGAAAAGTAACCTCTACCGACGGTAAAATTAATTTATTGGCCCAAAAATGGTACAAAATAAAAGAATAGTATATGTTCTTTACACCGGTGAAATTAATTAGTGGGTAAACGCAAATCTTTATCACAAAACCAGCCATTTTCAAAACCGCTTTTACCATTGTGGCAGATACGGCCAACGCTATCGACGGATCTGTTGGGATCCCTACTTGTATCCAAAAAAAGAAACAGGAATCTGTACATATTTTTCCATGAAAACGCGTTCTTCTTACACTAGTATATGCTTGCAAATTGACCAAGACCAAGTTGGAAGATGAACTTTGGTGCTGAGATAATTCTTGTATCAGCAACACCTGCCGGCTTCAGGACCCATCTTAAGAAAATTCCCGACTCGCTGTGCCTCAGCTCATAGAAAGCGGTTATTGCTAGTTGACCAGTTAGAAGTAGCAAGATGTCGAACTAATACATCTTGTGGAGATAACTATGGAGCACAGATGGTGCAAAGGAGAATCGCCACAGAGTTGAATTGTCAAAATTTTGCAGAAAATTGATTGTGTCGTTGTATACTTTGAACCATAGACCTACTATCTGAAGGACTGAGCACAGCATATATCAGTAGTGCAAATCTTATCAAGGTCATACACGAATAAACAGTGTCTTTGACCCGCCTTTGTTTTTTCGCTGATTGTCGCAAGGAGATAATAGGGGCTCTTTGGTCTGCATCTCTGGTACTGCCTGAGCGGGTTGCAGTCACACCTGGGCAAGCGCATTCTAGTTGGCAACCTATGGCGTCATTTGACCGAAACTTAAATGCTTGGATGTGCAATGATATAAAGGGCCTTTCACACTGAGCATTCGATTTTCAAGCGGCCTTGCCAGTCCCCTAAGACAAGCCAAATGGCTTTTGAATTTTTGCTGCGATGATTATTAGAGATTTTATGAATGGATTTTATCTCTGGGTCAGCTACACTATTTGTAAGCTAAGACAAACCTTATATGATTTAGATGCTTTTCTTAAAAAAATGCCGGTCTAATAAGGAACTTCAAGTGTACTTAGAAATGATTGAATACAAGCAAAGGTTGATTTTGGTGCAGTTCAAATTTACTGCCAGTTCCGGCGTATCGGAAAATTTTGCAATCAAAACGTGCTCAAGTTGATTTCTGGGCCCAGTATCCAATCTGGCGCCTGGAAATGCCAGTAACATGCATAATATCCCTATGCCGTAAAGTCATGGATATTGTACCACCATGGAGGGGTAGACTAATGTTTGAAATGCAAAAAAAAAAAAAAAATTAAATTAAAATTTGAAACATGAAAAATGCAATAAAACGAATCATTTATATAGGTAAAATACTACCGAAGTGTATCGTTGGCCCACCCTTTAGCGTTCAGCAGACCAGCAGCTGTGAATACACAATTGACGCCTGCAAGTTTTATTGGCCCTTGCCTGCTGTGGCGGTAACAGAGCTCTGGCATTTGAAGTGCTGGTGATGCTGAGTCTTTCAGAATGGTGGTCCATGTTTGAACATTGTGGTTGTTAGCTGATGACTGTCATGTACACATTATTTCCTCAACTCACTAGACTGTTTGGATAATTTTTCCAGAGTGTTTTACGCTCATTGCAATTCAGTTTTGTGAAAAATATTATATATTTATAATCATCACCCAATTATTTTTTTAAAAGCTGAATATATGTTAGTATTAGCCATATACAGGTTTATATTCCCCCCCCCCCCCTTTTACTATTCTTTAATGCAGTCATTCTGACAAATAAAGTTAAAAATCAATTTAATTACCTGCACAAGAGTTGAAACACAGGTGCAGGATTTGCCTTACAGCAGACCAAGCTCCATATTATTTCTTCCACTTGAACTGGAGTGAAGATATGATATCTTTATGTAAAGTCAAAAACACATGTACCTGAGCATCAAGGCTCTTTGTCAACTAAGTATTAATGTACAAAACTTGCTTGCAGGCAGAGGGAAACAGAAATTTTAAATCTTATTCAATGACACATAGCTCATTATTACTCTTACCTGAACAAAACTTACAATTACATTTATCCCCATCCCAGTTTCTGATTAAAGTTTTAAAATCCAGATACCATGGTAGCTGTGAGTTGATGACCTTTTAACCAGTCATGAAAAGACACTGAGATTGGTATGTTAGGGAGGCAAGTAGAAGATACTTTCAGGAATCATGAGGAACTTTATCCGACCAGATAAAACATACAGATGAAAACCATATACTTGTTGATTACAACACTCAAGTCAATTCAATATAACTAATGAAAGAAAAAAAGGTAAAATTATATCTTGGTCAGGGAGACACACATTAAGGTCTTTATCAGACTGCTATCGTGTGCCACCCTACAAACATATGGTATCAAAAAATATTTGTGATCATGAAAGCCCATTATTTTGGTAAAATTTACAGAATACGTGCTTTTCCAAAGAAAAAAAAATCCAGCTTTAACAAATCAATTTGTGCTACAGATATAACAGTTTGGGATTGTACATGTATCTGAGTAGTTCAGAATAATTGCTTTCTTTATATGATATGAAAAACCAAAGTAACTGTGAATATGAACTTTTTCAATAACAGCTTAAGGGGTTTCATTAACGATACGGTTAACCTCATGGCGTAAACATTTTTTGGCAAATACACGTTAAGTATGCATTACTAATAACTGCTGCCTTCTCGTGTCATGTTCATGGACTTGGTTTGTTGACATAATCAAAAATGTAGAAAAGTACACAGGAAGTCGATTATTTAAGAGTTTACGATAGAATTTTAAAGCCTGTAATTTGTAAATATCTTCTAACTTAAGTAAATTTCTAGATTTGAAGATTGGACCTGTGTGGGCATTATAATAACTATGATTAATTATGCGAATGGCCTTTTTCTGAAGCTTCACAAGTCTTTCCGATTTATGACCCCATGCGAGAAGACAATAGTTGAATCTCGGAAGAATTAAGGAACAGTAAATAGTTTGTAAAATGTAAGAAGGAAGAAAATTCTTCAATTAATTCATTATGCCAATTGTCTGTGAAATTTTTGATGCAACTTTTTGTGCAACTTTAGTGTGATGTTAACCACAGTGACGGGTGTATTGTCCCGTGCAAAATAAAATGGATGCATGCAGTAATCACATGGTCCCTGGTGAGACCTAAACAAGGCGAAATCTGCCAGGCATTCTGCATAGGATTCCTCTTAGTGTGCCTATTTGACATTTTAGTACTGTTTAATACCAAAGTGTACCTTTTTGTACCAAAAATCCAATGATCACAAAGGTATCACAGTGGGACTTTAATTAACATTAACGTGTTTCTTCATTGTTTTTAAAGTGGATAGAGCATAGTGAAGCCCCCTTCAAATTATGAAAAGGCA
This sequence comes from Hermodice carunculata, assembly GCA_964020975.1. Taxonomy (NCBI): domain Eukaryota; kingdom Metazoa; phylum Annelida; class Polychaeta; order Eunicida; family Amphinomidae; genus Hermodice; species Hermodice carunculata. The sequence continues at coordinate 66,893,294 of OZ026619.1, forward strand.
TCCTAACCCGTCTCTAAGGCCTCGTGGTCCAGTCTTGGAAACCAAGATAGACTCATTAAAAAACAAAGTGGATTTTAAGCCCATTGCACAAAGCAAATTTTGGTAGAAAAGGAGCCTAATATGCCACCAAATGAAACCTAAAATTTCAAAATTTTCAGAGGGGGGCATGCCCCTGGGCCCCCTTTAACATGCCTTTGCACTTTGGTGCTAATTTGGGTATGTGGAATGGCCCAAATGGCCACAACTCCAATCAAAAGATCTGTAATCAAGTGCTGGACTTTATTCCGCGTAACTCAGTTAACACTCTCAGTTCAATCAAGCGCACAGATTTGGTCACAAATAAGTTTGTATTTATATGTTAACATAGTGTTGCTCTTTTTCATTACAGGTTATTGATCCCAAGCCAGAGCTGAAACGTCCTACCAAGAAAAACGCTCAGTGCATCTTTTTCTTTGGATCTGAAAACTAGTAAGTATTTATAACATGTTTTAAAGGGTGCTGCTATTCATTGTTGTTTCAAAGACATGAAATATAATCATGCTTGTACACAGGGGAGTGAAATTTACATATTACGAAAAAGGAAATGTCAGAGAATAAACTGAGTGTCATTTCATAGTTTTGATCAATGACCTACAGTTGTAACCATTTAGTAATCAATACATCATAGCATGTAAAAGAAAGAAAAAAGCACCTTTATAACAAAAAAAAAGTATGATATGTTGGGGTATGACCATAGGCAAGAGGCCTACTGTAAGTGGGAATGTAACAATACACACATGATGATACACACCTTTCATTACTATTTGTGGAGTTGCTCACTGCTGACAGCACTCTAAGTATGGACCTCACAACATTGTTTAACATTCCTGTGAGTGTGAGGTGGAATTTGATTGCCACATCTAACATGATTGTTGCTTTTTGGGGGGGGGGGGGCAAATGTAGCACACACAATTTAGTGGTTTATAGCTGATATATGAAGGGCTAAACATATAGCCTACTCAGATGGCTGGTGTCATTTGTTTCTGTTGTTTGGGGTGCCTAAAGTTATAGTGTTGCCCGGTTGGGCGACTGCCTCTGTACCCGCATGGCCATATCGGCAGACAGGGTATTGTCATGTCTGTACATGTGTGCATCCATCGATCTGTTGCCCTCGGGGCACAATAACTCAAAGCTCAAATTCAGCTGCTATCATGAAACTTGTACTCTAGAAGGGCCTCATCGGATGAAGTGTATTGTCGTCATCATGTTTGTGCATGTGTGCATCCATCAGTGACCTTTGCAGACACAATTCCTCTTTACAAGTTGCACTACATGTACTTTTGTGAAACTTGTACTGTGGAAGCATCTGACTGGAAACTACATTGAGTTTGACACCCAGCAGGCTGGTTCCAAGGTTTGCACACATACTTGAAAGTGCTCAAATTTGCATTTTCAAGGCCTGAAAAACCTCTCAAATTAAGTTTTTTAACAAAAGTCCTTGAATGTTAATTTTAAGCATCCACCAGTGAACCAAGTTCTAATTTGCCACCAACAATATTATTTCCCAAACTTCTTGCATTTATGAACTTGAATCACATTTTGATTGAATATTCTTCTATCGTTTTCCTTTGAAGTGGCTGGTAAGTACTTCTTTGTCAAAATGTAACACTGCAAATTACAAAGTTTGTTTTTGTTTTTAATCCCCTTTTTAACCCATGTGGGCTTGGCAGTTATCATATTGGGTCTGACCAATCATGGACAGCCTGCTTTCATTCACACATACAATGTATCAGTTAGATAGGTCCCAAAGTTCATCACCAGCCTGGAAAAGATGGGAAGGAAACTAGCATATCCCAGTGTGATCTCTTTGTGATGAAAGCAACACCTGTAGGTACTAACAGTTGCAAAAATTACCTTCAGTAGGAACCATACATAGGCCTGTTTTCTTGCATTCAAAAAAGCTGTTTTCCTACAAATTACATACATCTATTAGATATTAAAGCTCTGCGTGCACCAGAATCCATAATTTAAACCACAGATAAAAAAAAAATAAAAAATAGGGGAAGTACCCTTCATTGAGATTTGAGTTTGCAAAAATTGCCTTAGATGACAACCATACATAGGCCTGTTTTCTTGCCTTTAAAGAAGTTCTTTCCCTACAAATTACATACATCAATTAGATATTACTAAATATCTGCGTGCACCAGAATCCATAATCTAAACCACAATTTTTTAAAACATTACGGGGAAGCACTGTTCATTGAGATTTAAGTTGCCTATCATGCAAGACATGTAAGCTTTATTCAATCATGTCACAATATTCATGATTTTAAAGTAAATCAATGTAATTAAGGAAGTCCAAATTTATTTTATTATAAAAAATGGTGTAAATATGTGTTATTTGGACATGTAGATAAATTGTATTGTACAAGTATTATAGATCTATTTGTATAATTTTGTAAGTAAAACACAAAGTTATGCTTAAATGTAATACAACAATTAGTGGGAAAACAGTAACTGGATGAGTCCTTAAAATTGTGAAAATAAGGTCTGGAAAGTCATTGAATTTGATACTTGTCAATCTGTATGAACCTTGTTGACCCATGTTCAAGGCCACCAGGGGTAATCATATTATTAATCTGGCCGAGTGAGTCTTAAGGTCATTCTGAATTTCATTTTCAATATCCTAATAATACGATTCTGGGACATAATTTACTCTTAGAATGTGTCATTTTTAACCACTTTTCTAGAATTGTTTAGCGAATCGTGCACCCCCAAAGTGGCATTTGTTCATGCACTGGGAACTTTTTTGAATTTCAGTGCTTGGATCAATGAGGAACAGATCTGGCATTACATGGAAAACAAGAGCAAGTTTACTCTGACCCAACGCATTCCTAAAGGCTTCAAGGAGGCCTTGGAGGCAGTTGAGGATGCCCACAAAGCTTTGCCAACACAGGTGAGGCTGTCACATTAAAAGTTGCTGTATTGTGTCCTTCCTCTGGTTTTCATAATTTTTTGCATGAAGATGTATTTACAACCTGTACAACCAAATATATATGAATAACTGAACACATTTTATCAACAATTTCAGTACTCTTGTTCATTTTTAAACTGGGTGAAGTTTTTAAAATTATATGTACACGCTTAGAAATGAGACTGACGTACATTGCTCCAGACTTTTTTAATGTGTGATATAAACCATTTGTTGTATCATGATCATCTTTTTAGAAATGAATATTATTCCTATCATCCATGCTCCACTTTATGTCTGGTGCATGTCTAGGTCTTCTCCGCTTGTTTTCCTGTGTCCGGTACATCCTGTGCACCGTGTCCTTTTTCATGCTAGGGGGAGTGAAATAGGGCAATGCCCTCTTTCCAGATTGATAACAACTTATCTGTAGCCATATTTTCATGTATAAGGTATTGATAAATGTGTTTAAACCAAATAATAGCACATTGTTTTATTGTGAATTCACCGGCACAACTTGGACTGTGATTTTTTTGGCGTGCTCTATGGGGAAATTACAATACCACTCTCAGGAGTTAATTGGGAAAATGCTGAATATCCTGAATTTAGATAACATGAGTTACTTCGTGAGTGGCTTGGTTATTCTGTGCCGATTTACTGCAACACAGTGAGTCATTGTGTTGCACATGCACAAAACAGCAAGCCATTCATGGTGGTAATATATACCAAATTCAAGACAGTCAATTCTTTCAAACTTTTGCTTGTTAGCATTATAGCATCCACGGTTTTCAAGTTAACCCAAAATAACTTTCAGGACCTTTAGGGTGTATAAATATCTCTGTCCCTTTCAATATTGGTGGTGCCACATACAATTTTATGCAATATAGGGGTTAAAACTGTAAAAATCTTGTGAACACTCTAGCACCTTCAAATTTTGGCGGATCTTCACAAAATTTTGGTGGGATCGTCAGGGGAGGTCAAAGTCTTAAGTTGCAAATGATGCTTGTGGCGCCGCCCATAATCTGACAGAAATTATATGCCAAATTGTGTTTTAAGATATAAAATTTCAAATCTGGGAAAAGTAATTGGATAAGACTTGCCAGATTTATAGGATATGTCCAATGCTAGAAGTTATGTAATATGAGTGACCGTAACTTATTTTTGTAAGGTCACCATGCCTGTAAAGTTGAAAGCGGTGACTCGGTTACTGTGTTATGGTACCGTAGCTTGCACATCAATGGCAAGGAGAATTGAGTCTCCAGATCAAAATTGCACTTGATTACATTGTACATAAAATTGTACTTGGTGACCTACTTTTTGGGTCACTGTGACCCAGTAATTATGGAGTTTGGCACTTGTCCAAATTTATTATTTTTCTTCAATAACCAGAATCAAACAACAGAAAATGTATGGAAAGCTTGGATGTGAGGTGCATATTTTGCACAGTAACAATTTTTTAATCCGAGTTGAAGGTCAAAGTCAAATGACCAGTTTGAATATAGAGGTCAGCTCATGAATGTTCTGCACCCCACAATTTTTGAGTTAGGCCCATATAACTTTTAGAACTTATAAAGTGTATGAAAATCTTTGTCAACATCACTGTTAGTGGTGCCACCTATAGTATTAGGCCTATGTAATAGACAGGTCAAAATGTGAAACTCTTGTGACCAGTCCAGCATCCTTAATTTTTTATGGACCTTCATGAAATTTAGTGGGATTGTAGAAGAGGTCAATATCTTGGTTATGGTACTAGTGGGGCTACCTATAATTTGAGGGAAATTATTAGTTAAAATGTCTTGAAAGATACAAAATTCGATGTCTCAAAAAATAATTGAATTAGGTAAGCCAAATTTATATGGTATACTATGTATATAGAGATCATATGCAATGCTGATATATTGTGTAAGATCAGTGACCTTGACCTATTTTTATAATGTCACCATACCCATTAAGTTGGAAGAGGTGATTTGGTAATGCTAGGGTGTAGTTTGAATATCAGTGGCAAGGAGAATTGAGCCTCTAGGTCAAAATTGCACTTGAGTACTAAGTATATAAAACTCCACTTGGTGACCTATTTTTTTAAGGTCATTAAGAACTTAAGAAAAGGACATTTAATTCAATATCTTGATAAAGCATAAGGCGAATGATGCCAAATGTACCACAAATATGTATCATGTGGAAGTTTGATATTGCAGGATATGGCTAACCTTAATTAATTTTTCAAGTTCGTGGATTGATACATTTAAGAAAATGATTTTTTGGTGATGGTGGTCAGCAGGGCATTAGGCCCATGGGCCTCTTGTTGCTGGGATGGGGGTGTTATCCAAATGTGTCACATGTCTTTTACAGGGAAACTGTTAAGCCAAGAGTATTGAAATCTGGACAGTAGACTGAACCCTTGAAATGCAAGAGTCAAACACCTTATCTGGGTCTTGATACAGTACTGAAAATGAATCTGTCATAATGGAATACTGTGTTACAGCAAAAAGTACCTGAAGTGAAGGGTAAAAACAGGAAACACGGAAAAACATGCTCACAGATATGGCATTAGGAGTTACATTTTTGTCAAATGCAAGTCTCACAACTGGAGCAAGTCAGGTTGTTAAAAATTTGGGCAGTACAAGCATACAAAGTGATTGTCATGCACATTGTATAGTTACTGTTTACCTACTGTTTAGAAAATGCCATCTGTCAGCTAAATGTAAGGAGATAGGGTCCAGTATCTAGAAAAGGTGGTCTTTAAAAGATTTTAAGAGTGTGTCGCGAGAAATAATCTTTATGGGAGGTAGGTAGCACAGTCCTGCAAAACCAACAACTCAAAATGCTCACCCCACCCACATCCTTAACAGCTTAATATTTACTAGATTTCTGGTGGTTTTTGGTGAGGACAGGTTTTGTTGGGACAGGTTGGTATACCATGTATATTGACCAAAAAAAAAGTGTATCTTGCCCTTTTGACATGGATTTAACTTTACTTCCTGGTATTTGTACCTGAAGGTATCCACAAACAGGTGATTATTTCTAGCCAAGCAGGTGTGTTTTGCTTTATTCTTTGTATTGCTCCATGAAATGCAATCATCATGGTGAAAAAACAAAACATGAACATACTTGTACCTGCACAACTGTAGGGCCTGTATTTTTCCGTTTTTAACTGGAACGGAATAATGAATTTTTGTCACCTCTGAAACAGAATTTGCTGTTTTGCCTTAATGTGTTTTACATACAAAGAGAACTACTGAAATGGAATTTGGAAATTTCTGGCTGGTGAAACGGAATTTCTAGTTTTTTTGAAATGGAAAATACAGGCCCTACAACTGCTGCCATTTTTAGCTTGGAATGGGCTGCAGTACAGTGAAAAAAAATATATGATATGACACAATGCAAATTTTTACGCCTGCTTTAACACTTTGAGTGCCAGTTGGGTCATTTGTCATCCTTGATACAAACACTAAGCATGTATGTATATTTTTGTGCAGTAATTTGTTTGAAATGACTGTTACCACGTGCAATTGATTTCTGTAGCGTCAAATCTTATTATTTTGCTTATTGTACAAGTTATTTACAATTAGCAGTTAGTTTTATCAAACTTGAAGGCAAAACAAATATGTTTGAAAAAAATGTCAATGCTTTCTGATGTGCAAATGGAGTCCAAGCACACGTTACCTTCATCAGTACCAAATGTAGAGTGAATATCCTTCCCTACCGTATGTGTTGCAATCGTAACAGAAAGCTTCTCAGAACTATCTGAATTCTGATCCTACAAATAAATATCAAAGTTTTTACACTGTAAAAACATCAAAAGAGCCAGATTTCCTGCTTTTATTGTGCCCAGCATCCATGATTTCACCAACAGCATGTTGTTGAGCCCTGGGAGGAAGTGAGGGTCTGAGCAGTGTTCATGCTCCTGTTGGTCCACATGACTAATCTTGAGCGATAATTATTCAAATATGTCATATGATGATCTGACTGTATCACCATCAGCGAATAGAAACGATTGTGTGAATAATATTTTTAACCTCTGAGACAGCAATGTGTGGCATAAATTAACCGCATTTTTGTCACATTATGTCAATAAAAAAGAATTTTACTGACGTAGAGAAAGTTCTGAACTTTACATTAAATCTAAACATTGAAACATGTGTTGTTTAATCCAGTCCTACGGCTACAAGGGGCAGAAACAAGTGTGATTTTTGCCACTGTTTTTGCACTGTTTTGCCAGTTTTCAGCCGTGAGAGTGGAAACCCTTAGGCCAGTCCCACGGTGAACAATCCATGTTACCATTTATTTTTTCCCAATTTGACAAGGCAAAACCAGTGTTGCCAACCTGCAAAACTTAAACTCCAGGTGGGAGACGGAAAGTAAAATTTTGAGGAGGTTGATAAATTAATAATATGAAATATAGAACTAGAAGGAAAAATAAATATTAATGAAATTCAGGGAGGTGGATAGCAAGTGACTGACATAATGTCACTGTTGTGCAACATCACATTTGTACAATTATTTATGATTGATTGTATGCACAATTATTAGAAAGTTACCACTAAGGCAATATTCTTTGTTGATATATTTTAAATTTGTTTGCAGTCAAGATGGAATTACAATTTTTGAAACTTTGATGTCATTGAGGTACCTAACCTCCGGATAAAATAAAACATTAAAATATCGTGATGCATATGGTATCATTAGATGTGTATCATGATACATATCTTATCGTGACTGAGGCGTATCGTTTCACCTCTACTTGAAGTTGGTCTGATTTGGGTCAGTTGTAATACTCCAGCTGCCTGTCAGGAGACCAGATTACCATCTTGGTCCTGTATTTGGCATGGTTGTGCACCTGTACTTGTAGCTGTTTTTTTTTTTTTATCCAGAATAGTATAAAATGTGACCAAATGTATGTGTCAAAAATGCTCCCAACAAAAATTAAAAAAGATTTAATTTTTGTCCACTATTTTGGTTAAAAACAAACCTCTTCATGAAATTTTAGATAAAACATGGGATCTCTAAGTAGATTGTCCGTAGTGGCTAATGTATGTGTCAAAAATGCTCCCAACAAAAATTAAAAAAGATTTAATTTTTGTCCACTATTTTGGTTAAAAACAAACCTCTTCATGAAATTTTAGATAAAACATGGGATCTCTAAGTAGATTGTCCGTAGTGGCTAAATAAGGGTTAATAGATGTATGAGAAACTTTGCACATGTGTTTGCTTTATCCACCTAATGCAGGTAGAGAGATATGCATGCCAAGAATAATATGCTTGCATTGTGTTTGGATTGATATACATGTATATGGCTGAAAGGATACATGTTAAACTTTGTTGTCATGATGCAAACATGTTGGCTTGATATTGAACCAGCCTACATAGCATGCCTACATGATGGTTTGATAATGAACTGACCTACGTGGCATGCCTTTAAGATAGTCATGTCTGTGTACTAACAGGCATATTGTTTTTCCATCGATTCTTTGTTTTTTCCTTTCTTCTTTACAGCCAAATTTGTCAGCAGTTTTTGTCAGACACCTTTGTTCCAATTAGGATGAAACTTATCATGGTGATAGACCTAGTAGTGAAGTTGTGCAGCAGGTTTAGAATACTCATGATGTTCTTAATTATGCAAATTTGGGGCTTAAAATTTTAAAACCTCAATATCTTTAAAACTTTTACAGATAGTAGAAAGAGACAGTACAGAAGATGCAAAAACTGCCAAGTGGTGGTGAATCTGTTGTCTTAACCCATGATATGTGGACACATTTAAATACTGAATCATGCAGTTTTGTTACACGTCATTGTATTTCCTCTGACTGTGAAATTACAAGGTTTGGTCCGGCAACACAGGAAATGGAGAAGCAGCACACAGCTGAAAACATTGCTGAACTGGTTAAAGTGGAAATGCATTGGTTACTGCTAGCCCCAAACCCCCTTTCCTGACAACCAGACCCCAGAAGCTGTTAAAATGATGCAGGTTAGACAGCAGGAAGGGGTCCACCATCAGATTATTACTGTAGGTGCCAGAGGTGCAATTGTTAGCGATGCCAATCCAGATGAGGTGTTAGGTGACAATGCTGAACTTACCCAGTCCAACAGTGTGGATGATGCTGTTGGTAAAGATTAAGGCTCCTCCTTTGCCAACAATGCTGGATGAGCTAGGCCTAGAACCACCATCTCATCATTATAGATTAATTTTTTATATGAACAAATTCAAAAGAATGAAAATTTGAGACAGGCTCTGATGATTACAACCTGTTTTATTTGCATAAATGGGAAGAAAATAGCTGTTCCTTCCATACCCATTACTCTTTTCATACTTGTGGTCTGGACATAGTAATGTAATTTGCCTTTTAAGTTGCTACTGCAAACAGCGTAAGACCACTTGCCAAACATTTTGAGATTGAATACGATTGTGTGGAAACTTGGGTTCGTTTGATTTTGTTCATGCCACTTTGTTAATTTCATTCATGCACCAAGTGTGCATGCAATCGTGCTGTGTAATATAGGGTAAGAACGCAGGGTCACATGAGGCAAATGTGCTGCTGTAATTTGCTTAGCTTTACATGCTGTAGGATATTACATAATATGGGTGACCATGACCTACTTTCTCAAGGTCACTGAGCGAATTCATTTCAGGAAATGATATTCATGTGATAGTCATTCTATCTCTACATGTGAACATATATGCATGTTACCAATACAGGAACATTATACAGAAAAAAGCTTGCGATGCACAGAGTTGTTGTGGCACTGCTTGTGGTTTTCAATGGAACTAACATTGTAAGTGTAAAAACACATTAAATTCAGTATTATGATCACAAATAAAGATGGAGCTTTGAAACGTACACCAACTATGCATTGGGTCAGTGTTGAACTTTTGTGAAAATTTGGATGACCTTGATCTATTTTGGGAGAGTCAAAAAACAAATTGCATATGTCATTGATAATCAAGAAATAAAAAATATAGATATAGGTAAGCTAGGGTTACCAAATTGATGCAAAATATGCATTGTACATGAATATTGATATTTTATACTCAATGAATGACCTTTTACCTACTTCTTAATTGTCACTGATGGAGTAAAGGTGAAAAAAATGTGGTCATTGCTAGGGTCCTTAATTTGTCATGGAACTCGATGAAATGTGGTGAGAATGTTGGGATAAAAAATGTTGAAGTATCGGGATACATCTACTGGTGGCGCCACCTGCAAGCCGACGTAAAATATCAGGAAGTGTGTTTTGAGACAAGCATAATTCATTTTTGTCAGAAAGAATGAGACTGTGGTGTTATGAATGTGGGAATGGCTGTTTGTTTTGGTTTGAAGAGGTCACTGAATTCATTGAGTGTGTGCCAGGTCACTGAGTAGGCCTGCTCTGTTGGGGTGGATCTCATGTAGCTTATGAACAATGGAATATCTTATGTGGTAACCTACATACAGGCACAGTAGTAAACAAGGAGAAAGTTCTGATGTGATGTAGAGAGATCACAGAGAAGCATGTGTGACTTTTTGGAAAACTCTGGAATACTGGTGTGAATTCTCAGGATGGGTATATATATGTATATATATATATGGCTGTGTGACTTCAAGCCAATGGGACTGTGAGCCATTGCTATTGCCAAGGAGATACTCATGTATACAGTGTACCTGTGGAGTGTGGACAGTGCCTTTGAGTGGACTGGCATATTTGATGTTTAATTGTGCCACATTGAAACCAACTTGTCCCGCTGTGGTTTTTCGGACTGGGACCGTGTTCTGTGTACCACATTGGAAGAAAACTGGGCCTAGAGCTGTGGGATTTGGGCCAGACTATTTGGCACCGACCATAGGACTTGGAACTGTGGGACAATACCTGTGGAGAATCTCGCACCAGGGATTAGGATTTACCTGCAGTCTGTTAATTAATGGAGTATCAGCACAGCTAAGTGGTTCCTCCATCATATAGAGCAGAAGTCTTTTAAAAACAGCTCATGATTTGCTTATGGCTGGCCACTTGGGTATTAGGAAGACTTAAAATAGAATATTACTACACTTCTTTCGGCCCAGATTACATCGGGATTGGGTAGAATTTTGTAAGACATGTCATACATATCAAGTGGCAGCCTCTTCAAATAATCTGGTTAATTGCATATGAAATGATGTGAAAACCAGCATATTACTGTCTGTCTGCATTTTCAAATTCTTTAGGATCAAAATACCAGATCAACAATAATTTCATGCCTTACCAGCTTGTATTGGTGGTAGTAATGCAAATGTGTGGTTATTTGAAGAAAAAATAAGGTTTCAGTGTACTTTGAGTCTTTGCTGCTATTTTCATGAATGAACTTTTAGTTTTGTAACTGGTCAGGCAATTGTACAACGAGTTGGAAATTGTTATGTCAGAGAGAGAGAGAGAGGAGAGAGAGAGAGGAGAGAGAGAGAGAAGAGAGAGAGAGAGAGAGAGAGAGAGAGAGAGAGAGAGAGAGAGAGAGAGAGAGGAGAGAGAGAGAGAGAGGAGGAGAGAGAGAGAGAGAGAGAGAGAGGAGAGAGAGAGAGAGAGAGAGAGAGAGAGAGAGAGAGAGAGAGAGAGAGAATGGCAGACGATGTTGCCAGTGGAGTCAATATATTAAAAGTTAGAACAGTATAGCTAATTGTGGGTAGCACAACTTTGCTGTGAAGCACGAACAGGAGAGAGAGAGAGAGAGAGAGAGAGAGAGAGAGAGAGAGAGAGAGAGAGAGAGAGAGAGAGAGAGAGGAGAGAGAGAGGGGGGGGAGAGGGAGAGGGAGAGGGAGAGGGGGGGAGGGGGAGGGGAGAGGGAGAGAGAGAGAGATGTTTGCTCAGTGACATAATTAAACACTCTGTGGAGAAAGGTCTGTCTTATGCAGTCACTTGGGAAATGTGATGTCTTGGAAAGCACCAAATCTCAGATCTGCTGATATTGTCATATGTAGTATGTCTGATACACATTTGATATAGTGGCCATTTTAACACAAACAAATGAAGGGTGCCTTATATGTGGGGGTGGGGGGATGAGGGGGTGTCTGTTTGCCTGAGAGGAAGAAATTATTGTGTATTTTTTGTAAACTTTTTGAGCCTTCCCTTCCAATCTGGGTAGACAAATTGGAAAAAATTTAATGTGCAGTGTTAAGCATATGCAATTTTAGTGATATCAAGCCAAACACATCAAGTTATTGATGCAGGTTACATTCTGGTGCTCTGGTGGTAATTGATCACGTTTTACACCACATTTATTGGATCCCTAGTTCTATCTTTTACATGTATGTTAATCTAGCTCTGTTGAGACGTCACCTGCTTTATATGGTCTCTGAAAGGACTACTGTATATTACATGTTTTGTGACTACAGAATGGCCTGGTCTTGAACCAGTAACCTTCGCCATGTCACCCAGCCGAAAATGGTAAACACACATACCAACTGTACCAAATCCCCATTCCTAAAAAAGAATGGTTCAATGGAGGCAGGCATGCTTGAATGCCATAATCAACATGACCCAGTTCATCAGTACAAATGAAGTACTGTGTTCTGAGTTGTCCCAGATTGGGGACTACATATATAAGTCCACAGGCATGAACGGAGCACCGGAAATGTATATGTTTTGGGACCACGGAACACCTTGGTCTTGAACCAGCAACCTTCAGCACCAATGACCTAGCTGAAAATGGGCAGTGCACATACCAACTGTACCAAATCCCCATTTCTAAAAAGAATGGTTCAGTGGAGGCAGGTATGCATGAATGCCATAATTGGCATGGCCAGTTCATTGTATTTATTCCAGTAAAAATGATGTATATGTGCTATGTTATGAGAGAAACCTGCTGCACAAATACGTACATGTACATTGTTGAGAAATATGTTACTTGATTCCTCCAATATTTTGTCCATGAAATTCTTATTAATTTGAAAATTAATGAGTACAAATTGGATGAGAAATAATTGGGACATCTATTGCAACAATGGAGTCGTTTCAGTCATCTAAAGGAGACCAAAACCCTTCATTCCTCAGTCTTTTTATCATACATCTATATGTATGTCTGCTGTATTTGCATTTGCTCATCTGGCAGTACAGTACATGTATATCAAAAATGTTGGATGTGACCTGCACTGGATAAAAGTGGCGTTCAGAAAATGGATTATCCTCGGCACCCACCATCTTTTTTCCCCTCAATTATGCTTTTTTTTTTTTTTGAAGAGACATTGCAGTAGAACACTTTACATACAATTTCCATATTGTATATGTAATGAAAGAGGAATTTTATCCTTCTCGAGACATTTTGGTAACCTTGTCCCCTTGTGCGCCACTCAAATGGCCTTCAAATGAAAACTTCAAAAGTTTGGTAACAAGTTTAATAATTATAAGAGAAAACTGGTTTGTGACAGGAAAGTGGTCCATTATAATGTGCATCTGTGATAAAAATTTGGTGAAGCTGCGATGGATGGATCCTTGTTGAGATATTATGGTAACATGGTCCCCTTTTATGGTAACATGGTCCCCTTGTGAAATAATTAGGTGGACCGTGAAATATACATTTATAGTTTGATAAAAAGTCAGTGGATACAAAGAAGCTTGTTTTTAATAGGAACTTTGACCAGTATAAGGTACATCTCTGACAAAAATTTAGTACAGCTACGGCAAATTATTTTAGCTCAGCTGACATGTCAGTAGCTGAGCTGATCTTATGGTCCTTCTTCTGGCGTCAACAATCAACTTCTTCTCCAAAACCCTCAGCCAGATTTACTGCAAACTTAGTGGCAATATACCTTGGGTGGGTCTCCACGAAGTTTGTTCAATTGGTCATGCTCCAGTGGTTTTTTTTTTTTTTTTTTTTTTTTTTTATTTATTTATTTTATTTTATTTTTTTTTCTTTTTTGGGGCAAATCTTAAAAAATCTTCTTCTCTGAAACCGCCCACCCAATTGCTTTGATATCACACAAGAACACTCCTAGGGGCTCTTAGTTCTTAATTTGTTCACCAGGTGGTGTTGCAAATTTTATTCTATTTTTTTTTTTAATGATTTTTTGTGTGTTATTGCTATTTTTGACTTCTCCAGAACTGTCACTCACATTTAGCTGAAACTCGGTGGGTATGTTGCTTGTGGAAGGGCCAAGCAAAGTTGAATCACTGGGAGGCAATGCTGCGGATTCCTGATTTTTAACAATTTTTTCAGTTCGTGTACTATTGGTAAATGCACCTTTCCTATTGGTTGCTATGTAAGTCAAAGGGCAGTCTAATGCTCATTCACAGTTTTGACTTCTTTTCTGAAACTGTTACTCAGGTTGACTTCAAACTTGGTGGCAGTGTACCTTTGGTGGGTCTTTAGCAGATTTGGTCAAATGGACATGCTCTGGACAGTGATTTTTGGAATTTTTATGGATTTCTTTGTTCTTTTTTGGGGGCAGATCTTAAAAAAATGGCAAGGGTATATGTCAGCTGTGGACAGGACTGTCACAGTCCTCTGTTTTTAGAAATTATGGTAACTTCATCTCCTTGGCCATTCAGACAGCCGTGGAATAAAGACATTAAAAATGAAAAAAAAAATGTCAACAAGGCGGATGGACGACGCAGGGGATGGCAATGCTCTCCTGCATTTTATGTGCAGAGGTTAAAAGCAAGAATAACAGATTAATAGTGTACTTACTCGTTGTGTGCACACAGAGTTACTGATGTATAAGTAGTGTTGTCTCAAGGAAGGACCAATAAAAGAAAGAATACTGCTTAACTTGGTAACTCTGGCACAAAGGGGGGGGGGATTTATCATGCCGCTGTTGTCTTCATGTATTTAATTGGGTAACCAAGATTTATTTATGCATGCACATCTTAATTGTGTTTCCAAACACTGCGCTTGTTAGTGGTAGCTGCAGTTCTGCTGACCATAGGTTGAAGACCTTAAATGCCATTACTCATGTCTGTCCTTCCATCCATTCATCAGTCCATCCAGCTGTAAGCTTTTGCTTCTGGACATGATACAGTCCACAGTTTAGCACTTATCAAGTGTATGAGAATGTAGGTCAAGTTCAGTATTGGTGGTGTCGTCCATAGTATTATGTAATACATGGCCAAGAGTTTCATATGAATCATCACGAAACTTGGCAGGAATGTCAATCAGGCTAAAAATACATAATCCACTGAAATTTGGTCACTCCACCTGCAGTACTATGAAAGATAGAGACCAAAGTATGTTGAAAACACATTAAAATTGACATGCTGATTGTTGACACAGAATAAAGCTTATGATACCAAATGCACCACAGATGTGTATCATGTGGAAGCGTTTTACATTGATTAATAGGGATAACCTTGACGTACTTTCTCAAGGTCATAGAGGGAATACATTTCAGAAAATATGTGGGATTGTTTTTGTTTTGTTTGTTTGTTTGTTTTTTAGTTATGGTCACTGCATCTGAACTTGTGTACATGTATCAATATACTGTGACAGGAATATCATACAGCATAAGTCTACGACTTGTGGAGTCATGGTGGTGCCACTGGTGGTATTAACAGGAACTAGCAGCATATGTATTTAAAAGTACATTGGATTTATTGTTTGGATTATTGATAGAGATGAAATTATATGTTAGGCCAATGGTGAAATTTTGTGAAATTTTGGGTGACATTCACATGTTTTTGGAGGACCTTATGGACAAACCAAAGGACCTAAATTTGAGAAGTTTGAGGGCTAATAAAACCAAATGTAGCACAAATGGGTATCATAAATGGAAGTTTGATATTACATAATATGGCTGACCTTGGCCTTCTTTCTCAAGGTCACAAAGGGAATACATATCAGGAAATGATTTTATTTTGATGCCTATGACCAGGGTTTCCCCAGGAAAAAATTAAAGATTAACATTTTCGGTTATGCTCAAATGTTGATTTGTATTTGTCTACTCAGTTAAGTAAATTTTGTCCTAAAAATTGCCATTTTGGCCTAAAAAGCTGCAATCTTTGCATTTTTGCCAAAAATTATAGCTTTATGGGAAGCATTTAAAGCTTAACATTTTTAAAGGTCTGCCCCATGGGAGGACCCTTTTTCTGTCCAGATGTGCACATTCTTGTTACCGTGATATCTACAGAATGCCTCCATTTTTTTTGCTCAAATCTGGCTATATGCTTATCTTACGTGGCAAGATGATCTGATTAAGTTTTGGTGGTACCATGATTTAATTTGAGCAAATGGCAGATTTTTATCCTGGTGGACCCTTCAGTCAAGGATTTATGTTGAAGGTACATTGTATGTCTGGTTGTCGGCAGCTTTATGGCACTGTTAAGCTATAAAGTTTCAGGAAAAATTCTGCATGACATAATTAAAATGGAACTGCGAAACTTATACCAAATATGCATTTAATTAGGGCAGTGGTCCTTGACCTATTTTTTAAGGTCAGTAAGGACTTGAGAAAAGGACACTAAATTCAGTGTGTTGATAAAGAATGAGGGGAATGATACCAATGTACCACAAATGTGTGCTTATATGGCAGTTTGATGTTGCATCATACAGATGACCTTGACTAATTTCAGGGTCATGGGAGGACTGCATTTCAGGAACTGGGTTTTGATGGTGGTCATCAGATTCAGCCAGCAAAGCATTAGGCCCGTGGGACTCTTGTTTCATTATGTGTCTGACACAAATGTAAATGAGGCATATGCATGACTCATCACCCTGAGGTGTTCTTCAGTTAAAACAGTCATTGCAAGGGATTTCTACAATTATTGGTATCCCTGACTATACCATCTGTGAGAACAATGCTATTGTAACAGATTGTAGTTACATCTTAGCACTTATAAGCAAGCGCCCCCCCCCCCCCCCCCTCCTCAATTTTTGTCAGAATAATATATGTCAAAAAGTAGAGGATGGTTGTCTGAACAGGGCAAGCGCCTTTGAAAAACAACTTGTTTGAAAATGATTTTAATTGGTCCTTGGCAATCAGACACATGAATTGTCAAGCCCTGAATTGAATATCAGAAAAGGCAATGTAATGTCCCTGAACTTGTCTGCTGTCACGGGAAATGTATCCTGGAGACTGATGCATCAGGTGAGGCCAAATTGTTTGTTATTGTCAGTGTACAAGCAATAGCAGGGTGGGCAGACTGCTGGTTAGGCATAGGTTTGTTGACCATTACTTTGCTGCCTAATATTGGCAGTGTGTCAGGACAGCATATGTTATGAGCCTTTTAACAAGATGAAGCCTCCAATTTCCAATGATGGTACCCATAATATTTATGAAACTGATCTGGACAAGAAATTTTGGTGTTCTTGACCACTGAGTCAGTTTACTATAAATTTTAAGTTAAATGTAAGATCAAAGGGCTGTGAAAGAGAACAGTTCCATGTATATCCTATCTGCAGACATAACATGAGAGTTCTTAGTTGATTAGCAGATTTCAGTGATTTTCATCCAAAATGTACTAGAATAATTAGTTCTTTAATGAGCACCAAAATTAAGTGTTTTCCAGCATATTTCCATGTTTTCATGTGGAATCACTCTCATCTGTATATATATAATATGCAGCATTAAGCAATTAGGGTAGAATTGAAAAATAAACTGTGGGCATGTTATGTTTGTTTAGGTAAGCTATAAGAGCTCGGACCTACCCAGTATAGACGAGGAGTTGGCCCAAATCTTCCCCAATAGGAGTGGCACCACCCCACAGAGAGATTACTCACGGGAGCCTCTGCAGGGCAAGGGAAAGGTGGGTGTTCCATTTCTCCTAGATTTATAATACCCGGTTGTATTGGGTGGATTATATATGCATTATTAGCACTAACTGCAATATGTAACTGTCTGATGTAGACTAACAGTAATGTGCATGGGAACTGAGAAGCGTACAGGTTTCTGGTGGAAGGTTACAGTGGTCGTTGTGCACTGTAGCCAGTGCTGTGGTTCTAGGAGCCAAGCTTGCTTGCTTTAACTGGGTCATTCCATGTCAATTCAACCAGGCCTTTTAGATTGATCTTTTTCACAAATATATACAGAGGGATAGATTGTTTGTACCTAATACATTTAATTCTCACATTATGTTGAAGAAAAAAGGAACAGAGCAATGAAAAAACATATTGTTTCTGCATTTCACTTAGTTGGTTTTTGAACTAAATATATATCCAGTTTTATGATGGAATAAGTGCAGTTGCTCTTTGGCCTATCAGACAATCCCAAAGTGCTTTCAACGACTGAAAGATTTTCAAACAAGTATTGAGGTAAATAGAAGCAGCACTGTTTGTCTTCACTTAAAACAATATCCTCCTTCTGTTGTGCCAGAGATGCGGGTGAGTAAAATTATTTGGATGCCTGCAGGCAAAGCTTTTGGAATTTATGATCATATGCTCCTTGGAATGATAATTCTGTGGTAGCATATATTTCAGAATTAGAAAAATTAAAACATTGACATATAAACTAAGAAGAAAATCTTAGATGCTAAGAAATACTCCCATCCCCACCCCCCACTGGTTGATCTCACATTGCATGACCTTGTTTGGCCCATATTCCTGGCAGTTGTCTAGTTTTGTTTGAGTTCTTGAAAAAACCATGTTGTGGGGATGCTTCTGCAACTTGCCTGGTGGTAGTTTCACACGACTTTTTGTTTATGTCGGTTCTGATGTGGTTTTTTTTTTTTAGTCTATGACAATGTGTGGATGTTGAATGGAAACTGATAGCTTTGTCCTGATGGGTCAATAGTACCTCACCCTGTGTTAACTGACCCATCTCAGATCAGTTGGGTTATCTTTTATGTTCTGTTTGAAAGCTCTGCTGACCATAGGTCATAGAGCTCATGCGATCACTCATGTCCATCCATCCATCATTCGATCCATCCATCTATAACCAATAGTTTGTCAACCCAGTAGCATCTGTAGTTTTTTTAAGTTGGCCCCTTGAAATTTTTTGGACATATTCTATGAGTGAAAATCTGGGATCCCCTGTATTTTTTAATTTTATTTTTTGACTTAGGGTGCAGTTCAACTGAATGGATTTGTATTGCACCTGAATACATGTGATCCAACCACAGAATTTATTGTGGAAAGCTGTCCAACAGAGGTCACATACGTGGATACCACAGTCAGGGTAGGCAGTGATACTAAGGCATATACATGTACCTCCCTGTACACGGAACTGACAGACATGCATACATACATACATTATAGTTTGGCCCACCATAAACATTGCAAACAGGGTGACCCATACAGTCAACTTATATGGATAAAAAGAAATGTATCGATAACAAAGACTTTGAAATTAATGCCGAAAAAATCTTCAATGTCTGGTAAATGCCAGACTAACCCGCACCTATTTTAAATGAAATACTCGAGCCAGTCAGTCTTGTTGATAGACAGACAGTTGGGGGAAAAAGAGGAGGTGGTTTCTCATTACAGACTGTAATCCAGCATTGCTCCCTCTGAAAGAGGTAGTTCAGACAAACTGGGAAATAATACAAGCCTCCAGAAATGCATCAGTATTTGAAAACAAACAGGCAGTCATGGGGTAGACAGAGGCAGGCTAAAAATCTGAATGTTGAATTGATGAAGTCAAGACTCAGGTATTCACCTCAGCAGAGAATAATACCAGCGGTTACTGGTACATCAGACAACAACCCCTGCAACACCCTTCTGCCCCAAGATGGATACTGAGTCCTTGTTACCAGCACACAAACAGGGTGTTCTGATCGAACCCCTTTTGGAGGTTCATGCGAACATAACAATCTAATATACCTCCTAACTTGCAGGGTGTGCATTAGACAGTATGTGGGCCAGACTCGTTGAACAGTGATGGATGGAATACGGGAGCACTTTATTACATCATCAAAAAAAGACCACACTCAGCTCCTGGGGAGGCACTTCAGCTCTCCTACCATAACAGCCCAGAATTAACAAGATGGATTCTGGAATATTCACACACCACCATCATTAGACAAGATTCTAGACCTTAGACTTGTTAGAGAATCACACTGGATCCATGCATGAAGGAACTATTTGGCCTCAATGTTATGGGCAGGTGAACTACTGTCCAGATAAAATTACATGTCAAAGCACTACATTACAAAACAAGATGTTTCATAAGCTAACAGGCACAAGGTTGTTTTTCTTCTGTCATGCTGTTAATTGGCACTAATTCCATGTTGCCCCTTCCTCTAAATTGGAGAGCTGACCACAAGTCAGTCTAGTGTTAGGGTCAGCATATGATACAGCCCGTACACTAATTAGCCCACTCTGTTGCGCAGGCCTGGCTATGCAATCACATTAGTTTTGACTGCACATAGCTGTCATGATCGGGTCTATGATGTTTCATAACATGCAACCCGCATGTTTATGTCCTGGTATATATAAAAGGTACTAGTGCTCAGTCCTGAAGCATCATATCAGTGACGGAACTGGCTTCCTTACTCTTTGGTGTATTTGGAAACTAGTGGGTTATGGCGTACCGGTCTTGCTCAGTTTTATCGGCTTCTTTCATTATTAGTGGTGCCATCAAGTGGATTATATAAAACAGGGTCCAAAAATTTTAAAAAGAAAAATGTGGTATGTTTGATTTTTCAAAGGATGCATATGAAATTGGGTGGAAATATTCTGGAGGCTATTTTGTCAAACCTGACCAATACTAGTGGTGCCACCTGTAGGTGAACAGGAAATTTGAGTTATTATTTGGTGAAATTTTTGAACTTTATAATCTTTAGAAATTATAAGCACCAGTTTCACCAAATATACAACAAATGTGTATCATGTGTGGAGGTTGAGTATTACATAATATAGGTGATGTTGATCTACTGCTCAAGGTTACTATGTGAATACATTTCAAGAAATGATTTTTTGTGGTCATTGCATCTGAATTAGTGGACACATCCATATACCATTAGAAGAATATTGTACAGATAAAAGTAAGACGTGGAGTCATTGCGCCACATTATTGTAATGCTAGTTCACATTTTCGACTTCCTCTCCTAAACTGTCAACCAGATTCAGTTCAAACTTGGTGGTAATGTACCTTCGGTGGGTCTTTATTAAGTTTTTTCAAATGGTCACTCTCCAGTGATTTGGGGAATTTTTTAGGATTTTTTGGGTTTTTTTGGGGGGGGGGGACGGGGGCAAATCTTAAAAAATCTTCTCTGAAACCGCTCACCCAATTGCTTTGATTTTCACACAGGAACACTCCTAGGAGCTAGTTGTTCTGAATTTGTTCACCAGGTGGCACTGCAATTCTTTTCTTAATCTTTTATGAATTCTTGTGTGTTATTGCTACTTTTGATAACTTCACCAGAACTGTCACTCAGATTAAGCTGAAACTTGGTAGAAATGTCCCTTGTGGAAGGGTGAAACAAAATGGTTCTCTAGGTGGCAACGCTGTGGATTCATGATTTTTCACGTTTTTTTTTTTTTTTTTTTCAATTTTATGTACTTACTGGCAAATGCAATTTTCCTATTGAACACTATGTAAGTCCCTCGGCATTCTATTTCACATTTTTGACTTCTTCTCCAAAACGTCAACCAGATTGATTTCAAACTTAATGGCAATAAACCTTGGGTGGGGTCTGTGCCAAATTATTCAATTGGTCATGCTCAAAGATTTTTTCTTTTAATTTTTATGATTTTTTTTGGGGGGGGGGGTTGGGTAGGGGGACAAATCTGAAAAAATACTCTCTGAAACAGCTCATCCGATTGCATTGATATCATGCAGGAACACTCCTAGTTTGAATTTGTTCACCAGGTGGTGCAATTTTTCAAAAAATTTTATAGGTTTTTTGTGTGTTATTTCTTTTTTTTACTTCTCCAGAACCATCACTCAGGTTAAGGTGGAAATTGGTGGATATGGTCCTTGTGGAAGGGCCCAACAAAGTTGTTTACTAGGGGGCAATGCTGCGGATTCCTTATTTTTAACTATTTTTTTATAATTTGGGTACTTGTTGGTAAATGCACTTTTCCTATTGATTACTGTGCAAGTCAATGGGCATTTTAATGCTAATTCACATTTTTGACTTTTTCTCCAAAGCCGTCAACCAGATTTACTTCAAACTTGGTGGCAATGTACCTTGGGTGGATCTCTACCAGATTTGTTCAAATGGATGCGTTCCATTGATTTTTGGAATTTTATGTTGTTTTTTTGGCGGGGTGGGTGGGATGTGATGTCAAGACATACATGTGCTGGATGTTTACATGCCCCCTGGGCATGCTCAGTAAAACTACTTCCTGTACACATGTGTGTTCCCAACATGTCATGGTGGCAGCATGGTGGTAAGAAAAGAGCCCTCATGCATAATTACAGTGTCTGCGGCCACTGTAAGTGAACATTATTGATCAATTAGGGCCTAAGCAACAAATCTGTGAAGCAATTTTCATGTTGAAAGCCCTCACAAGCAAATTCTCAAGTTGAACTGAAACAAAGAACGTGAGCAGTATTAGGTGAATTTGCCCACTCATATATAACATAGGCCTGAAAGTGAAAGTAGAAACAAAGAACTGAATACCAAGGGACGCTAGTGTACAAAAAGTGACATTCACACGTCCATTCTAACCATGGCAAACAACTGTAGGGATCCTCCCAAAATGGAATCCGCCCATAATAAGGGTGATAAAGCAGAAAAATTCAATCTGTGGAAACAACGCCTGGGTCTGTTTTCTGAAACATCAGGGAAAAAAGACGCAGATCTAGTCCCCTACATGCTGCAGGGACTTGATAATGAAGGACTGAAAAGCCAAGGATATGCCACCCTTGATCTCTGGCCAGCAAACCATGTACCAGGATACCCAGACCGGAAAATGGTTACCTGCTATTGTTAAGGAAAGAGCTCCCGAACCAAGGAGTTACATCATCCAAACCCCTGCTGGACAAATTTTTCATCGAAATCGTGTCCATCCGTAGTGACAAAGTGGTAACACGTAGTGGCAGAGAAATTCGCAAACCTGACCGATACAGTCATAAGTGACATTTTTTGTCATGATGGACAAGTACCACACACGTGTCTAACTAAACCACTCAGTAGAATAGAACAATTAATTTCAATTCAATAAGTTTAATTAAATTTAGTTTATAGTTTTTAAGATCTCTAAGTCAGATAATATCTAAGTCATAATAAGGTGCTATAAAATCCAGAAGGACTGATATCCAGAGAGCATGGAGAGGACACAAAAAAATCAAAAGATCTGAACTTAAAAACTCTGGTCAATTTAAAGATCTGAAGAACTGAAAGTAACCGTTTGATGACGATCTTCAAGTAGAGTTCAAACTTTAATATAACCACCTTTAAATTTACAACATATAGATAATAAATATATATTCTCATAACTTAGTGTATACCCAACTTTATAAAGAAAGGCGGATGTGATGTCAAGACATACATGTGCTGTATGTTTACATGCCCTCTGGGCATTGCTCAATAAAACTACTTCCTGTACACATGTGTGTTCCCAACATGTGTGTGTGGGGGGGGGGGGCAAATCTTAAAAAATCTTCTCTGAAACCGCTCACCCGATTGCTTTAATATCACACAGGAACACTCCTAGTTCATAATTTGTTTACCAGGTGGCACTGCAATTTTTTTAAAAATGATATTCGTGTGTATTTGGTATTTTTGACTACCTTCTCCAAAACTGTCACTCAGAATGTGTATCATGTAGAAGTTTGATATGGTGCGATATGGATGCCCTAGACTAATTTCTTAGGGTCATGGAGAGAGTACATTTCATGAATTTATTTTTTGGTAATGGTCATCACATTGTATGTCAGCAGAGCACTGGGCCCATAGGCCTGTTGTTTTTGTTTGTTTGTTTGTTTTTGTTTTTTGTTTTTTGTTGGTTTTTTTTTTGGATCCCCTATACTCCATGGTATCAATTGTTTTGTGTATTTAGTTACCTATAATATATAAATATTACATCAAAGCCATTCAACATGCAGAAGCTTTGTTATTGAAAGTGCAAAATTGTTGAATACCACACTTTAGAAGGTAGATCTTTGTGACACAAGGGTCAAAAGAAAAAACACATCTTCTAATGATATATATATATATATATATATATATATATATATATATATATATATATATATATATATATATATATACATGTATATATGTATACAGGATTAGGTGTTAAGAATAAAGGTGGCCACTGTCCCCAGACTGAGCGACATGATCCATTGCCACCTAAGAGGTGTACAGGCATAGCCAATTTGCTTTGCTCTTATAGTGTTACATATGCCTACAGATTGACCTTGATGCTCACTGACCTGCAATGGTCACCCTTTGGTGTCCTGACAGTGCATACAGCTAACAAATTATAAAGCTGGTCTAGGATCTTGAGTAGAAGAGTGGCTTTGGTCACCTGTGGAATTGGTGAATTGTGTTCTTTTCAAACTTTGCTCATCTGTTTTCCCTAGTCAGGTACATTTTAAGATCTAGGCTATCCTCCACAAGAGCATTTTGTATTTGTGAGTTTTCAGTCATTTTCAGTGCCTGCATCTTTTTTTTTTTCGTAATATTTGAACAAAAAAAACAAAAAACAAAAACAAAAAGATGTGACAACATAAAATAAACTGCCAAATGTGGTCAACCTGTTGGTTTTATTCAGTCAAGATAAAAAACCGGAAACGATTGGTCCTTAAGTTTTAATATCTGTACACGTGTCCTGACTCACACCTGCAGTTCCACTAACACTGCATGACACTAATATTTGGTACTTGACATTGTTATGTAGTTGCAAAACTAATGATGGCAGATCTAAAATCTTTTATACTAATGTTAAGCCACGGTTTAAGCTCAGGGTATCAACTTGTGGTTTAGCTCTGCAGTCAGTCAGCATTTGCTCTTCAGGAAATGTAAAATTGCATGTACATTTACACCCCTTCATTTTATACATGTATTCTGGTGGACCACAAATGACATGAGTGAGGTTCTGCTACAAATTGTGAAAAGGGAGAAAGGTTATTCATAAATTTTTGCATGATACATGTTTGTATTGTTTAGGAAATATTAGTAATTATTCAAATACTAGTGGATAAAAGGTTAGGTTGAGTTTGCTTCAAATTCTTGCAAATGTAAGATTTGTGTGTAGGTCAGCGTTATGTACGTATGTTACAGAGTCTTAAACGTAATACAGTGCTCCCTCTTTAAGACACTTGTTGCAGAGCAGTCATGCTATCACACAGTGATCACTGTACAGCCTTGGAAAATTATCCAAATTTCCGTGCGAGACTGTCCTCATGTTGTAAAGCCTGTTTGCTGTGGCAAGGCTTGCTGTATGGATGCCACCATCAGCACCCGTAAGATGGAGCACTGTCAGTAGTCATACCCTCAGATTGAGTGCATCATTTTTGCCGTAGTCCAAAGTGCATAGGCTTGTATGTCCTAGTACTACCAGCTAGTCACTTAGCCTCAAGTTTGATTTTGCAAGTTAAAGCAGAGGTGTAACAGGTGGTTTCTATGCATCTTTTCTCTGTGTGTGTGCTATTATGTAGAAGAAGGCGGGGAGCACAAACGACGCCAATACAGCTACCAAGTTCAGATCAACGTCAGCACTTGTCAAGAAGGCGGCAGCTCAGCAAGGGAAGGCCAGTGCCAAGAAGGTATAGCTAGTTAAGGTTACACATCACCTGTACCCATGTGGCCTAAGCTGTCATCTGTCCATTCTGACAAACCACCAAGTATTCAGTGATCTATGTAACACATAGTGGCCCCATATGAGTGTAGTTTCTCAATCAGCAGCACATGCAATTTTCAGGTAAAAAGCTTCAGTCACTAGTATGGTGCTAGATATACTGGGTTTTGGAAGCAATATAAGATATTAGAAATACAGGTAACACATGATATTACACAGAAACATGGTGCTGCTAATGAAACAGAGATATGGGCGTTAAGTAACATACAGTTTCTTTATGATTGGTGTCTGCCAAATGCAGCTCAACATAGTTAGAAAGCTGTATCTGGTGTACCACTGTGTTCCTTACTTCAAATACCTTGTTAATCAGGGTCCAGCTCACTGCTTGTTCCCAGCCAAAACTAATGTTAAAGTACCCTGCATATGTTGAAAAATAGGATGTGGTTCTGATCTGTTAAATTTTTTAATGACCGTCCAAGGTTTCTTGTATTCTGATTGACTTGTGCAACAAGAATTCTGCAGACACATCTTAGGCTTTTGAATAAAGTATTTTGGAATATGGTGGTGCAACATGGTCAGCTGACAAAGTACTTGCAGCACACGCACACAACATACAAATATTGAGGTATGTAACAGTAGAATACAGGAGGACCATCAGGACAGTAACTTCCATGTGCACTAGGGACAGTAACATACATAAGCAAAGGACAGTAACACACATGTAGGGAAAGGACAGTAACTTGCACACACCAAAGAGACAGTATCACACATGCAGAAGGAACAGCAACATACATATGTGAAAAGGATAGTAACAAACACAGAAGGGACTTAAAATACACTATATGCATGCAGAAGGAACAGTAACATACACATGTAGAGGGGACAGGGACTGTATGCACACTCAGAAAGGACAGTAGCAAACCTATACATAAAGGCAAAGGATATGCACATAGTTCTGCACTGTGTACATAAAATGTGCTTCAGCTGGTATGAGGAAAATCACATGGATGGGAATGGTGTTGTGGAACACAAACCAGTCAGTGTCCTGTTGTTTCATTGGATCCTTAGGTCATATTGCTTTGTTAAATCACCAGCAACATAGTGGGTCATGGTCAAGCTGCTTCACAAAATAATGAAGCAGTTCGCCACCAATGGCTTAGCAGATTTAGAGGTGAACAAGTGACTGGCCACACTGAGAAGCCAGGTAGGGGTACATCATTCGGGTTGGTGGAGACTCTCTCAGCCTGGCCAAGCACTGCCTGGTAGCCTGAGAGTGAGCAAAATAAAGTACATGTATATGACCTAAGCCTTTGGAGGAGAATATGGCCTCATGATGGACCATGATCTGACCAGCTTAGGGGACATTGCTTTATCAAATCATGAGGCATGGCCATGGTCTATCTAGTTTAGGTCACTTTGCTTCATTAAATCATGGCAGCATCATGGACCAGAAATCTTGGCTGGTTAGGTCAAGCCACTTCATCAGGTCATGAGGCAGTACATACAGCATCATGACGGACCATGATCTACCCAATTTAGCTGATGTTGCTTCAGGAGGTCATGAGACAATATCAATATACAGAGCATGATGATGGACTATGATGTACCCAGTTTAGCTCATGTTGCTTCAGGAGGTCATGAGACAATATCAATATACACAGCATCATGATGGACTATGATGTACCCAGTTTAGCTCATGTTGCTTCAGGAGGTCATGAGATGTCATCATGGTGGGTCATGATCTAGCCTACATTCGTTGTCAACTTTAAAGCGAGAGAACTTGTCATATGAATTTGTACAGCGGGGTAACTTGCTATGCAGTACATTGTAGAGACTTGTTGGTGCTGACAGCAGAAGTTCTCCTGTCTATTGTGGCATGTAGCTTTACCACAAACCACTCATGCTTACATAGATGTAGTTGCCATAATGTTAACAGCTGTGCTATATTAACGCTTTAATTTTAATCATGTTTATGTTACTGTTTTAAGTGTTACTTCACTATATGTCGCCTCTTGCACAATATTCTTCCTTTTTTATTTTTTATTTTTTTTTGGCACAGAAAGTTTATTTTTATCAATGCAATGTTTCAGTTTTAGCAGTTAAGAAACAGTTTATATTTACTAAATGTTACATGTGTAATGAATGACATTGGAACTTTTTTAATGGCTTCATAGAGTTCATCGAGTGATTGAAACTGAATGTTACAGGAATTATTGTGACATCACAAATATAATCAAAAGGTAAGACATTGACGAGGATTCATTTAATAATTAAAATATTAAAGCAGACCTTTCAGATTTGGACTGCACGCACTAAAATATGACCAGTAAAACGTCCACAGTAAAACAGTGGCTTTGAAGAAGGCAAGCTCAGCTTTGGCCATATAACTGTGCATTATAGATTGTGCACAGTCAGTTCAAGTCTGTGCTGTGTCAGTGTCGGTTGTTCCCACAGCTCTGTCAGTCAAGCCTGCCTGCCTGCCTGCCTGCCTGGTCTCTGCTCTACATAGCGTGTTCCTAGTAACAGTATGCTTTTGGGGGTCAGTCCACACATACGCTGTGCAATGTTATAGATTGGTGCAACTAGTAAACAATTGTTTCTCTTGCTAGTGCATTGCTGGAATTGGGGTCAGTGAACATCTATTTGATATCACAGGGAAATTTAAAGATGCATCTTTGCAAAAAGTTTCAAAGATTTCTATGAAGGACAGGTGGCATTCATGCTGCAGTTATCATGTGGACAAGTTAATTCAAAGAGTCCACATGTCTACAGTAGTTTGGGGACACAAGAGTAGGGTGAGTTTGACATTATGGAATGTGGTAGTCAAAGAAGCAAGGAATTTTTTGGTTTAATTATTCAGGCGTATGGGTGGGTAGTGGAATCTGCTATATTCAGGGGTATGGCTGGGTGGGGGAATCTATATTCAAGCATATGGCTGTGGGGGGGGGGGGGGAATTAGCAATATTCAGGCATATGGTTATTGGGAATGTGGTATAATCAAGCATATGGCTTGGTGGGGGTATCAGCTATATTCAGAACTATGGCTACGGGGGGGGGGGGGGGGGGGGATCTGCAAAAGTACAGCTCATACTCTCTTTATTTTGAAAAGTAATCCACCAGATTTTGCAGGGTTTGGGCAAGTGTAAAACCATTTCCTCAAACTATTGTGTATTTCAAAGTGTGTGGCGGTCACAGTTGCACAGAACAGTAGTCTGAGACACAATGTTAGCAGAGCAGAGGCAGGCATGATGTGTTGGCAGAAACGTGTGGTACAATGAAGTATAACACTAAGAAGAAACAATCTGATCAGTGAAACTTTGTCCGTTAGACACGCCAGAGGAGAGCATCCGAGTCTGACGGACAAGTGAAAAACAGCAAGCTTGATGATGGTAGAGCCAGCCCCGTCATCCCCTGGTTGGGGGAGAAATCCAAGGGGGCAGGAACAAGAGTTAGAACAGCCAGTAGAGAAGACAGAGCTGCAGCTAGAGCTGAAAAGGCAGAGGTAGAGCTAAGCCTGTGTTTCCTTGATACTTCTATACTAACAGCACAGCCTGAGTGGGCTGTCAGTCATACTAACTTGACAGGTTGACACTTGCTGCAGGATTGGGGCTAATGTACGAAAGATATTATTGACAGGGGAGTAACAGTGCTTAGATATGGTGTAAATTTTAATGTTTTATGGTTCTGTGATACAGGATTGGAGTACCGTACAAATGTATGTAGATGGAGCAAAACAATAAAATTTCAGGGACTGTGGTTGTCACATGACCTACAAAGAATCAGAATGTTGGTACTGAAACAAAAAGATATCCTCACAATGGAAGTTGTGAAGGACATGAAAGTATATTTAATGTGGCCATCATAATTTCAGTGTCCTGGCCAATAATATCTAATCTTTGCTTTATTGCATACCTTTAATACTAACATTGTTGTGGGTTTATGGTTTTATCTAGGCAGTAAATGTCCTTTTGCACTGTCTCGTTTGTGCATTCTTGTGAAGCATTATTTTGATATCAGCTTTCGTTGTTGTGTGTGTAGGTTGCATGAGTTAATATGCTGTGCACTTTTTGCTGTCTGGCACAACGGCAGGTTGATGCAGATGTGTGTTCAATATGCTGCATTAACCCTTTCCCCCATAAACCGGCTAAAACCGGCTGGTGGTCAAATGTCGTCTTCTTCAGTGTTTTCAACTAATTTCAACAGTTATGAAAAACAATTTGACTGAGAAGTGTACATGAGACTTATCAAGATCACATGCTCCAGGTCAACAGCTTTCCTTGGCATGGGTTGGTGCCCAACTCATGCCAAGGAAAGCTGTTGACACTTAATTTAAGGGGGAAAGGGTTAATACAGCAATCTAAGGCACAATGACAGCATTTCCCTCAGAAAGTCGTATGATTTAAAAGATCCAGCAAATCGTAGCTGCTTCCTGATTTTGGTGTGCCGTGAAGCAATTCTTTGGTGTTGCTAAGGGTACTCACCTGATTGGTTGTTGTTGCCTGAATCGTCCTTACCTGATTGGTTGCCCTGGCCAGAACTGTCCAGGTTACAAATAAATATAATATCTGAACCGTCTCAGTCGATGATGTTAGTTAGGGTGTATATGACTCTGAAGTATGGAAAATGGAAAGTATGAAGAAACCTTTCAAAGTTAAAGTGGAATTTTATAGAAACAATGTTGGGATGGTCAAGAAAAAGCACTCAGCCAAATGAATTTTAATAGTGTTCGTCAGGGGCTTCTTCTCCATAGCAGCCGATGTGTGAGCACCAACCAGGAACAGTGCTGCCATCAAATGGCTAGTCTTAACAACACCCGTTTTGAATGTATCATGGAAGTGGAGAATTTCCAACATATATTGCAGCATGAAGGTTCCATGTGCAACTCTTGTCACTTGAATACATGCATATTAGTATCTTCTTTATATTTTCAAAAGGAGTCCTTATCAGTACTGTAACGGTTCAATTGTTACATGATATATTGATGTAACAGTTTATGCATTCTGTTTAAGTTTTAGGATTCATTTTATCGTTTTGGATAAGAATTCACTTGGTATATATTGTAAAGTGTCGTAGTTTCATTGAAACCTGTAGCAGTCTTCAAAATTGTGGGAATCCAATTGTTATTTGAATCTCTTTCATTGTATGTATGTTTAGGTACATCTTTCCCACCAACTGAGTTGATGTCAAATTTGTCTACAAGGGTAGTGGACAGAAAGTATCCATGGTTATGTATTATTGAAAACCATAAGCTGTTCTGATTCCGTTCATGATACCTGTCCTAAAAATCCCATGATGTAACAGTTTTATGACAGAACAGATCTGACTGGGTGACTGCTTTGTATATACATATACTCCTAGCCAATACTTATGTCCTGTTGCATTCTCAGTGAACCTCCTCCAGTGACATCTCATTCTGGAGAACAAAACAGATCATAGGACCTATTTCTGCCAGGGAGAGTAGTATATTAGTGTCCTTTTGGTATAGCAAGCAGTCAGAGTAGTGTGTCATAAACGTGATAAAGAAACGCTGGTTGCTGTCTTGCTTTTTCTAAAGTTTGCGTGGAAAACTTTCATGTATTCAGGATTATAAAACAAGATATGTCAATGTGTAATAATTATTTTAGTCCTAAAGGTGGATTATTTCAGTGTTAATATGCTTAAGCTCGTGTCCTGTCACCTTGTAAACTACAGAAATAAACATGATGAAGTTGATCACATTCCATCATATACTGCATGCGTATACCTCTCTGGTGATGCGAGGCTGTGGGCGCATGGGCCTGCTACAACTGTCTAGTGTCAAAAACAGGTCTAATATGTAATTCTATCTGCTTCAGAAAGATGAGGTGAAGCCGGTGGGCAGACCTCGGATGCAGACAAAGGTAATACACGCAGGACACCATGATGGACCAATAAATTAGTATCTAGATTATTTAAGCAACATAGAATGGTTGGGAATTTTTTGCCCAAGTGGGCCTGCATGTACACTAAAGGTGAAATGCAGTTTGTGTTTATTTTGGGGAAAATTTCTGAGCAACAGAAAAAGAATTGTTGACTTTTGCCAATATAGATGCATGTACTTCAATTTAACTTCTACTTTAAACCTAAATACACTCAGTAGAACTAAAGACTAAATGTCATGATGCAAACATAATTACAATGCTAATTTTGAAGTAATTAACACGGAAGAAATATGGATATCTGTGTTTTTTGGACTTTGCCAATATAGGTGCATGTACTTCAATTTAACTTTAACTTTAAACCTAAATACATGTACATTCAGTAGAACTAAAGACTAAATGTCATGATGCAAACATAATTACAATGCTAATTTTGAAGTAATGAACACGGAAGAAGTATGGATATCTGTGTTTTTTTGTGTCTTTTTTTAAAAATTCTTTCATGCCAAAGGGACACATTATGAATGTGTTTCATTTCTGTGTGATACAGGCTGAAAAAAAGGCCATTGTCAAGGGTCCATTGATAATCCGTAAACCAGTGTACATAGCCAAGCGAGCAGCCCAGGAGGCTCTGACCGGGAGCCCAGCCAAAAAGTCCAAGCTGCTGATCAAGATGCCTGTGTCGCCAACCAACAAGCCCTCTACTGCACCGGCTGCAGCCACCATCACCACAGCCCCCATCAACACAGTCAAGCCCAAGTCACCCCCACCAGTAAGTGGCTATTGGCCTTGAACACACCTCCTTCCTATAGAGATTCTTGTGAATGCTGACAAACCCTGTCCTTCACCAGCAAACCTAATTTTTTTTTTTTTTTTGCACGATCAAATAGCAAAGTCCTCATACAAAGTTTTTTCCTATCTTTATGGTACTAATGTCAGCAGGAATTGAAATTACATGTAGGGGAGTTTTACATATATTCCAGTGTAGCTCACTTAACTTCAGTATATAATGACCTGTTTAGCTAATGAAATAGTCACACGTGGCTCTACATGTACCTGCAGTATGTAACCACGTCTTCAGCCGAGAGTAGCCACGCAGTATATAACCGCCTTCTTTGCCTGTAGAGTAGCGACATACAGGGGACAGTACATGTACCTGCAATACAGAACCTCTCATTAACTAATAGTGTAGCCACACAGGGGACAGACAGGGCAGTGCATGTACCTGTAGTATGTAGCCACCTCTATGGCTAAGACTGATCTTTCATTATGCCAAGTAGTCTCGCATACAAATGATTTGTGTCATGAGAAAATTTACCCCAAACAGTGTCAAGACTTACAGTGAGAGGTATAGGTGTCAATATTAGTTTGTGCTTGATCACAGTCATTAACCATTGTGTGTGGATAACAGTCATGATTCAGTCACCTATCAGCTGAAAATATCAGGAAAGGTTCTTTTGTTATACATGTACATGGCAAAGTATGCAGTGGAGGATGTGTGCTGCAGATGGCGCCACTGGTAACTTAGCCTTAGTATCTAGCCTCTTTCAAGTAGAGCCACCTGGTGGGGAAACAATTCCAGCCTCACTGATTGGCTAGTGGTTGTCCACTGGAAGTGGTGTCAGGTGCAGTTAAGCTCAAGGGGAAGTAGTGTCACATGAAGTTTACCTCCCCAAGCATCCTCCGATGTTGCCCCATCACTGGCCAACTATTACAGCATAATCATAATGGCCAAGTACATGTCACATGCTGGGAATGCAGCCAACAAAAGGACAGGGCAAGGTTTGAGTGCAATTATCTAAGAAAAAATAATCCTGCAAAATGAATCAACTGATCTCAACTTTATAGTGAATTTTTTGTTTGGTAATACTTTGTTTCTTTGCATGACTTTTGTGGTTGAAAAAAGAAAAAAAGAAGTTGTCAAGATCAGTTACAACATGGAATTTTTAGAAAACACAAATTATCACACATAAAAACAAAAAATATACAACCCCTCGGGTATAGTGTAAAGTATTATTTCACAGATTTATTAGCTTCTGCTGCTAAACTTTGAGAGTGCCTGTTTCATAATCCAAGTGAAACTGCTGGACAGAACTGTTGCTTGCTCTTTTAGTGATCAAAGTACAAACTTGATTTTATATCAATTAAAGTTAACTACTTATCTGTACAAAATAGGAATGTATGGTCTTCTGGGTGGAATATAAATCCAGAGGACAAAATGGTGATTTCAAAACTGTATTACTGTAGGTGTATCAGAATGGTCCAGCCGTCTTAAGCTTACATTCTTAACTATGAAGTGACAGTGCATGTAGTTCCCAGCAAAAGTTCAATGATGCCTAGGTTTAGGCATCTCCTATTGTATGAAACAAATATAGGCTGATTTTGAAAACCTTCAGGTTGATGAAGGCTTCACAAGATCCATAACAGTAGCTTCCTGAAAAAAGAGGATTTTGACCATACTCCAGGATGAGTTCTCCTTTACAGCCAACTTACAACACCAAGTGGTCTAGCTGGGCTAGTGATAGCATTAGCTGTGAGGCAAACGGTAGCATTTGTCTTTGAACAGTGTTGCAAAGTGCTCTGAGCTTGTATTAGAACTCAATTCAAGAGATATCATAATGTCAACTACTTAAGGGTGTGGTATACTTTATGGCTCTCAAAACATCAAGTTTGATTTTGGCACTGAATTAAAAATTTTAGTGTTGCTGTTGATGTTATTCAATATTAATTACAATTCTTAAATTTTGTGTAAATTAAAAATTGTGTTTCAAAAATTGAAAATAATTGGTTTATAGTGTTGAATGAAAGAACACATAACACTCTCTAAAACGGTATTTTAGATTTGTGAAAGAGGGCTTAGCTGTTGTTTTATTGCTGTTTAGTTTTGAACGGAAACCCTTATCCAAAATATGAGATAGTTTTGGTGCTAGTTGTGTACTGTTTCATTTCCCACAGGATAATAATGTTTCCCATTTTTGGTGTTTGCGCTTTTTTCCACAAAAAAAAAAAAAAAAATGTAAAATTAAAGTTTTTTAATTGAGCAGGTAAGATTCAATTTCATTACACTTAGAGAGATGTTATTATTTTTAATAGCTTAATCCAAATGTGTACTTTTAGAAAATATATAGATTATATGATCTCAAATAAGAAGTCTATACATAAGACAAAGGACTCACTCATTGTTGTCTTCGCACATGCAACAATATCCATCACAGGAATTGCACAAATAAACTATGATTACATGTGGAGTGAAGTGCCATTTGGTGGACGTTTTATACACTAAATGTGCATAAGCTTTATATGATAAGACGCTACCTCAGGACTCGCAACTTTGAAATGAAGAGGTGCAACATGGCCAAGGTGCCAGCAAAGCACTAGGCCCATGGGCCTCTTGTTATTAAGAGTGCTAAATTACATAAGGTATCTCTGAAGCAGTTTCAAAATCTAGATTGCATCAGTCCACAGTTTCATGATATATATATTTCAAATGTTACTTGCAGTGGGAAGGGTTATTCTCACCTTACTATGTTAGGCAATTTATGCCTTTCCTTTCTTGACCGGGATAGGGGCCATTGTTCAGGGAAGGATTGGACTTCAGTTCCAAAGATATACTTCTATTAGTCTTGTGTGTGTTTGTCATATGTTCTGTCATTTTCCCAGCATATCCACGCCACCAGTGTTTCAGACTGGGCTTAGTCGCCACTACCATAAGGTGTCAAATTCATTGCTACATAAATTTACGGTATTGTATGGTACTTCAATAACATAAAAATATTTGTAACTTGCCATGTCTCCATTTGCAAGGATATTTTGGGTTTTTGTCCATAAGGGAAGCATCTGCACATCCAGTTTTCGGTAGACATAATCATGCAAGATTGCTGCCCCTTCGCTTAAATTTTGAACCCTTTTGAAATGAAGCTAGAATGCTTGATCTGTAATTTAACACAGTTTAAAGGGTGCAAGTAGATGGCAATAAAGGTGAAAATCGTGCTGATGTGTACAAGAGTGGACAACAGCAATAGGTTCAGCTGGGAAGTGGTCAATTCAAAAGTCAAAAATGTTCCAAACTGGTAGAATACCTACTAGAGTGACATGGAATTGAATCCTGGATTGGCCTCCATGTTGCCTTGATTGTGATTCAAGCTGTTTGGCATGTTCTGGATTCCCAATCAAGCAAGAGGTCAGACAGAGCCATCTAGTGGCCAGGGTTGACAACTGTACCACAGAACTAGTTTGACGTATTGCATTGCACCACCATTGAAAAGTTAATGGTCAAAGACAATGTGTAGTTCAGTACCCTCATGAGAGATATGAGGAAACTAATACAACTAACATGGACTAGTGTTTTTTTCAGATGAGTAATGTCATGTCATATTTTAATTCTGGGCACTGTTGTTGATTTACGTAGAATTGACACATTTTTCGCCCTTGCAAGCAGATCCATTATGTTAGCAGTTGGAAAGGTTGAGGATGGGGCTGGTTTTGATATTTCTTTAGTTGGGTGAAGTACTCCTGATTAGTGGGGTATGGTGACAGAGTACCATGTCTCATTCATGTATAATCCTAAAATTTCATGTGGGTTGTCTTGATTAAATATTTAGATGATACGAGCTGCTATCAAATATATAGGTCAGGGTGTGGCTGGGTTGGGAACATGGTCTGATAGTTACCTTCTGAAGACCAATTGTTTTCAGGCCCTGATATGGCCATGATCGAATATTATGTGTTTTGGTGAAAATAAATATGAAAAACTAATTCTTCAAAGGGTAGTGACTTGTTCTCTGCTCCCCCCCCCCCCCCCCCCCCCCCCCCCCCCCCCCCCCCCCCCCCCCCCCCCCCCCCCCGGAACAAAAATCAGCCTTCAGCCTTACGTTAGACAATAGGAAGAATTACAGATGTAGCAGCATATGTACAGTGGTGTGAATGTGAAGCTTACATGGACATAAAGAGATGGTTGGGGAGTGGCATTCACGTGTGGAACAGTGTAATTCACATGTGTCAGTATACATTAGAATGATAAACTTGATAAATCTGATTAAATTAGTCATATCCGGGGTGAGACATTGAACATTTCTTCATCTATTGAAGGAAACAGGACCTGATAACAGGTTGAAAAAGCCAACAGACTTCCTGGTGTCCAAAAACAAAAAAACAAAAAAACAAATCAACAAAAAACAAGTTTGCAACAGCCAAAGTAAAAAATATTAAAAGGGAGATGGAAAGTGGGATTTTGTTGCATGTCCTGGGTTTGAGGTAGACTAACACTTGAGTGGAAAATAGCCATCATATTGCTGGTATGTCAAGGATAAAGTAAATGTTATGGTGTATCACCTAGGAAACTCCAAATGCCTGGCTGGCCTGTGATCAGTACCCAATGACCAGTACATGGCTGCATAGAGAAAGTCCTGTCTGTCACGGGCTCTTTGACACGGTCATGTGCTACATTCTACCTTGAATGTCCATGCAAAATGTTACAGGATCAACCAGTCATCTGGTTAACTTCATTGCATGCTTGTTAATGTACATGTATTGGCAATCAATGTTTGTAAAGATACCCACACATAATGTGCACAACAGTCTTCTCAGGCCAAAATTCTCAATGTGGCATTACTGCGCGTTAAACCGTGATCACCAAATGTAACACACTGAGATTACTCTGGCTAGACACAAAATAAGAATTACAAAAAATTATCCAGAAGATCATGAGCAAAGAGACATTTTGAACCAACATCCCATGTATAACACAGGTTTTGTTTGTGCTTGGCCGAGGCATTTTTCATGCATCAAACTGCACAGACAGGACTTCGTGGCACTGGTAGACCTCATGCTTCTGCTGCAGAACAGCATATTGTCAGATGTACATGTACTTGTAGTGGTGCATTGGTGAAGCACTCCTTGTATAGAAATTATTGTCAGCGGAACCGTTGTGAATGTTTCCTCAAAATTACTCGATGTAAATTTGTTTGATGACCAGAAATGGGTTTATCTTGTATTTGTTTTCAAGAACAGTGGTAAAAATGGTAAAGAGATCATTCCCTGACAGGTACATCATGTACATAGAGAATGTGAAGTGTGTCCATATCGTATGGGCTGGTCCGTGATGTTTGTCACTGTGTGGACAGTATGGCCTAGCTCAGTGAATCACATGGCTATTTACACCAAGTAGGCAGGACGGTGACCTTTCAAGGTCACAAGTTGCTGGTGGGGGAATCATGATGCACTGAAACTTGCTTATTTTGTATGTGTAGTGTATAGTGCTTCACTGGTACAACATAACATTAACTCCTTCCATTCTGTGGTGGCTGTTGTCAGGTCAGTGGTTTCTGCATTGCTAGGCAAGTCATGTGAGAACTACCCTTGCAACATGACTGGCCAGGCAATGCACAAATCACGCACTTGAGACAGGCTAGGTGATACTTGAATGAAAGCACTTTTTGTGAAAAGAACAAAAAAAAATGAACATGCGATCTTTATGTTAACCTGGGTAAATATGCGAGAACTGAAAGACTGGTATAGACTAAGTTAAACCTGGCAGTTACTTTGATGAATGGACTAGTAACTACAACAGTGATGACTACACAGTAAGTCCTATCAGCTGGTGCTGGTTAAATGTTGGTGAGACAGATTGTTGGGTTTTCCACTTGTAGGAAGAGAGCATGCCCAGTGAGGCTGCGCCAGAACCCAGTGAACCCAACGAACCCACAAACCTGTTGAATGGCTTGCCAGCCGCGCAACTTGAGGTTGAGACCCTTCAAGAAGCCCCACCTGCAGTAAACTTCATTACAATAGAGGTGGGCCCATTCCCTTCATTTAATTGACCTTTGATCTCAGGCCAATCTTTGTAAAGACCACTGTATCGCTAAGACTTGATTTTTAAAAGCTCAGCTGACTTGTCAGTCAACTGAGCTTATAGGCTGGTCAGTCAACCATCTGTCAAGCATCCATCCATTCACAGTTTACATTCTCAACTTCTCCAAAATGGCCAGTCAGATTTACTTCAAACTTGGTGGGTATGTACCGCTAGTAAGTCGCCACAGAATTTGTTCAAGTGGTCTTGTTCCAGTGATATTTGAATTCTTTTGTTTTTTAAAAAAGTTAAAAAGATTATTATTTTTTAGGGGGTCTATTTCTGGGTAAAATCTTTGAAAAGTCTACTCCAAAGCAGTGCTTGGCCAATTGCTTCAAAAATGCATAGGCACACTCTGTAGATCTTAATTTGTTAGCCAAGTGGTACTATAATTATTTTAGCCCAGCTGACTTGTCAGTCAGCTGAGCTTATAGGATGGTCCTTCGTCCATCATCCGTCCATCCGTCCCTCCACAATTCACATTTTCGACTGCTTCTCCAAAACTGTCAGCCAGATTCACTTCAAGCTTGGTGGGGATGTACCTTGGGTGGTTCCCGACCAGGTTTGTACAAATGGTCATGCTTCATTAAATTTTTGGATTTTTTATGATTTTTTTTTTTGTTTTTTGGGGCCAATCTTAAAAAATTTTCTCAAAAACCACTCACCCAATTGCTTTGATGTCACACAGGAACACACTCCTAGGGACTGCTAATTCTTAATTTACTCAGCAGATGGCACTGCAAGTTTTACCTCAGCTGACTTGTCAGACAGCTGAGGTTTTGTGAGGGTCCGTCCGTCGTCCACAATTCACATTTTCGACTTCGTCTCAAAAACCGTCAGCCAGATCCACTTCAAACTTGGTGGAGATGTGCCTTGGGTGGGTCTCTACCAAGTTTGTTCAAGTGGTCATGGTCCAGTGATTTTTGGATTTTTAATGAATTTTTTTGTTCTTTTTTGGGTAAATCTTAAAGAATCTTCTTCTCCAAAACCGCTCACCCGATTGCTTTGATATCACATAGGAACACTCCCTGGGACTCCTAGTTCTTAATTTGTTCACCAGGTGGGGTTGCAATTTTTTTCTAATTCTTTATGAATTTGTGTGTGTTATAACTATTTTCGACTTCTCCAGAACCGTCACTCAGATTAAGCTGAAACATGGTGGATATGTTCCTTATGGAAGGGCCAAACAAAGTTGTTCACTATGTGGGAATGCTGCGGATTCCTGATTTTTAATGATTTTTTCAATTCGCCTCCTTTGGGGTAAATGCGCCTTTCCTATTGATTACCATGTAAGTCAATGGGCATTCTAATGCTAATTTACTTTGACTTCTTCTCCAAAACCGTCATCCAGATTTACTTCAAACTTGGTGGCAACGTACCTTGGGTGGGTGTCTACCAGGTTTGTTCCAGTGGTCATGTTCCAATGAATTTTGGATTTTTTATGATTTTTTTTCAAAAATCTCTAGAAAGGTTTTAATAGGAAAGTTTAACATGTGAATTTCTTGTAATGGTCATAACTTAAATAATATTGGCCAGATTTACTTCAAACATGGTGGGGATGTGCCTTGGGTGGATCTCTACCAAGTGTGGTCAAATGGTCACGCTCTATTGAATTTTGGATTTTTTATGAATTTTTTTGTTCTTTTTGGGGCAAACCTTTGAAATTTTTCTCCTCTGAAACCGCTCACCCAAATGCTTTGATATCGTACATAGACACTCCCGGGGACACCTAGTTCCCAATTTGTTCACCAGGTGGCGCTGCAATTTTTTTATGAATTTTTTGTATGGTTTTGCTATTTTTCACTTGTTCCCAGAACCGTCCCTCAGA
The DNA here is from genome assembly GCA_964020975.1 of Hermodice carunculata. NCBI lineage: Eukaryota > Metazoa > Annelida > Polychaeta > Eunicida > Amphinomidae > Hermodice > Hermodice carunculata. The sequence continues at coordinate 66,933,371 of OZ026619.1, forward strand.
TTAAGCTGACATGTGATGGATATGTTGTTGTGGAAGGGTCAAACAGTTGTTTACTGTGTGGCACTGCTTTGGATTTCTGATTTTTAAGGATTTTCAATTCAGGTACTTATCGTTCAATGCAGCTTTCCTGTTGATTACTATGTAAGTCAATGGGCATTCTAATGCTAATTCACAGGACAATTGACGTGAAATTTACTGTTTACTTGATAACTTGAGATCTGTTTTGAGTTAGCTACACATGTTAATTATTCTGTATGAAGGTCATGCTGAGACAGTACATGAATGACCTTGACCTCGTTTGTGGGGTCACAGTGCAACATACATGAATTTTACTCTTCATTATAACTTGAGAACTACTTGAACTTTGATGTTGCACATGTAAGTGTTCTTCTATAAAGTTCAGACTTAATGAGAACATGGTGTCCTTGATCCTTTCCCAAGTTCATAGAGCTGCAAGTGTGATGAATGTCGAGATCAGCTGAGGCACGGGCTGTTCACACAGCCCTCTTGTTTCTATTTTTGTAAGTTTTTTATGTTTTTGTTATTTTTTCTCCAGAACTATCACTCATGCTCTAGTGATTTTTGGACCTTGACCTCATTCCCAATGTCACAGACAACTGACAGGAATTTACTGTTCACTTGATAACTTGAGATCTATTTTGAGTTAGGACCTTGATGTTCCACATGTTATTGTTTCTCTATGAAAGTCATGCTTAGACAGTATGTAACCAGTGACCTTGACCTCATTTCTGGGGTCACAGTGCAACATCCATAAATTTTACTCTTCAATATAACTTGAGAACCACTTTGAACTGGGACTTTGGTGTTGCATATGTTAGTGAACATTCTTCCATAAAGATCAGGCTTACTCAGTACATGGGTGACCTTGATCCTTTCCCAAGTTCACAGAGCCACAAGTGTGATGAATGTCTAGGTCAGCTGAGCATGGGCTGTTCACACAGCCCTCTTGTTTCTGTATTTTGAAACAATTTTCTACCTTTCCTTCTAAACTATGTATTGCATCCTCTTCAAATCTTACGGGAATGTACATGAACTCAGTCCCCACCAAATTTTTTCACTGCATGGTGATGCTGACATTTACTTTTTTTTAACAAATCAAAATTAGGGGAAAAATTGTTAAGGGTATATGTACGTGTTAGCATGGTTTCTCTTGGGTAGCAGCAAATCTGATATATTGGCTTATAGTTCAGTAATGGATCCTGGACCCATGGTTATGATAAATAGTGATAAGAAAGTGCCTATGGGGTTTTGTTTGATGTTGTTATCTTTGACTTTGAGTGACCTTCATAGTTAAAACTGACATATTGGCATATTTTTTGGTAATACAATGTAGTTGATCCTATGCCCATGGTTATCTTTGGATGCTGACAGGAATGTACCTATGGGGTTTCTATTCATGTAAATTTTTATCTTGAATATCCTTGAAATGTCAAACCAATATATTTGCATATATGTAACTGTTTATTTTAAAAAAAATCTGGATTGTGTAAGTGAAAACATACTGCAAACAGTGATGATGGTCTAAATAATCTGAAGGTCACAGAATTATTTCAGTTTGTACAACCTAGTCAGCTGAGCACAGGACTGTCACAGTCCTTTTGTTTAAGGTAGTTAATACTCAGTATGATTATGTCCATGTTTGTGTATGTTTGTATGGAAATACAGAGGGAGGCTTGTGGAAGTGTTGTCCATGGGTGCTATCTTGTAGCTTTACATGTGTATCATGTATGTTCTACGTGTTATATGTGAATGTACGTGTAATGGGTTTGTTAACAAATCTTGTGATAACCAAACAGCTTAGTGTATGCTTTTGGGTTTTTTTGGTGATATAACTGCATTGTGGCTTGATCTATTGTTTAGTGTCAAAGAAGCCAAGGATATTTTTTAGGAAACCGATGTACATGTACTGTGAAATGTTTAATAAGTTCCTTGCAGTGAGGTAAATAGAGATGCATCTTACAGCTGTAGTTTTGCTTCCACAGCAATCTAACATTTCTGCATGTACATTTTGCATCGGCCCAAGACACACGCAATAATGCAGTATTTAGAAAAGCTGGTAAAAAAATGGCTTCTTAATCCTTTCTCTTTGAATTGAGATGGTGTCCACAGCCGTCTGTGGCGTGTGGCACATTATATTGATAGGTTTTCTTTGCAAGTCTCATTCAAATTGTTTCTCATCAATGTTGAAATTAGTCCAATTATACAAACAGGAGCATAGTGCCACATCTTCTGTGTAGTTCCCCCCCCCCCCCCCATAAAAATAGAACAATCCAATCTCTCCATGCTCCTTATCCAATCCAATGACTGTCTAATGTCTAAACCTAACATCATTTATAACTAATATTACATTCAGTATAAACATTTGGAAAAATTAATGCTGCAATGGCCAAATGAATTTGTCAACAGGTCATTAGCTGGAAACTAAGTTTGGCCAATTAAAGGGGGAAAGGGTTAAGTGATCTTTTATTTCATGTACAGGTAACATTTTAACATAACTTAAAAAGTTAATTAAAAAAATGGATACATTTCCTTTCATAGCTCAGCATGAAACTATCTCCTGCTATTTTGCTGACCAGAGACACAAAAGTTGCAAAAGAACATTGATTTGTACTAGGAAAAAATGTGAGGGTGAACTAGCATTTCTTCATAAAAGATATTTCAAACACATGTAAATTGACATGGCCAAACATAAGTTGCATTAAATTAACAACTTTACAGTCTTACTTGAAGTTAAGAACTTGAAGTAAAATAGTGGAATAGACCTTGACAGTTGAATGTCCGTGGATGAGTGTTTTTTCCTGCAGTGCCTATCACGTCTAAAGCCAGTTTTCTAAAGTGGAACTTGTCCGAATTATCATTCGGATCTCAGATTTGTATTCCTTGTAAAAAGACCTTTCATTCAAGTACCAGCATGCTTCTAATTCCAGAGAAAAGCTGTTCACTCGGTCCAAAATTTGGTGCTTAAAGAGTTCAAAAAAAAGAAAAAAGAAAAAAAGAAAGAAAAAAAGAAGGAAAAAGAGTGAAAAATAAAAATAAGACTGCCACACTTCCTGAAATGGCAACAATATCTTATGTCTTTGATCACTAATTCAGAAAGCAGGATTTGGGTAGTTTGTAGTTGTCCAAAAACTAATGTATTAGACAAAGATAAGGTGGGTTGATCAGTGGGTCACTGTGACCTGTTAGCTGATGATGAATTAGAATTTGTGTAGAATTAAGTGTATATTTATATTGTAAATACACTTCATTTAATTTTCCAGGGACATATAAATCAGCTAAAAAGATAGTTGCAGGTGCATTTAATTAATGACCTGATAATCCTCAATAAAGCATCAATATAACTGCCAGGCCTATAAAGAGTATCATTCAAGCAGTGTCTGTGTCTGTGTAGAGGCACAGTATTATATTGAGTAGGATTTGTAGGCCCACATGCATGTTATTGACACATAAACTTGCAGCCATTATGACCTGCCTGCTTGCTTGTTCCCAGTCACTGTGGCACACTGCACTTGCTTAAGTCTCTGTTTTAGTTTCATACCAACCCCCGAATCAACTGCCAGTTACCACTAGTCTTTTGGTTGAGTGCTGTCTTTCATCTTCAGGCGTTTCTTGATAAAAGGAAAAAATATATAACAAAAATTTAAATTAAAAGAAATTATGCAAAATTGCTTTTTAATTGTCTTCTGTGATCATTGGGCAATAATGCTTTTGTTTATTTTTTATCTATTCTACATTTTCTCCCAACAAAAAGAAGATTGTATGTTTACCAAATTTTTTCCTTTTTTTTTTTTTTTTTTTCCTGACAGCAGAAGTAACCTTCTTGGATGGAGTGATCTTCACGAAAACTTACTTTGAAGGCATTTCTTAAGTCACTTGGTGCATTAACAGACAAATTAGAAGGAGTAAAAATTATAACATGTCCAGCTTGAAATATATGGAGTGCATTACAGTTAACCAGTTGAATCATTGACTTTTTTTTTTTTTTTTGGACCTCAGACCTCCAGGTACACAAAGAGAGCATTTAATGCATTTTGAGATACAGTGCAGCCTTGTAGAGTTAAAAAAGATTAATTGGTTGTTGGGGGGGGGGGGGGGGGGAGGAAGGCACGCATGTCTCTAGACCTGTATTCTGCACTTGAAATTGCATCATTTAGAAAATGTCTGGCCACAAATGGACTCTAAAACATAATTGTGTTGTTAAGAACTGTATTAGAAGTGCTGATACTTTAAGCTAAGATGAAGTAGTCTTGTTGGTTATGCTTTGGCAGGCCACAATGGCTTGGCTTCCAGTGATTTTAAAGATTGTTAACTGGCAATGCAACCTGGAGTTAATACAAAGTATATGCACAAGGTATAACTTTTTGAGCCCTATCTAGTAAGCTTTGAGTTTCATAACTACAACTGGAGAAGCATTTCCTTATTTGATTAAGTGAACCACACAAATCTACATCTGACACAAATAAAAAGAGGCAGTTATCTTTTGTGTATTTTGATACAGGTAATGTCTCTCAGGATCCACATCTAAGAATGGGATTGTTTTAGGTCCATTATGCATAGCAGTAATTACAGGGCGTATCTTACTGATTTAGCCAAGAAGAGTTGTCTTTTCAACCTACTCTCAATGGGAAAGGCTTAAGTCTGGTTTGTTTTGCACTTTCAGTTGATTAGGTGACCCACATTTCTCTAATGGGTTGATGGATGGTCTCATTTTCCCGAAGTTGAAATCTTTATACTGAATCAGATATCTTTCCCGTGCAGGACATTGATGTTTTCAGTGTCTCATAGATAGGTGTTTGTGTTTCAGGACGAGTCGACACCGCCGGTAGAAGAGATGCTGCCAGAGCTACCCATACAAGAGGACACAGTGGGAGATGCCCCCTTGAAGACCAGCGTCATTCCAACACCTCCCAAAGTGGGCTTTTTGGGGCTGGGCATCATGGGACAGGCCATTGTATCAAACTTACTGGCCTCAGGTCACAAGGTCACCGTCTGGAACAGAACAACTATGAAGGTAGGTGGCTCTGTGTGGTTCACTGGATGTGTCCATGTAGTTACTGTGCTCTACCTTGACAAGCAGACAGCATGATGCTCATGTTATGTCAGTGTTTCACCATTTTATTGTTAGCTGGAGAACAAGAACAGTTCACTATGTGTACATCTGTCCAGTTGATGTGACGCCAGACTGGAAGCTGAGTTAAAACACCATTGATACATAGACAGACCACCACAACCGGTGTTTACTACCTGAACAAAATGCTTCTTCATTGCAGAAGGTACAAACCACTTGTGGTAAGTGCCTTCTGCGCCAAAGAAAGATTGAGGTCAGACAGTAAACACATGGGAGTGGTTGTTTGTATTTCTTCCATAATGATACATGGATAAATTATTTACTTTTGAGATAAAATAACACAAATACACGATGATTTCAACACTAAAAAACAACTTTTATCATGATGCTTTGCATTCTACATTAGCGTGCATGAATGTAAAGTGTCAACAGAGAAATCTGCCACAATATCTAGCAGAAGCCTGTTACTTAGTTGCATTCCCATGATAGCGGGAAGTCCCTGCATGTTGATGTGCACATGAATGCTGCCATTGTGTGCAAAATGGGTTCTGGCAAACATGCCATCCAATAAATTTGACGACCTGGATCTGTTCTGAGTGTAAGATGCAGCAAGATTACCATGCGTTGATACAGACAATGGGGAAGATGGATCTGAAGTTGTCAATAGCTCGGATAAAGGCAACATGGCTGACCGGCTTGGGACGTTGACATTCAACATGGACGGTGCTACAAGAAATGATGTAGTTGGAATGGGTTACTACATACAATAACACATAGCTGTTATCCACTCCTTTAGTCAGCTCTGGTAGGCACCATTATGGGAGAAATTCCATAAAACGGAGATTGCTGACACTAAGCTCAAATATGACGAAACATCTAAGAGTTCCAAGGATGCAGAGGTGAAGGATCATGTTTGACAGGATTTTGGAACCATATTTCACTGATCTAGCATTTTTCTCTGAAACCTGCTTTTATTACCACCCATACCTAATTAGAATTAGACTTGAGTCAACAGCTTCCTTGCTATGGCTTGAGCCTCTTACCTGTGCCAAGAAATGTGACCAGGAGCGTCTTATCATGTTTGATCTCCGCAACAATTTTGGTTGCACCCAAATGTCTTCTACCAAGGAGAAATTTTAACGAGAACATTTAAGCTGATGAAAATTTACATTTGTGTGTTTGTTGGTGATATGAGTAGGGGAGGATTAAATTTCAAACACGCTGTGTAGCTTTTATAAATAAATACCATGGTAGAAACTTTTTCTGAACATTACAAAAACTTTCAGTGACTTGTGTGCAGAAGAGATATGTTTAGGCCTCACATCAAATTATTTGCCCATTTTTGTTGTGCAATGAATAATTTGCATTGCAGTCATGATTCATGTAAAGTGTGTGGGTCATTTCACAAGTTTAATGAAGTAAAAGCTGCCGTCATGTATTATGGAACATAAAGCAGTTTTGTTTCAGGGAACATTTTCTTTGTCTGTACAAACTGAAATATGGCAGTTTTGGGGATAAAAAACAAATCGTTTTTTGATAGAATAAGCACGAACTTCCATTTTGTCCGTAAAGTAGTGGTTTTTGTTTGTCCATTCACCACTGAGGGAAGGTTGCTCTTAAAGAGATAGCTTATTGCATTTTGTGTTGTATTCCTGCATTTCAGGCATCTTATTGATGTCAAAAGTTCACTATTTCATATTCACAATCTTGCACTATGACCATAGAAGTGAAAATCATCTACTTTACATCAAAGGAAAGTAAAGTCAATTTATAGTTATCTGTAATGTTAGCAGGTGAGGGACATGTGTGATCACTTGACCAAGTCATCGAGTGCTGCCCTCTGATGGGAGAACTCATTATTTACCTGACCACTGTGTGTTTCAAGACCACTTTTGCCACCTACTGGTTCATTGCATATGAATGTGGTCTACTTGGGAGAAAAATGTATGTATGTGTTGTCTGATGTAAATTATGTATAAATCTGTTATATTTGGGCTAGATGCATTTGTTCAAACATGTGATCGAACCTCGTGAAATTTAAGTGTTTCTCATGCATTCCAGACAGTAGCGCAAACACAATTGACATTCATTAAGTATGAAATCGGAGATCATCATTGTTTGGCACAAATGACAGTTTTATTCCTTCAGATGTAATAGGGGTGGGGTGCCTTACCCCTGTTACCTGGAATATCTAAGTGGTGGCACCTGTTGGCCGCATCCGGTACAGACTTGATGAGTTTGCAGAGTGTGGACTTTTTTGTATGATTTTTTTTTCTCATCAGTTTTGGCAAAATCTTCAAATATTTTCTCTGAAACCACTTTGCCATTTTTTTCAAAGTGTCATAGAACTTCTGGGCAACCCTAGATCACAGTTATTTTAGTACATCTTTCTGTGATATTTACCCCTCTGCCTTCTAGGCCGGAGGGGTATTGTCGTCATCTACACATCCGTCCGTCCTTGCCATACTCACTTGACAGAGACCAAATTTTTAACACGGGGCCATTGAGGTGCTTCAGTTGCCTATGGAAAAGTAGGTCACTAGATCATATATCAGGTCACAGTTCTACACTATAGAAAAAAAAACGACATTAACACAATATCTAAAAAAATATTGAATGTAGCTTCATCAATTATTTATGACACTTGGTCCTAAGGTTGCTTCAGAAGCCTATCGAAAACTAGGTCACTGGATCACATATTTAGGTCACAGTGCTGCATTGAAGAAAAATGGCGATACCATGATGATCTTCAAATCTTAATTTTCTCATTGTAACAGCACCAATTATTTATGATAGTTGGTCCTAAGGATGCCTCAAACACCTAGTGAAAACTAGGTCACTGTGTCACATATTTAGGTCACAGTGCTGCATTGAAAAAAAATGGCTTTGTCATCAGGTAAAACAGAAGTAACCTTGACCTGCCGGAGGGGTTTTGTCGTCACCTACGTGTATTTCTGTCTGTCTGTCTGTCCATCTGTCCTCTCAGAGAGGTTTTCGGTCACTGATTGGCTTCTAGTTCTCTTAGAACTATTTTTTAATTAATTTTTGTGTGTTTTTGGAAGTTTTAACTTCTTTTCCCAAACTGCATGCGAGGTACTGGGAATGTGCACTGACTCTAAGTCTCCACTAAATGTGTTCATTTGATGGTGCAGCTGTGATTTTGAAGAAATTGCATATATATATATATATATATATATATATATATATATATATATATATATATATATATATTGTCTTCATATCTTGGGCTTAAAAGTCAACTGAGAGGAAAAAGTAAGGAACTGATTTTACTCCTGCCCTTCCCCCTGCTTGCTGTAAGCACTAATCTAGAAATGATGACAAAATGATTGATCTGTGATCAAATGTAATTAATCATAGGACATTCACAAAAGGATTGTGTGAAGTTAAAGAAGACACCTGCCATTTCAGAATTTTTCATGGCATGAAGTGAAGTAGCTTTAAACACATTCATTGTTTGAAGAAGAAAAGGTTCTATGCTTGTGAAAGAATACAGCAAAACGTCTCACATTGTGAGATTGGGCCATAAAACTTTTATTCTTTTTTGATGAAGGAAACGGGGTGGAAGTATTTTAATTGGACCGTGTGATTTATTTTGAGTGTCTGCATACTACTAATTTGAAAGCACAACAAATCACGTTTTACGCTATCTTTGAAGCACAATTATTCTTGTGGAATTTAGAAAAAAAAAAAAGATCTGTATCAATAGTGACAGCAAATTTTATGCTGAAAGTGACTTTCAGTTGTTGATCCAAATCTGCAAGTGCTGGTGGATTTTATGGCCATGTGTGTATACATGTGTGTGTGCATGTATGTGTATTTATTCACTCATTCATTATGTGTCCTGTGTATGGGGGGATGCATGTAGTGTTTAATCCAGTCGTCCGCTGCTACCACATATCTTATTTTCCTTATGTGCCTGTTCCCACTTGACCTATTGCCTCCTAATTTGGTACATATATTCTAATGATGATGTCATTTCTGCAGTGAATCACTGTTTTAGAGTGGCTGAAGAAAATTTCTTCCTGACCAGCATCCAGGCCTTGCAGCATCGCTGGCAAAAGTATGTAAACCTGGAAGGGGACTATATATAGAAATAAGTGAAAACCATCGACTTTGTCTGGGTCTTTCACAGCTAGGCTTAGAACTTTTCAGCCAGCCCTCGTATGTAGATATACAGACTGCAGTTCATGTGTTGCAATACTGTTAAAGCAGATTCCAGTCAGCAGAGCACAGGATCCTCATGATCCTCATGGGGGTGTTTTGTTGATTTTTGCATTTCTATTGGTTAGCATGGAAGTGAATGGGGTCTGCAATGGTAGTTCACATTTTGACTTCTTCAAAACGTAAGTCACTTGAAAGTTTTGGTACAGTTACTAGATTTTGGGAATTTTTTTCATGTGATTGTGGAGGACCTTCAGGTCATAGGTCAATAAAGTAGTTTCCCTGACACATCTTCAAAAAGGTATGATTGAAGTTTATCAAACTTGGTCATTATTTACCCAGGTGAGACTTCTCTTAAATTTGCTCAGAGGTGAGCTTGAGGTCAAAGGTCAGGTTCATCAAGCCCTTCAATGAAAATTAAGTTTTGAGTGCCCCTGCAGTACCCACAAAGATTTAGTGGGGTTTTGACTGAAATATAATGCAGTATGTATGCAGCTCACACTTTCCTAAGGGTTGGGTATGAGTGACCTTGAGGTCAAAGGTAAAGGTCACAGGGCTCTCAAAAAGTTGATTAGTTAACTATTAGTATATAACTTCATAAATACAAGTCAGGTAATCATGTGTTGGTGCTTGTCATGTAATCCCAATGGACAGGTCTTATGAAAATGCTGCTACTATTTACATTTTTCATGCTGCAAGTATTTACACTTTTCATTCTTCAAATATTTACATTTTTCATTGTAAAATACATATTCACATGCATTTCGAAATGTTACACTAGTCGATGATGTTACCAGCCTAACTATCAAATTGCAGTGTCAGGAATTCAAATTGTAGTTTCAGCAGTTGGTAGGAATTAAGATGTATCTTGGGATAGAAAGGTGCCCTCTGAGCTCAAGTCATGCTTTAGGTTGGGATTTTGCTAGCTGAATATTCTACACTTCCATCACTAAACCCTTTCCAAAATTTATTAGTTGTGTCACCTTCAAAGATCACTGATGTCATGCTTGGGGGATGCATATTGTTTTTTGGCATGCAAAAGTTGCTTCTAGTTCATTTGAAAATAAATTATACAAGTTGCTTCTATGTGCTAATGGTTAAGTTGTCATTTGCCGGTACTATGACAGAAAGAAAGCATATATAAAAACAGGAAGCAGGAGACTGAAACAGGAAATACGCAGCTTTGTTCTCCTGTAATGTGGTGTGACAGACCGAAAGAATTGGCCGAACAGAATGGAAATGAGATGATTTATGAGTACTTTATGTACTACCACTGAAAGACTGGATATACACACAAGTGCATAAATAGTGTGTATAGAACTCCAGGGCTTGGAATTGACGTTCGGATCCATACTATTTCATAGTGTGTCCAAGCTTTCTATTGTTATATTGTAGACATGCGTACACTTCTATTCAATATATTCTTAACACTATTTGTATCAAAATATCAAAGAGAGAATTTGCGCTGTTTGTTTTGGTGAATGAGGTGAGCTGTCGCCAGCTCTACCATCAAAGGCGGCCTGGGAGCACCCGAGGCTGGGACCTCAGGCTGCTCAATGCAGGTTCCTAAAGGACCGTTGTACTACACACAGTCTAACAGTATAAATACCACTTTCCTGTAGAAGGGGCAAAGTGAAACATATCTAACTTGAAGTCTTTCCCAGTGAATCCTTTTTTTTTGTGCGGGCATGGGGTGGAAGTGGGGTGGGATGGGGAGCAATGCATCACAATTTGTTGTAGGACAGGCACAGATTATAATCATGGGGTACCTGAAATTTTTATTGATGTGTCAAGTTCAAGTTTTATGGGGGGAGGGATATTTGTCTGTGAGGAACTGCAGGAAGACATCATCATACTTTGGCAAAGGGGGTGAGGGTCAGGTTAGTGGGTATCTCTCTTGTGTCAGAGATGGTGTCTTGCCCTAGCTCAGAAAAATTTAGACTAAAAAATGTGTGTAAAATGGGGCAATTTCCTGTCTTTTAGATCCTTGAATGAAAGATCCAAATTCCCAACAGATTCCACATATGTCACTGGAAGTCATCAAATTTGTTGTGTGAGCACAAGCCCAAAATATTTGAGGAAATGGTTTATTAGTAAATAAGAACACACATTTTGATGCATGTATATTTTTCTCATGTCTCATGCCCTCATACTCAATACATGTGTATCTAAACTGTATAGCCTGAAATTTAAGTGTCATGAACAGAGCTTAGTTTGAATTTTCATTACAGATAAATCTCATTCATTCAGTTAGTTCTCCTGTGTACCATGGCAAAAGGAGCACATTATGCTATCTTTTAGCATCTGGTTTCTTACAGAAGGTACATTTTTCAAATATGTAAAGAAAAAGGGCACAGTGAACATACAGTTTGGTGGGAGATCTTTATTCAAAGTCAGAAGGCTGGGAGGAACTGTGAAATAGTGTGAAGAACGGGGAGAAGGCCTACCAATCCTGGAAGTTTTACATATTTGTGACAATAAAGATTTCAAAGGTGTACACCCCCATGTCCTCAGGTAGATTCTGCTGGAAAAGGTTTCCTGTGTGGCCATTTGGTTGCCTTATGACAAGGTTCCTCTGTGTTGTACTTTGTGTGCACTGGGGACCAGACAGGCAGAAGCACCGAGAAATCACCCAGGAATCAGTGTCTGGTGGAGTCTACATTGGCCTGCCTTGAACAACTGTATTAGCATAATGGCTCTGTAGATAAGCTTCCACTTCTGTGGATTTTCTCCTGCTGCTTTTTATTGTTTCCATGACTTCCAGATAATAATCAAGACAGCATGCCTATCACAAGACTTTGACTAGGCACTAGATCAACTCTTAATTGACATCGAGCAACTTCATTCTTTTATGTGGATGTGTATAGTTTTGCGTGAAATATTAATAAAGTGTTTTTTCAATATTCAACATCAATAATATTTTGATGTAGGAGATCTTATCTCAATGTGAAAAACATAAATTGACCTTTAAAAGTTGTATTAGGTGACACAGCGGGTTCAGTGTGTGCACATCATTGGCACTTTGATCCAAGTTCCTGGTGGCTGGTGTATTACTGTGTGTACTTCCATACATGCTGCCAGCATTGGCATTAAAATGGGCTCTATTTCTTGCACATTTCAATAGCAGTTTTGAGGCCTGCCAAAGTCAAACTGACAGCAATCAAATGTTATACTGAATATCTCTCCAGGTCAGAATAATGCTGAAATCAATAGCACCGAGTACCCAGGTACCAAGGAAAGTTATTTACCTGGGCCATCTTGTACTGACAGCTTTCATTTACAGTTTTTTTGTTTTTTTTATTTATTTATTTAATTTTTTTTTTTTGAATCGAAGAAGACAGTGCAATACTGTGATGCTTGCAGTGGCGTTGAGTAGGACAGAGTTTATTGACATACGGCAGTGCCTTTTGTGACTGTTACTTACTGAGTGGTTTATATCTGTCAAAGTGTTGATTTTGCCACACAAGTTGTAATTAGCATAGGTAAAGGAGTGAATCGTAAATCTAGCCTTTTGGACAAATAGTATGCACATTGGTGTACCTTACGTGTAGTGTACAACTATGCAGTGATGTGTCACAAGCGCAAGTCTGTGTCTCTACCGACCACCAGCTAACATCACACTCCCTTTGATGGCCTCAGATCTGAAACGCAAAGTTGCAGCAAGCAAATGTTTTTTTTCTTATTCTTTTTTTTTTTTGCATAATGTCAGGGTAGAATAACATTAAATATGAAGTGATGATTCAGTTACAAGTAGAATCATACTGTATATGCCTGAGGGCAATTGAGTTGAGCAGCAGAAAGTAAACTATAATTGTGGCAGCTACTTGCATACATCATCAGCACAGAAACTGAATATTTAGGTTAAACAAAGGGCCCTTAAGGAAATTGCCTCTCCACTCTCTTTTCTTATTTGGTATCTTCAAAATTACATGCTATATTCAAGACATTTTTTCCTAATTCAGAAGTTCTACATCTGAATGATGGTTTAAGGAGAAAAAATTATTCGAAGACAGTTGGAGCCAGCAGTAAGAAAGAAGCAGTTTGATCTTGTTGCATAAATTATTTTATTCCATGCGCAAATATCTGAAAGACTGGTACAAGGTCACACAGTAAATGCATCAGTGTGGGAGGGAGGGTACCGGAGACACTGGTCCCCACAACACAGCTTAAAACAAAGCCTTATAGCAGACAGGGTACCAGGCATGCTAGCGTGAGGTCACTCAGTATTGATTACATTGTAAAAGATGGGGATCCAGAAGTACTGGTACCTCTGTGTGGTCACATCATGCTACCATTAAAGGAAACGGTACCAGTTACACATGTATGGGTAGCCTGTGCATGATAAATGATGATACATCAGGGTTTATCATATGATGAAGATATTTAGGGTTGTACAATTGGCTAAAGGTGTGCATTCACCCAAATTCTACGTGCTGTCACTCAGCGGTCAATAGAGAAAGTCACTGGACAGTCCACTGACCGCTCGTCATGTTAAAAGTAGAACAGAGAAATCCCTTTGCGTCATCATGCTGGTCGTACAATCACGTTACACAATGCTGGTGTGATCATGCATTGCACACGCATTTTACAATACGGAATGAACTGGTTCAGTGGACGCCTTGCTGCAGCAACACAACTAACATGCCAGTATTGCTTTGAAACATAACTGTATTATTGTAATAATTGAGATACATGCCAAGATCATTTAATAAAACAAATATAGTCTTTGAATTTGGTCAATACATGGTTTTAGGGACCTGAGAACACCACTATTCACCGTGGCCTTCGGCCCTGGTCAATATTGGTGTTCTCAGGTCCCTAGGACCATGTATTGACCAAATTCAAAGACTATGTTTGTATTATATTACCCTGTGCATGATGCAATGATGATACATCAGGGCATATTTTCGTGCAAAAATCTGAAACATGGTGCTCCATCTATAAACATGGGAAGGCAGGTGCCATTGCCAAAGTGTGCAGGTACCATGGCATGATTTAACAGTTCATGATAAAAGACAAAAGGATACAGGGACATATGTACACATATGAATGGACACAATCAGTCTTTCATATGAGACAGCACCAGACAATCCTGCAGAATCTGGTGCCATAGATTTTTTTTTTTAATTTATTGCTTTTTTTTAAAAAGATGCTTTAATAATTTTAGACATGACAGTTGAGGCATTATCTGTCAAATTTATACCATACACAATAGTCTGTCAGGCCAGGTTGTACAAAAGTAAGACCCATTGTTACCCTGTGTCAGTCTCAGTTGACAATGCTGTGTACGCTTGATTGGGGCAAGGTCAGGAACAGAGCGATATTATGCTGGTGAACAATTTAGACAGCCTTGAATATTTTCTCTGCATTCCCCTCCCATTCAAGTACAGAACCTTTTTTCGTCCTCATGTCTGGAGCTTGAACTGCACCTGCAGTCATCAATGTGAAACACTCATTCACAGACTTTCTTTTTTTGGGTGCAATCAAGGCAACATATAAAGCAGATGACATTTCAGACAATTCTATTTTGGGGATGTTTGAAATAGAAAACAGGTAAGTTGTTTCATACTGGAGGTGCTTTTTCCAATTGAGCAGGAATTAATGACAGTGGCATTTACTCAGATTCTATGCAAAATGATTTCATTAACTCTTTCAGTACCAAGTTTTGGACCGCATCAGCTGCTTTCCTTAGTATGCTTAATGTGCTCAAAGTGCACCAAGGAAAGCTGTTGATCCAGACCATTATATTCTCTGGAACTACAGGCATGCTGGCACTTCAATGAAAGGTCTTTTCACAAGGAATATGAATCTAGTGTTCTTATGATAATCGAGGGCAGCTCGACTTGAGTAGTTTGAGGTAAGACACAGTTGGCACTGTGAGAGTTAACATGTGCCTCCTCAGAAGGAAGCCTGTGGCACTGCCAGGCAAGTCCTGCTCCAGCTCCTAGACGAGCACCTGGCATCAAGCTTCCTAGGGCCATGCAGAAACCACCGACTGACAAAGGCATTTACTAGTTTAGGTGTGAACAACTTAATCATGTCTCCTTTGGAGTATGGCTAGTGCAACAGCTGATGTTTGTCCAGGTTAGATGCCATGCGCAAACTCATGCCAAGGAAGGATGTTGACCTCGGGCTTGTTATTTTGATCAGGCTTGTCAACTGCTTTCGGTTTAAATGTTTTTTATTGATGCTACAATAAGCCAAGTCAGCATGTGAGCTGAGCACGTGGTCAGTGACATAGAGCCTGCATTCAGGTCTCCAGTGGCTGGATACATTTTAAATTGCTCTGAAAATATACAGAGGAGCTGTTGTGAGTGACAGGTTGCTTTACAGAGAGTGTTACTGGTGTTTGGTATTATTGTTAGGGCGTATGTAAATTGTTTTAATGACACAGGTTCAAAAGGTAATGAAAAAATCATATCTGATTCTTGTTTTATGGCAACAACAGAGTTGAATGAGAGGTCACTTCCTTTGTGAATGACCTCTGACCTAAATCTGTCTGGGTCCAGCTGTGCTGAGATAGCAATTTGGCTTATTAATGGACAATCATTGAACAGACCAGATATTATCTGCACCAGGCTTTTGCCAGTTTTAGGACATGTTTGTACAGCTAGTAGTTGACCTTGTCAATAAACATGGACACTTGGCAACCTTTGGAAGTTTCATAATTCTGTTTTCATTTGGTTGTCATTAGTTGAGTAGAAAAGCCAAAAACAAAGAAACAAACAGAACAGACTTGGACAAATCCATATCCACTAGTGCAGAAAGTATGTTGATGTACATTTGGTCCTTACCTAGAGCTGAAGGTCAAACAAGATATGAAGATGAAGAAGAATCAAGATGGAAATTATATACAGGTTCACCCATTGCAGAAATTGTTTTATTATGGTGGATACCCATGGTCCTCCGTGGCATTTTTGAGCACACCAAACTTTTATAGTGTGTGTAGTGAAAAGTGCAGTCATGCATGTGGCTATTGTGCCAAGGCTTTCTACCAGGATTTGAAAAGTTTTAGGTGGTAAATAAGATGGCATCTAGCATTTTGCTTTTTGGCAAATTTGTGTGAGACATTACAGTAACATAGCTGGATTAGCATACTTTCTTTATGGAAAAAAAGGTGAAAGGTGGTAAAATAAAAGTACAAAGATGGTAAGGAATAGGAGACAGGTGGGGCACCTTTGAGATTTGAAAGTGAGGAAAACTGTTATTATGTCAATATTGTGGGCAAAACATATGACATGTACACATTGCTACATCAGCACAGTGTCGCTGGATTATATCTCAGCACACAATCACCAGATTGTACCTTGGTACAATATCACCGGATTGTACTTCAGTACAGTATCACTTTGTACCTCAGTACAGTATCACCAGATTGTACTTTGAGTACAGTACCACCAGATTATACCTCAGTACACCATCACCGGACTGTACCTCAGTAGAATATCACCAGATTATACCTCAGTATAGTATAACCGGATTGTAACTCAGTACAGTGTCACCACAATGTACTTCAGTATTGTTTCATTGGATTTTACCTCGGTACAATATCACCAGACTGCACCTCAGTACAGTGTCACCGGATTGTAACTTTGTACAGTTTAAGCAGATTGTACCTCAGTACAGTATCACTGGATTGTACCTCAGTGCAATATCACTGGATTGTACCTTAGACAAGACAACAGTGTAGACAGTTGTCAGTGTCACATTTGTAAGGTACACTGGAGCTCACTTTGGTGTACATTCATCCCGTCAGTAAATAGCAAAATACAATGTATTCCTCCTAATTACTGCCCAGGGCAGCTGCAATGTTGTTTTTTCTGTCAGTGTGGACATGTAGACAGTTTGAATATATACAATGCTGAAGTTGTGTCTAAACACAATACTGGTTTCCATGCTTCATAGGTCTAGCATGTCGCAAAAGGCCAGAAAATTCGGCAGTTTCAAATTAGGGCTGGGTCTGTAAATAGGAGGAATATAATACAGGATGTCAAGAGTCATGGTGTATATCAATGACAAAGGAACAGCCTTTCATATTTCACTCATTACTGATATGTTTATTGCAGGATGAGCTAAGCTACTGGATTCATTCAGGTCTTACCCTATGCCCACTCAAACACACAAAACCGAGCTGTCAGATTTTTGACAGCTTAAGTCCACTCAGCAGATCAGACTGTCTTCTGTGAGTAAAGTGATTAATTTAATATGGACAAGAGATGGCGCTTTCTTTTCTTCCATTGCCTTCATAATCAACTCAGATGATCTGTGGCTGCTCAGCATGCCTGACCTCTATTTTATAGATCTCCATATTTTATGGAGAAAACCACAGGTTGACTTGCATTTCATCCGAAAATCCAAAATTAGTGTAGGACACATATTTTATAGTGTGACAAGTACATGTAATTCAGATTTCTGACAATTTAATTATGTTCAACACAGGTAAATGATTAACAGAGCTGCTTCACATCTTAAGGATGCGAAAATGCAAGCAGTAGGCAGTTCTGAAGCCAAACTAAAGCACAACAGGATTCCATATCATGATCTTATACCATTCTGGACTACCAAAAATGTGGGTACTTGGTCCTTACATGAAGAAAAAATTTACTCAACAATGTTGTGTTCAAAGTACAGATGCTTACACACTGACATTTCATACAATGAGCTCAGAAAGTAATTGCATAATATCATATATATAGATGTATATAATATATATATTATCTTAATTTAAAGCTTAATACAGAGAACACTGTACAATCATTATATTACACTTTTTTCATGTTTACATACATATGTACAGAATATAGCACATGAGAAAAAAATGGACTAAACTATACAAATTGCACCTGTGCCCAGCACTTGATCGTGTCATTTGCTACATGGGGGTCTGTGATGTGACCAATATCTTATTCCTGGGGCTTGTAACATGCAACACCACTGTAGCAAGTGTGGCCTGTGACACACAACCAGGTTCCACAGCCACAGTACTTTGAGCAGTAACACACAGCTAGGATTCACGCCACTCTGTGTGTGTGAGGCCTCCATACTTTCTGACTCATGTGTACCACTGCAATGTCAATCTGGTTGATAATCTATAGACTGCTTGGAGGGTATGAACTGTGTGAAAATATCCAATATTATGATTGAAAATAGTTTCTCCTAAGAAGTGAAATTCTCCTTACTGTTTCTGTAAACCAAATGTGATGTCATGCGGCCAGTGGTCAAAATGGAAGCAAATGTCGTAGAAAGATAGAATAAAGTGTCATAAAAGTCTAATGTTAACCCCATGGAGACTTGAGTCAAGTAAGATGTCTTAAAAATCTAATGCTAACCCCATGGAGACTCAGTGGAGTAAAGTGTCCTAGAAATCTTATGTTAACCCCCTGCAGACTGAGTCAACAACTTTCCTGCCAGACTCGCTCAGAGTGCATTGTGCATTGCAGCCGGATGGCAGCAAGAAAAGCTGTGGACAAGTCACATGATTCATCACGACAAAAGTGACGCAGATCACTCCAGTGACAGAAAGACCACATTTATGAAGTCCCAAGTGTGTCTTTTCCATGTCAAATCTGGCCTCCATTGAGGGTCCACCTGCTTCAAATGACCACTGTTGGACCTGTTCTAAGGGTAACTGATCAAAGGAAGGATACCGTATTCCCATAATCTTTTCAGGAAAACATGAAACATTACCAGTATGGAATGAGTCAGGAGTGGATGACACTTTACTAGTTCTGACTGTCAATGGCATATCCCTCAAGCCTCTCTTGTCTCTCGCCGTAACACTCCAGACAGAATTGAAAAAGCTTAGTCCACTTTATGTCAAAAGAAGGCAGTCTTTTGGTATTGCACACAACAATAAAACAGACACTGTCCAGCACAGAGGTGTGTAACAAAAGCTTAAACAATAATTACTCATTAATTCACACTTGGTCTGTCAATAAAGCTCCATGTGTGCACAAGTGGACTGACTATAGTGCAGTCTGAATGCAATATTGTTTGTCCAACAGAGATAGTGAACATACATATATATATCAAAGGTGGAGGTGAACACTGTTTTGTACTGGAGACAGACTTGAGCATTACTCTTGTGGTCCTCAAATGTGTACACATACTATGAACTGATTTTAGTCTGTCAAACAAGTTATTTTTCAATTTAGGGATGCAGGTTTCTGCCAAAGTCACAAATTAGGCATAATGTACATGCATGTAGTGTCAGCACAAGTCCAATAAGTTAGCCCGTTTGGCTAAGCTGCCTACTTTGGCACTTCGTCATACAGTAGACTCCATCTCATGGTGTACACCGGACTCCATGTTCACTGTGTCATGGTCTGCACTGGACTCTCTGTTTTCGCCGAAGCCTTCGGAGTCCATCTGCACAACATGGTGATCTTTTATGGCCTGGTTGTCTGTAAGATGTAGACTTGGCTCAGGGACTGGAAGTGGCTCAGCTGGGGAGCCACAGGTTTCACTTTCACTGGAGGGAGTGTCATAAGAAAGAGGTTGGTCCCCATATTGATCCACACCATTGTTGGTGTTGCTGGGTCCTGCCTGAGGGTCATCTGGCAGGCAGGCAAGGTTCTCCACACTGCTGGCCGCACTGCAGTCCCCATCCCGGGACACGTCGTCATCTTTACAGTTGTGAAACTGTGTCGTATCCACTTGTGCTCCTGACTGACCATATTGGTCTTCATCGTTGGAGTCATCATGTGCTACACCTTCATGTTTATGTTTCTTAGAACACTTATGTTTTCGCTTCCTTTCTCTTTTCACATCTTTAGCTGACTTTATATGTGGCTCACCTGATTTGTTGATTGCCTCACAAGATGACTTATCAGTGTTGCTATTGGCAGTCTGGTATTCAGACTCACTGGTAGAGAAATGTACAGGAGGTATAGTTTGGTCTGCTAGATCAAGGGTCAAATCCTGGTTGAACAGCATGGACTCTGTTCTCATACATTCAGCCTCGATTACACCACGACAATTATCTATGTTAATAATCTCCAGCAGTTTGTATATATGCTGTGCTTGAAGTTTGTACTGCTCGCGCAACTTCTCCAGTTGAGAAGAACTGTAATCCCTGATTTTGTACACTTGAGACTGATAGTTCTCACGCAGCTTTTCAATTTGGTGTGATTTGTAGTTCTTAAATCTCCCCACTCGGGAAGTATATTCTGTTCGCACCCTCTCCATCTTGTGCGTGCAGTTTTCTTTGATCTTGGCCATCTGGTGTTGGTAGTGGTCACGTAGATGATCTAGGTGGCCCACCAAGGTGGAATAAGTAACATCTTTGTACTTCCGCAGCTTATCCACCTGTATTGTCTTGTAGGCCGATAGTTTGTCGATCTTGGCTGTCTTGTAGGCACTGAGTTTGTCAAACTGGGCTGTTTTGTAGGCATCCAAGCTGTCCAGCAGTTGACGTATGCTCTTTCTTTTCTGTTGCTGCCGTTTGCTGCACTTGTAGCAGGCATAGCGTACAGAACCAAATATAATGGAGATCAAAAGGAAAACCCCAGCACTTGCAAACCCAAGGTAAATGCTGTTTAGTTTGATGCCAGGTATATTGTACATAAGTTTGAAATGGATCTTGATCGTGGCGTTTCCATAAGGATTCTCAGCTATACATATATAATGTCCAGCATCGTGTCTTTTGACGTAATCTATGTAGAGACTACCATTTTTGAGGATGTGCTTACGATTGTCATAAGACAAGTCCCTGTCATATTTGTCTGTATGGTGCCATACGTGGTCCTCATGATATTCATCATGGAAGGGACTGAGTGCAAGCCAGTCCACATAAGAGGGATGGTAGTGCAGTGTTTGCGAGTCAGGTGGCGCTGTGATCCAAGTAATGGATGGCCTAGGATTGCCCTCAGTGATACAGTTTAGAATTGCAGCAGATCCAATCTGGAAGAAAGCATTTACCGTGTAGTTCACTATATGGGCACCTGAGCAAGTCAAGTTGTCCAGTGGAGTATCAATGATTCTGTGTCCACGTAGGCTGACTGGAGAGGAACACAGGATGTGCTTGGCCATGCCCAGTTTTGGCAGAGTGGTCCCATTTTGTTTCATCCACTCATGCAGCCACTTCATGTGGCAGTCACATGACCACTGGTTCCCTGCCAGTAGCACTAAGCGCAGCTGGGTCAAGTTTTGGAATGTGGCAGGGTGTAACACAGAAAGTCTGTTGTTTGATAAATCCAGAAACTGTAAACTGCTTAAACCCGTAAAAACATCTGCATGTAGGTATTCCATTTGAGGATTGTCTCGGAGTGACAGAGACTGAAGGTTTGCAAGGTTTCTGAAAGCTGAGTGGTGAATATGTGTTACATTTGGCATAGTGCTGACCTCTAGTGTCTTTAACTTTATGTTGTTTTTAAAGTCATTGGCATTGATATGCAGTAAAGGATTTTGATCTAAATTCAGCTTTTTTAGATCCCATAAATGACCAAACAAGCCACTTGGTATGGAACTAATTTGATTTTCGTTCAGGTATAGTAGCTGGATTTGAGGGAAATGTGAAAATGTTGTTGGTCCGAGGCACACGATGCCATTTGCCGAGAGGTCCAGAATATGGAGGTTTGTGTGTTGTTGCATTGTCACATTTCTGGTGGCATTCAGTGGTTCCGTCAGATTCATATTTTCTGTAATATTGCACATGATGGCTTTCACACTGTTTCCGCTCATGTTCAGCACAGTCAGGTTTGGCAAGTTAGACAGGGACGCAATAGGAAAGTCCTCGAAATGGTTGTGACTGAGATCTAACACTGTGAGGTGAGGCAGAGTCAGGTTTATGTTAATATCATCCAGGCGGTTGCCCCTGAGATACAACTCGGTCAGGTTTGTCAGGCCATGTAATACACTCTCAAGTTGCCCTGACACAAGGCCAACAGCTTCCAGTTTGAGCACACGGAGGCTCTTCAGGCTCTCAAAGGCTCTTGGGTTTATTTTACTTAGCAGGTTTTCACTGAGATCCAGTGATAGGAGTTGGGAGTATGTGGTCAATGTCCCAAAAGTGAGGTGTGTTATGTTGTTAGCCCGGAGTCGGAGGTGATTTATATCATGTGGTAGATTCTGTGGGACGGTTCTGAGAGCAGTATGGTCACAGTCCACAGTGTTGGTATTGTGAAAACAGCGGCATTGCTGGGGGCAGGTCAGTAAACTGTGTACCGGACTCAGTATCGAGACCAAATACAGCAGTAACACTGCAGCCATAGTATAGGCCACCACCGGTAGTCCTCTTCACCACACTCCTCCAGAGGGCAGCACCAGTACAGCTGGCCTCCTCACTGACTTGGAAGGGTCATCCTCAGGTGCACATCTAGGTGGGCTTCATCTGCAACATAAAAACACAACCATATCTGTAGTTGATGTCAAGCATGATTTTTTTCAAGGTACCAGTCATTTTTTTTTTTTTTTTACTTGAGGCAGTCAAACATTGGATGCGTAGCATTAATGAGGTAACAACTTACTCAGGGCTGGCTTTTGACAATGACTGACTGGTGATGAATCATGTGGATCATTTGCGCAAGCTGGTGTTTACTATTTGCATTGTTGTAAAATGTGCAGTGGTAACTTAGCTGTTACCTGTTTGCCAGTATATACAGGCAAGGATGTGATCAAACAGGTAAAATATTGTATCTATGGATACATCAATACAAAAGTATGGTTTATGGCACAATTAATGAAGGATCACCAATAAGCTGTAAACAGAAAAAAAACTGTTGCTATGACAAAGTAAACCAGAGGAACAAAGAGTATTTCAAGGAAAAAGTAAAGCAAGCTTATTGTATTGTGTTAAAAACACCCACAAGTGTTGTTTTCTATGGCCAGTGACTTTGGGACTCCCTGGTGCTTTTGACATAAATTGTTGACAGCTGATTTTGTTGTGTGGTGAATATGCTGCTAGTGTGTTCTTGTTAGATGCAAAATCTGCTCCTCACATGTCTATGGGGGGGGGGGGGGAGGGGGGAGGGGGAACATACATCACAATATGACAAGAATGAAATTGTCACAATTAGGTGTCTCTTGAATCCAGATGAACGTTATGAACAGTGTCAAATGGGCTTGATGCCTGTGAGCACAGTGTGGGGCACCATGTCAAATAACCATGCTCCTCAACAGTGGCTTAAGTTAAGAGTTACATCACCTTTAGTCCACAGGGCAAAAAATAAGAAAATAGTAGAATAAATAATAAAACCTGGTCAATGAGGTAACTCTTTCAGTGCCACATTTTGGACTGAGTCAGTAGGTTTCCTCACCATGCTATACACCCAAAGTGCATGAGGGGAAGTTGTTGACCTGGCCTATTATATTCTATGGAAGTACAGACATAGGGGGAGTTAAATGAAAGATCTTTTTACAAGGAACATGAATCTAGCACCCTTGTTCAGAGCAGTTTGTTTTTTAAGTAGTTTCAACTTTGGAGGAAGTTGGCAGTGAAGGAACTGTAGGATTTAACAGCCATGATACAGCAAGGAGTGGGGGTGAATGGAAATAAGAGGGTCTTCTGGCGATTCAAGACTAAATGAGACTGTGGGTACATGCTTCACAGATCTTTACTTGGCCAATTCTCAAGGTACACCCAGTGTGGTGTTCTCTGCGTGTTTGGAAGATTTGATCCTGTTTACTAGAGTCCATGTGCCAGGATCTGGCTACAGTATGTTTAACTGGACCAGCGGCAGCTGGCACAAACATGATCTAGTTATTGGGTCAGGCTGTTGTGGGACCAAGCTAAATAACATATGTTGTTGTGACCTACCGAACTGCTGATTGGCTAAGAGTATCATGTGAAGCACGTGGCTAACCCTTTCCACTGCTTTTTCTCAACAATCCAAAAAACATTTTGAATGAGAACTTTGTGTGTAAGCTATGCATATAGCTTGCTCAGAGTTGTTTGGTTTTTTTTCTTTTGTTTTGTTTTGTTTGCTCTGTGCAAATTGAATGGTTCACCCAACTAACAAGGGAAATGTTGACTCAATCATAATCAAAGGGAGAAAGAGTCAATATTTATGCACATGACATCACTGCTACAAGATACTTCCTCAAAAGACTACTTTCATAAAACCTTTTTAAGGGTCTGCCCCATGTGGGGGGGCCCTTTCTGTTTTGGGGTTGTCTGTCCAGATGTCCATCTTGCCATCCATCTGGATGTGTGCATTCTTGTTACCGCGATATCTACAGAAGACCTCCATGTATTTTGCTCAAATTTGGCAATTTGCTTACCTTACCTGGCAAGATGAACTGATTAAAATTTGGTGTCACCATGGCCTAATTTGATCAAATGGCAGCCTAACTTAGTGCCCGTTAGGGCTTGTTACTGCAGTATCTCCAGAATGCTCCAATGTATTTTGCTCAAATTTTGCAGTATGCTTATCTAGTATGCCAAGATGAACTGATTAGATCTTGGTGTCACCATGACCTAATTTGAGCAAATCGTGGACCTTTCAGTCAACGCTTGCCATTGAAGGTACGTCTTTTTTTTTTTTTTTTATAAGTTGTTGTTTCCCCATTATAGGTTCTGATTGTGTCGTGATGGTTTTGATCTGAAATGACTGACGCATGGTTCTGTTTTGGTGTTTTCATACGAGTGGCTGTTTTCTGTTCACCAACCAACACCAGTCGGGCATTAGTGTGAACATACCTTGCCTGGACAGCAGACGCAAGCTCTGTGGTGTGGCTACTCCACGTAAATAACATACAACTTGGTCTGCTAGGGAGGCAAAGGCATACTCTATTCAAATTATACCATTTTGTGTCAGGGAAAGAGAATACAACTGTTACCATAGCAGTTGCAAGATACCTGATACAATGGTAGTCCCATATCTCCAACATATTCCATTGTTCTTATGGTGTTGTTGAAGGTTCTCAAAAACAACTGTGTAGGATAGACTGGAAAAGAAGAAGGGGCCAGTTGGTCGTTTCCTGTTCAAAGAAGAGACAGGCCAGAGCCTTGACCTGGTTAACTACATTTGTAATAAGTAATTAAGTTACAATGGGGGCATGTGGGTATGCTGTGGTTTGTTATGTAGGAGATATTTAAAGATGTGTATGTGCATGCCTGTAGCATTACAAGTGATTAGAAGACTGTATTCTGTATTAAACTGTTCATACTGAACCCTGATTATGACACCATTATGTTGTGGAAAGCATTCTGAAAGCCAAACCATGTCTGGAGAAGGTTTGGTTTTGGGATTTAAAAAAATATCTGGTATTTTAATATGCTGCTGACTTGACCATATTCAGCATGCATAGTCTGTAGTGAAATGTTCCAAATAAGGTAACCTTTCTGGAAAAGAAGTTAAGTATAAAAGCATCCTGCCCTTTGTGACTGCATCATTTTTATTTTATTTTATTTTTTTTTTTTGAAGACATCTGAACCTGTTTCTTCTTTTGCATACCAGAAAAAAACTGGAGAGCTTTTGGAGATTAGAAATTGCAAGTACAAGGTGATCCAAAGAAAACAAATATGTACATAATAATAAAACCAGGTACGACTGGAGGGGACATTGACTGATACAAAGGATGACTCTCAGTAGCCAATTACTGAGACAGTGACCAAGTACTGTGAGCTGCTGAAAATACCATATGACACCCTGGATAACTTTGCATGTCAAGTGCTTGTAGAGATACATGTTTGTTAACTAACAGCTGCTCATCCTGTTGATTCACTGCATCGAATGTATTCAAATATGGAAACAGTGCACTGCAGAAATATTTTGTCAAAACAGAAGGAAACTAGTACATGGGTTAACCTTTCCTCCGTGGCGTTCAGTTAGATTCATAACCCTAGCTTTGCCGGTATTTTTCCGTTTCAAAAAACTAGAAATTCCTTTTCACCAGCCAGAAATTCCCAAATTCCATTTCAGTAGTTCTCTTTGTATGTAAAACACACTAAGGCAAAATAGCAAATTCCGTTTCAGAGGTGACAAAAATTCATTATTCCGTTCCATTTCAGTTAAAAACGGAAAAATACAGGCCCTACTAGCTGCCACTTGCTATCTGAGACAAAAAAATTTACGGAAGATGGAACTCACCGGGTTTGTTAACTCTAGGAGTGAGAGACTCATGATATTGAGATGATTAATTGAGGTAAGATGCAAGAGTGATACATAGTCATAGCTCACCAGACACCTGTCACAGTGACAGCTGGTCAGCTTCATTCAAGTGGCCCTCCGTAGGGATGTATGTGGTGGAAGGCAGGATGGGTCTTCACCTTGTACAGTCCTTTGTTACTGTACTGTGCCAACTGACAGTACACTCATGTACATGATCCAAACCTGCAGTTCCTGATGCAGTGACCTTAAACCAGTATTGTAATAGAAGCAATAAACGTTGCATGTTAAGGACACTACAAGCTGTAAATAATGATCAATATCAAGTGGTAGAATATGTACATATTTGATTTCCATGCTTGTAGCAAAAGTAAAATCCAACATGAACTGACAAAACAATTTCTTTTTTTTTTTTATTTTGGAAAGAAATTAAGTACTTATATTTTTATGTGCATTTTCACTCCTCCGCCCCCCCCCCCTCCCCCCATCCCAACAGGGCTGTCCAACTGGAGCATTGACAAAATTTTGCTACAAAGCTTAACAAAATTGCGACAGATTTTCTGAACAATAAGTATTTCTCATGTAAAGATGTGGAAAAACTGCTACAAGTGAAGAAAATTTTGCTAGAGATTTTCAGTCGGACAGCACTGTCCAATCATTTATTGATGTTTAATATTCACCTATGGACCAGAGGTATGTTTACTCCATGGGTTTGCCAGACTTTGCCATGAAGTGTTTATTTAAAAGGGCAGATTTCCATGAGTGTTGCCGTTGACTGAATTTGAAGCTTGCCTTTAAGTTGCTCATTTTAAATAAGCCTGGATGCAATTAGAAATGATGATGTACATTTCATAAAACTTTTGTGGACATTTAGTATGAGATTTTCAAGAGCAAAATTTGTTAACTCTGACCCCCATTTGCAGTAAGATCATTTCAGATGTTTTTAATGATGCAAACACTAATAAGTATGAATGTTTATAGATAACAGAACAGATTTTTTTTAAATATTGAAAGTGATCAACGGGGAAGACGTATGATTTCACACAAAATGAGGAGCATGTATTGATATGAAAGTAGTGCAGACAAGGAGAGAGGACAGGTATTTACTGTGCTTGAGCCTTGAATGTAATTATGATAGCCAATGCTCAAACATCCTGAGTTAAAACAGGAGCTAAGTAACCGCTACCTGAACCTGCTGTGAGGAAAAAACAAAACAAAACAACAAAAAAACCAAAGGGCAGTTGCCTTGGCTATGGTTGTGTTTTCAAGAGCATGTGGATGTTTTTGATTGGTCTGCTTGGAAGGTGAACCAGGCTGCAGGGCCTGACATTTTATGGTGAGGACAACAAAAGAAGGAGATCATGGAATATTCATCTTTCAGACTGGCTTTATATGGCCACTGCCAGCAACAAGTGTACAGTTACACCATTGAGTTGTCACATGCGGCCACATAGAGGAAGACGTACCAAGACAAGAAAAATAGAGTTCATTGTAATTTCTATCTCAGAAGTCAGTCTGGACGGTATAAATTGATGGCTCATGTGACTGTCAATATGTCTGAGATTTAGGAAATACAAACTTTTTTCATGTGAGCCGTGTGTGAAGGATTTAGGAAGGACTTTGCCCAAATGGGATGGTGGCGTTGAGAATTTGTCGTACACAGAGCCCATTCTAAACTTTCCAATTCAGTAGTTGTATGTATTGCAATGTCAAGTCTATGTGCTCTAGTGGGCTCACTACAAGTCTACACAGTACATCAGTACATGTTAATGAAAGTACAAAGGGAACAAGACATCAACAGAAAAATTGATGTAAAGTCTTACCTGCTTTTAAATTGTGTCACTGATAAATATTTTTGGGGGTGGGTGGGTGGGAGGTGAGGGTGGGGGCTCATTTAATGATATAAACAAGAGCAACAGTGCCACATCTTCCTTATTGATATGAAGCCCCCCAAAATATCAAAATCCTGTCTGCATGCTCCATTGCCTATCCAGTCACTTTCTGTGTTCAACCTATAAGGTAATGATTGTCACATTCATGATTAAAATAAAACAAAATTTTAGGGTTCAACAGCCAAATGAATTTATAAAGGGGTCATCGGCAGGAAACCATCATGCATGCTTGACAGCCTTAACTTCCCGCACATTGCTTGACAGCCTTAACTTCCTGCACATTGCTTGACAGCCTTAACTTCCGGCACATTGCTTGACAGCCTTAACTTCCGGCACATTGCTTTTTCCTGCTGGTGGCTGCTTGCCTTTACCTTGTACAGCAGTTTGTGGTCAAGACAACCTGCTTCAATTCAAAGAATGTATGGACGTGAAATATAAGAAAATACATCAATATTAAAGGATAATGATGATGTCTTTCCCGCTATGAATGACTTTTTAGGGTGGCTGAAGAAAATTTCCTCTTGACCGGCATCCAGGCCTTGCAGCACCGCTGGCAAAGGCTTGTGAACCTGGAAGGGGACTATGTAGAGAAATAAATGAAAACCATTGACTCTGTACAGGTCTGTCACAGCTAGGCTTAGAACTTTTCAGCCAGCCCTCGTAACATTTCAAAGTGCACACAATTACATACTGATAATTGTGCAACCAGTCACTTGTGTATGAGTGATGTTCATTGTGTACAAGAACATGATAAGGGGGTCTAATTGGTGTGAGTACAGGGACAAAGGTTGGTAGATAATAGTGTACTAGTCCAGATTGTCTTTACATCCTGTCTGGTGTTCATGACAACAAAGAGATTGCCAAGGTAAAGTGAGCAACAAACAACAACACTACTGCGATGTGTGAGGTGGGAAGGGGAGCCAAGGGGAAAATGTTCAGGGGGTCATAGAATGCATTCCCCATTTTGGCCAGGCGATAGGTGCCAAAGGTTAATTGTTCAAGACCTGGCCATTTTTTGTGGCCAAAACAAGCGAGACTCAATATTGATGAGTGATTCTTGAAACATCTAAATCATCATTGAGACTGTGGTACGCTTTTACAGCACTTTACACATAGAACACGATTTCGCTCCAAACATGACCCTATACACACTAGACTTCTTATTTGAGATCATATAAACTATATATTTTCCAAAAGTATACATTTGAATTAAGCTAGTAAAAATAAAATCTCTGTAAGTGTTAAGACATTAAATTTTAATTGCTTTTAATTTAGTGCCAGAATCAAACTTGTTGTTTATGTGTTTTTTTCATCAGATATATACTTTATAGGGTATTAGATGGTAACCATTGACAGAAATTAAAAACATTAATACATGAGAGTCCTAAAGTGTGCCATGCCTAATGATACTAAAATTTTAAATTCAGTGCCAAAATCAAACTTTTTTTTTTACATAAAATATATACTTTTTAGGGTATTAGATGGTAACCATAGGCAGAAATTAAACATTACATGAGAGTCCTGAAGTGTACCATGCCATTAATGCATGAGAGTCTTCTTATAGGGTTCTGTGCCATACACCTGGCAGTGGAGGTGGGCGAAAAGTGTATGCAAGTGCTGTCAACTGATGATCAGATGGCATAAGGGTAAATTCTAGGGACATAGGGTTCTGTGGTATTGTCAAGCAATTATTGAGAGGCACAGTGCATGGGAAACACAATTAGCCACCATTTTTGCAAGTTATATTTCTTAAGTGCTTTTTGTGTTACATGTGCACACTGACTTGGGACGGAGGTTGACACATTCTAATTGGACTGTCCACTGTGCATCAGATCCGGAAACATTCATCACACAGTGTGCAGCTTGACACCACCCCACCCCCATGTTTGTCAAAACAGAAACTTGTCTAGCCTAAACAAATGTGTTCAATAACGTGTGAAGTTGCTGGTGCATTGAAGTGACTTAGATAAGTCAGTACACAACATTATTCAGCCAAATGACATAGCTTGCTTGATTTATGGATCAAATTTGAAGGCAGACAATAGGATAATTAAAAAGGCTTGGGGTGAAAAGTTCACTGTCTGAAGGTAGAAGCCAGGGTCTCTCAGAATATAGTTGAAATGCAAGTTTGTTCCAAGAACCTGGTGGATAATGAGATTATGTAGATGAATGGTCCCTGGGACAGAGAAAGCAAAAGATAAAGCCACTTGGCAGGGAATCAAACCTGAACCACTTGAAATGACCATCTGGTCACAATAGCTGGCTCAGTTACGTCAAGGTTGTGATAAGTGCCTCCCAGCATAACAGCGCCAGTGAATGATAATGGAGATAGATGATGGGGTCTGCCTGACACCTATAGCAGCAGTGCACCTGTACTGGCATACATAGTGCATGTCCTGATCACCTGTACTGGCAAACATAGTGCATGTCCTGATCAACTGCACTGGCAAACATAGTGCATGTCCTGATCACCTGTACTGGCAAACATAGTGCATGCCCTGATCATCTGTACTGGCATACATAATGTATGCCCTGATCACCTGTAAGTCTGCCAATGATCAGGCGTGGACAGGCTCTGTTTGTACTTGTGGTCATTTATGCATAGATCCTGTATGTGATCAGCTATGGACAGGCCCCATGGGTGATCCATTTTGGACAGGCTCCATGTCTGATCAGCTGTGGATAGGCTCTATGTATGATCAGCTATGGACAGGCCCCATGTATGATCCACTATAGATAGGCCACATGTATGACCCTAAGCAATCCTGGATGGTGCCATATGTCCATTGTGCACCTATTGGTCCATTGACCTTCACCAGTGTACACCGAGGAGACCATATATTTGATCCTTCACCAGTGTACACAGAGGAGACCATATATTTGATCAGTTACTAGATATCAAGTACATGTGGAAGACAGCAGTAATCTTGTGCCTGTCGTTCACCATGTTCATTCAGGTCTGTGCAGATAGTTATGTGTAGAGAGACCCCCAGATATACAAGGCCTGAAGATGTGCTGATGATAGTGGCTCCATTAATACCAGTCTCTGCTCCATGCAAGTTACCACAAGACATTAATACATTCCGTGCAACAGTAAAGCCGAAGTTTTGCCCTTGTTTCTGGCTAGGAAGGCTACAAATTTATGCATCACACTTCAGTTTTGTGCGTGATTATCTATCCATGGTAACTGAGTATGTGAGAAACATGTTTTCATGAGGAGAGCTTGTACGTGTAACCCATAGAATAGGTATTGGTAACAACACCATCTGATCATTGGGGGGAGGGGGGGGGGGGAGAGTCTGAAATTTGATGACAGTATTAGCTCATATTACAGGGAATCACTTCTATCATTAGCCAAATGGCAATGTTTCTGTGCTTTGTTTGAAGACTTGTATATATGATTCAATATATGTATTTTAATATTTAGGAAATGTTTTAAAGGCCATGTCTGAATTGTTCAGTGAAGTTTGCCTTTGTTTCCATAACTCGGGTATGCATGTTTTTATGTCCACAGGCATAGGTAAAAGTGTGTGGCAGGTAATCGGATCATGTGACCTATAGAGTCATCTCTATGATGCCCAAATTAAATAAAGGTGGCCTTGATGTCATAGTTGCCATACTTTTTTCTCCATAACAGAAATTTATGTGTAGTACACAGATTCTGCGGCCATGTGTGTGCAGTCTAATATCAGTGAAGAATCAAGCTGATGAAAGTAATGCTGTTAGAAGCATCTTATTGTTACAAGGTGCGTGCACAAGAACTGCTTAAGTTGAAGCTGGGGGACTTCTGATGGCCAAAACGTGAACTAGCCACGGGGTATGATTATGCTGGTGTGGCAGGGAAAAGCCTCACATTCTATCAAGCCCACAAGATAAAATTGACAATATGAACCAAGCTCAAACCGAATTGGATAAAAAGTCATGTAGTAACACCAATTAGTGCAATAAGGGAAAAGAAGGGATATGGTGTAAAGGTGAAAGAGATCTCAATGTGTCCGGGGTCAAAAGTTGAGCTGCTACATCAATGTACTGAGTATTAATAAAATTGCATGGCGTTTGGTGCTCATAAGTCAGGGGATTACAGCTGTCAAAATTTGTAGTGTAGCCAGTGTGCAGAGAGACTGGAGTCAGGGTAAGGACACAGTGCTCCTGAGACGGGGAAGGGGGGTGGTTCAGGTGGTGGCAGAACACTGACTGGCATAACAAGTGGGAGCCTGTATGGAACTGTGCTTTGGCCTGTCTTCTATCATCGTCCCTGACATTACACTGCTACAGACTTGTGTGAATGTCTGGAGGAAAGTGTGACACTTGATAGCTAAGTACAGACTTATGTAGATGTCTGAAGATGAGCTTTAAATTGATAGTAATTACAGACTGATCTAAATATCTGAAGACAAGTGTGACAAAGCTAACTACAGACTTGTCTCAGGACAAGTGTGATGGATAGCTAATTACAGGGTTGTCGTAATGTTTCAAGATAAGTGTGACATTGATAGCTAATTAATAACTTTTCTCGATGTCTCAAGACCAGTGTGACACTGATAGCTAATTACTAGCTTGTCTAAATTCCTGAAGACCAGCATGGCACTGGAAGCCAATTACAGACTTGGACACCTCTCCAGCTTCACCTGTACTCCTTCCAAAACTGCTGACATTCTTTTAATATCAGGCCACATTAATCCATAACAAACATGACTGACTCTTAAGAGACATGGGCAGTGGGGAGACCTATGTTGGCCTTTAATGTGTGTAGCCAAGGTAGGTATATGCTGGTCACTTCTATCTATAGTACACGTCCGTTTACTTACCAAGTGGAGAGATGTAAAGGTGCACACAAAGGTTGCTGTCAAGAACTGCATGTAAAAACTGCTACAGGTTTGCAGGCTGCCATGACTTGATTTTCCTGGTATTGGTTTAAACAGTGTCTGTCGCACTTAATATATGATACTGATACACAAAGGTGATGTGTACTACTTTAACATTTATTTGCCTGTATATATATATATAATATATTTTTTCTGTTGGTTTCCATAGCACCAAGCACTGCCTCACAGTCATTCCCCCCATCTCATTGTCTGATACAACATGCTTCCACTTCAGCCAGCACTCTTAGCCCACACAAACTGTGCTATGTACTTTTTAGTCAATACCTTGTGACAGGTGCTTGTGGCTAGATGGTTCTTCAATATATGTTCCTCTTGTCTGTTCATGTAACATTTCCTTCACATTTCACGTGCCAGCTGCCTGTCATGGAATGGTGGACCCTGTCCTTTCAAATGCAATGTTTTGCTGTGTGGAATGTGGGTTGTTTCTTTGTTGTGAGCATTTGGGGGCCAGGTGAATTTATATCAACCCTATGTATAAATTCCTTACAGATATTGATCAGGTGAAATGTATACTATATATATATATATATATATATATTCTTGCAGACATGCATGGGATGGAATGTGGAGCAGATATACATATAGTCTTATAGATATGGATGGGATGAAATGTAGACTGTATTTATACAAATTCTTTAAGAGACATTGATGGGTTGAAATGTAGACTACATGTATGTATAAATTATTACAGTCTGGATAGGACGAGTGACTGCAAGGATGGACAGTGTTCAAAAGAGTTTCATTTTTGGAATAAAATTGCCAAAAATGAATGAAAGATTTCAGATGTCCATCCGGATGTGCACATTCTCATTACCAGAATATCTACAGAATGCCATTTATTTTGTTCAAATTTGGCCATGTGCTTACCCTACCTGATTAGATTTTGGTGTCACCATGACCTAATTTGAGCAAATGGCATACACTTCAGTCAACGCTTGCGTTGAAGGTATGTTTAGTTTTGCTAAGATTACTGTAAAGCTGAATATTTGATACTCTAAAGACAAGAGTGAGTATTGCCATCCGTGTGAAGAAAATGACTTGCTGTCAGAAATTCTTCTGCTGAAGGGCTTCCAGGTATCAAGTCACAAAACGAGGGAATACAGTCCCCATCTTTCATGGTTCCACTCTTAGTCTGTCCATGGCTCTCTTGCAGAATCCTGCTGGGTATATAAGATAGTTTTAAGGTTAGAACATGAATACTAGGTCTATCTATATTTGATAATCTAACCAAACTGACACCTGGCATTCCCAGCAAGGCTTATGAGAAGACTGTGTTACATCAAAACACAACGGGTGTACTGAGGACCAGTTAAAACAGCTGGATCTGTCACAACAGTAATTACATCAACATGTAATCTTGGCTGCACTGCATCAATTGCTATTTCCGGCTTATTGGCTGGTAATTATGTTCTCCATGTTCCTGTACCCATGTCAGGTGTGCAATTGAATTTATATGGAAAGGTGACAGACATACTAAGATGCAGAAGCTTACATCTGGCAGAATATATTTTTTGCTTACAGCATTTTGCTTGTGCACTGATGCAACAGAACAGGGAAACATGACATTACGCTTATTGTGGGGGACCCAAAATCCCATTAATAGTGACACATCGATGTAGTCCCGGACCTCAGGGGTACAAGATACACGAGTTTACTCCATGGGCCATCAGTGGTGGGGACAACTCAGGACCTGGGTCTGCGTGGGACCACAGTAGAATGTGTTACAAACTTAGAAGCCAGGCAGCTGGGTTTGTGATGTTGTTTTTGCAGAGGGAAAATCGAGGAGTTGGATAAGTGAGATGTCAGTGACCTCTGAGAGTGGGGTCGAGTCACTAAGGTGACGTGCACATAGGTAAACAAGTTTAGAACAGATCAATTTGGTACATGTTTGGTTGTGTATATATATATTCTGAATGGGGATTTCACAAGTGGAACTGGTGATTTATTCATGACAAGCACTAAGGGATAACATCTCAACAGAGAAGGGACCAGGTGATCATATGTAAAATGTATGAACAGACATTCAGAGATTGGCAGCTGTGTGTTTGAATATATTTTTAATACTCATAGGTTCACACACACAGAAACATGATATTGATTATGTGATCTGTTGATGTATCAATTACAAGTTATATCATAGTACAAAATTATATACTGACTCCTGCTTGTCATCAACAGAATAAATCATAACAGTTTTTCTAAAAGCTTGATGTCATGTCAGTCGGAGGATGATATCCAGCATTGTAAGCGTGGATACAACATTACTAATCATGTATGCGTGTGCATAAGCTAAGTCCATGTAACATATTGTGTGGATGGTGTAATGATCGTGGTCCTGGCAAGAGTGGAGGTCATGCAGGTTGATGTTGAAGGTTGCCCTGTATGTAAGCATCACATGATCACTTGCTGATCACTGCACTCTCTCTCGGCTCCAATAACAGCAGCTGCCCTTGCTACTAAAGACGGCAGGATCATCCCACCTGCCTGATTTTCTGTTGTGTGTTCTTCACAGAGACCGCTTGGTCTTTAAATCTTAGTCCTCAGCTCGAACCTGCATGCTGTACTGCAGGGAACACTGTTGCCATGAGCCAAGTATGCCATCAGATATGGCTCAGTTTAATGTGTGAAGGGTTGCAACTAGTGAAGAACCAAGGCAGGATTCTTTCTTCATTTTAGTTTTATTTTGCCTGGTTAGAGATTGGCAGTCTGCTGCAGCTGGGTGACAGGCAAGTAGAGCCTCCAAACAAAGGCTTGCTGTCACTGGAGGACAGGTACCACCTTACATGGCTGCAGGGTGTCCTATGTCAGGAATCAGCAGAGACAAACGTGTCAAATTGATTTTATTGACAAAGATGGGAATAATTTCCTTCTGTGCAAATTGGTTTTGTAAGGACATTGTCCGGCCTCTGCAATAAAATATGCATAAATCACGCCTGAATTGTGGCAGTCAGCTGGGACCAGAATGGTGACAGTCGGACCAGTGAGAACCGGGGCACGGCACTTTTTGTGTGGCATGACATTTGTCTTGGCTTCATGCACTTAACTGGCTCTTGTTCAGTTTAGTAAGGTTACATTGCACATCAGAGTTGAAGCCATCCAGTCATTTTACTTGTCTCTCAGTCTTTGCCCAGGAT
Source organism: Hermodice carunculata (assembly GCA_964020975.1). Lineage (NCBI taxonomy): Eukaryota > Metazoa > Annelida > Polychaeta > Eunicida > Amphinomidae > Hermodice > Hermodice carunculata. The sequence goes on from OZ026619.1 coordinate 66,969,602, forward strand.
TCCTGACGTTTCACTGGTGGGGAATGTCATGCACTCAGGCAAAGTGCTTCCTCATGTATCACCTACCTGTTGTTAGGGCATTCAGCTGTGTTCTAGGTATGAGTAATGTGTGTATTAACATGGTAAATTATTATGGACCCATCTGTTTCACATGATTATGACAGAAGTCAATCTAGAATGCCTCTGTAGCATAGATGTGGGTCATTTATATTATAAAACTGCTTGATGGCACAGAGGCACATCCTCAAATTTATACAAGAAATCTTCCAACAACAGAAAGAACTTTTTGGGTTTTGACCAACAATCCATGTAAAATAATACCTAGATGCACCTGTTTGCACATATATTTATGCATCTTGTCAGGCGATTTGTTTGTTTGTTTTTTTTGTTTGTTTTTTTTGTTTGTTTGTTTTTTTTTTGTTGCTACATATATGTGTGTATACACATACTATGTATAATGTTTAGACTCGACAAGTAACAAGGTTAATGTCAATAAAAAGTGCTTGCACCTTTTGATGTGGTGGAGTCAAGTGAAAGGACTGGAGAGAGCCAGCAGTCACAGTCAGAGTGGTAGGAAGCCATGGTTTTGGCTGATGTCTGTGATTGACCCATCAGGTGAGTCAGTCAGTGGGCACAGTGGCTGTCAGTTGTCAGGATGGCCAGGTCAGGGTGGACCCTGCTCAGGCATGGCCAGTACAATCCATCTCTGTCTGTGGCTAGACCACAGTCACAGTTAGCATGTGTATTCTCTCATTGTGTGAAAAGGTTTGGTTGTTGAGGCCTTGAATTTTCTAAAGTTGCATAACAAACATGGTAATAGCAATTAACAGATAGGATTAGACACAGACAATTCCTGGATTGGAAACAGAACATGGAAAGATTGGATTGTGTGGTTGGTTTTTATATATGTATTATTTTGTTTTGTTTAGAACTACACAAAGGATGCAGCTCTGTTGCACCTGTTTGTATAATAATACATTTAATTTTTAAATTATACACCACATTTAGCACCGGCTTTGTTGAACCTTGTGGTGTCATTTCATTGTCTATGGTCGAGGAATCGACCTTTCAATGGGAGACAAAGGCTTAGCAGATTTACAATGTGTGTCAACAATGGGTATGGTCCACACAGCACATGTATGTGGACTTGGTGACTCCATGGTCACCAGCACCCAAAGCTGCATGTGCAAATCTGTTCAGTGTCAATAACACACTGAAGGCACCTGGCAAATTAAACAAGTTGAGGAGCAGTGTACATTGTGAAGTAGAATGAGCATGCTTTCATCATCGATATCAACTACAGCTTTTCATTTTGTGCGGGGCTGCTTTGGGCGTCTTATTCCAATGCCTGTGCATTGTTGGTTGCGTTGTCATAAAAAAAATTACAAGTATAGTTTGATATGCTTCACATTCATTTCTGCTAATAGGATTAGAATTGCTAGGTGCTTTGAGTGAAACAAAGGAAACATCAGCACATGCAGTGTCAGACATGGATGAGTCATGTCTGCTTTCAGCACAGAATGCATATGGGGCAAGGAGATGTTGGGTTTCCCTGGGAACCAGAAACCAGTCAGTCTTTTATGTGCTGACTTGCTTTGTTCCATAGATGACAGGTTTTCCTATAGTTTTTATCAGGAGTCAATGTGACATTTTTGAATTCAAAGTCCTGATAACAAGAGGTAAAGAGAGCAATGTTTTAGTCAAAAATCAGTGGTTTTTGCCTTGCCCGCTGTGCAGATGCCCCAGCTGGGCATGTGATTTTCCCCTCCCTATTCTCTGATGTACAACCATGCCAGAAAGGTTATGTATTCCCATTGGATAGAATTGGTCCCCAATCATGTACATAGAGTACCACACAAGAAATCACCCAATATGCACACAAACGTTCACAAGGACTAAAGTTTACATAATTATTACCCTGAAATAGCGTTTGAGATTTAGACTCTTGATTTCAGACTGCACCAAAATCTTGTCAACAGGGTAGGCTTTAGATGGTGCTATTCCATAAGGCCAGCATCTGTTACGAGTGTGTTATATGATGAAAATACATGTACTATCAATCCACCTGAAGGAATATAGATGATTTTGAGGGCAGTGGAAATGTTTGTACACGAATAAGCACTTTTAAGTGAGCCGGTGCAGATGATCGGCTACATTGTGTGATATTTATGTCCAGGTTGAGCATGATCCAAACGACACAATCAGCACTGTATTCCAGTACAGCCCCTATTGCCGGTTAAATGTCATTACCAGTGCTACATGCCAGTATAGCCCCTATTGTCAGTCAAATGGCACTACCAGTGCTACATGCAAGTATAGCCCCTATTGTCAGTCAAATGGCACTACCAGTGCTACATGCAAGTATAGCCCCTATTGCCAGTCAAATGGCACTACCAGTGCTACATGCCAGTACAGTCCCTATTGCCAGTCAAATGGCACTACCAGTGCTACTTGCCAGTATAGTCCCTATTGTCAGTCAAATGGCACTACCAGTGCTACATGCCAGTACAGCCCCTATTGCCAGTCAAATGGCACTACCAGTACTACATGCCAGTACAGTCCTTATTGCCAGTCAAGTGGCACTACCAGTGCTACATGCCAGTACAGCCCCTAGTCCCAGTCAAATGGCACCAGTGCAACGTGTCAAAAATGTTAAAGAAGTACTAAAGGGGTAAATTATTTATTAAAGTTCTGAAGGTAAATTGACATTTTACACCCACTTCTTACGGCGGACATAATGTCATGGATGTATACATAAGGAAGAATGTTGAATCAGAATATATGTCAGTGTAACCTTTACATATGCATGTAATTGATTTTTGCATGTAAAAATGCAGGTATTTGTGACAGATCATATTTTACAGCTGCATCTGTTTCATAAGTTTATCTGTAAAGCCGTTCCACATGTCAGAATAACTAGGATGACCAGGTTTTTCTATCTAGTATCAACATGGGAAAGGACTGAGTAAAAGGTTGGGAGACAATGGCATTAAGCAAAGAAAGCTGATCAATGGAGTTTTCAGGGCTGTTTATTCAAGGCAATGTAAAAAAAACCTTCTTTTTTTTCTCCTGGGTATTTCTCATAAACATGGCCATATGTTACTGACTACTTGAAGCAGGAAACCAGGCTGTGATAAGACTGGAACTGTGCACAGCTCAGGGCAAGTGAACAATTCTTCTGTGTACTGGCAGAGGGCCCAATGAGTATCCAATATACATATATGTGTGTGCAGTCTATCTGTCTAGATATATAGCTCAAGTTTCTGTTTAATATCAATACCTGGGTGCACCTATTTTATGTAATGTTTCATTAATTTCCCTTCTGTCTTTGTATGTAACTATACCATGTAAGTTGATGTATGTCAATAAAGTGTACATATACATGTACATAGTGTAGCCTATTTCACAAAAGATTTTCCCATAGGGGTAAAACAGTGTAGTTGATAGATGTTGCACATAAAATAAGTTGTTCCTTCTTTATAAATTCCTGCCACCCCCCATCTTTCTAGATAGACTGGCCCATGGCAATCAATGTGTGCCTTATCATCATGTTACACAGGGGAAAGCTGCACTGTGTGCAAATTAAAGAAGCTGAAGTGTTTAGAGTACAACCTGCATATTGAGCATAGAATACAACCTGCATTTAGGGTATAGAGCATAATTTGCATATAAAGTATAGAGTACAACCTGCACATAGAGCATAGAATATGGCATGTGTATAGAGCATAGAGTATAACCTATACATAGGACATAGAGTACAACCTGCATATAGAGCATAGAGTACAACCTGCATATACAGTGGTGCAAGGAGGCCTTGCAGCGTGCCCCTCAAACTGTCTGGATGACAAGGACTGCAGGTGGAATCAGTTGGCCCCAAATCCAACAAGTCCCCCATGTGGCCCTGTGCTGCCCCCTTCCACACCCCAATGCCTGAAGGGACCACTGTACTTGCTAATCCCTTAGCACTGTGTGGCCTGAGTGAACCCAACACCCACTGACAGGTGAAACAAACCAGATAGACCTATGATAGTGAACCTCAATTAGTACCAACTCCTAATGTAAGCCTATGGGAAAATAAATAAAGGGTCTGTACCTGTAACAGGCATCTCTGAGTCATGATTATATTATTATGAGCTAGATTGCTGAATATGACCATATATAGTGATTATTGAATTATTAATATTCACCAGTTCAGTGAATGCAAGGACAAGACAAGACTACAGCCCAGGTGGATACAAGAGGACTGTCCTCTAATCCATACCCCATCAATTTGCAAGCATGCTAGGAATCTCCGCGTATTAAGTTCTGTATAATACTGTAATAGCTACACACCCTTGCTAATTAACTGTGTGCAAATCTGCAGGGCATTGGACATCTTAGATTCCTGCATAACACCTACACATTAGCATCCACAGTGAGGTGTATTTGGGCTGTACATATTCTTCTGTCTCCACATATTGGCTGTGGTGTTTTAGCAACGTTTCTCACAAACAAACAAAAAAACAAAAACAAAAAACAAAAAAAAAACAAAAACAAAAAACCAAACAACAACAAAAAAAAAACAAAAAAAACAAAAAAGCAAAAAAGATTCAATACACATCATGCTCTAAGTTTGAGAGATTTCACTATAAGAAGAAATACATGAAAAACTTATGAAAATGCTGCAGTGATTGACAGAATACTTAAGTTGTATGACCAACTCAAGGTGTTATTGATTGTGCGAGGATGTCAGATATATGTTGATGTAAACTAGTTCCTGTTTTGAGAGACCACTCTCAAGGGAGGTTGAAGAGTGGTCACATAAAGCAGGTGGTCTCATTGGAGGTAAAATAACGTGGAAAAGACAGACCTTGGGACCTGGTGAATGAGGTCATAAAGGCAGATGGTATCTCGGTGGAGTGATCTCTCAAAAGAGGGACTGCTATATTTGGCCAGTGATGTACCAGTTACAACTAACTGGGAGATTATCAGGGCTGTCTGTCCCTCCCTCAGTGGAAGGCTGTGCCAGACAAAACCAATGCCTTGTGTCCTTCACAGCAGTGGACTTGAGGAACATGCCAGCACTGGTATATTGAGTGGCAATACCCTACGATCTCTATACATATGCATAAAGCTGATATTTGTCAGTGTTTTATAGCAAAGAGAGACACACAAGCGAACAGCATGAAATGTTATTTATGGCCATTAGCTTGTTGGGGTCAGCAGATGTAGTCATATGTCACTCACCAAAATAACATGTACAAGCTCTAGAATAGCTTAGTGATCGTTTATAGGTTTTAGAAAGACTGTTTCCATGAGACCCTTTTGCTAATGGGTTTTGGGGGGTAAATAGGAGAAACTCTTTAAAAGTGGAGCAATGTGCCCCAAGAGTGGCTGCCACTTACTTTTTTTTTCTGTGTGTATTTGAATATGAAACTTGAAACAGTTGGTGAATTTGCATAAATTGACAGAGGTCATGCAGGTCACGCATTCATGTATTCAAAGCTCTCTATTGTTCCTGTGTTAAACATGTAAGTGTGTTGCTCCAGGCTACAACTGTAAGTGGCAGATAGATATACAATAAAGCTGTCATTAGGTGTAGCAGAAGTGTATATGGCAGCGTTACATTACAAAGGTCATGCAGGGTGCCACTGCACCACTTGGAAGGAATTGCCTGTCAATGACCTTAAAGTAGTATTGATAGTCAGAAGAAAAAAATTACATAAACTTGAGTGTTTTTCTGCAGATTGGCTTATTATATTTTGTAGTTGCATAATATATTTTCCAGCAATATATTTTTCTTTTAAAAATGGCAGGTTACTTCACTGATGAGGGTGATTGTGGTCAATTTCTCGAAATACAATGAAGGTGCTTCTTTTGAGCGAAAGATCAAGAATTGTGAGATGCTTATATGCACATAGGATAATGCAGTCAGGTTTGTATTTGGTGGCAACCATGGCTTTTACAGGGCTGCCAACATCTACACTTTTGGAGTAGTTACTACACTTTTTGCTGAAGTCAAAAGTGAAAAAGTGTAGAAACTACACTTTTCTTATTCTTCTGGATACATATAAATTTAGTGAGACTACTCCAAATTTGTATTTTTAGCCTCAAACTACACTTTTTAGCACCATTACTACACTTTGCATTCCTTGAGGGTTGGCAGATCTGCTTTTAGATTAAGTTTTGCTACATTAACAGTTACCATGATTTCATACACAATGCTGCCATCCAATGGTTGGAACCTTTTCCTGAGAGAGCAGAGGCATGTTACACGCAGGGTCAGACATGGAGTGTCAAGAGAGGAGAGATATGCTACACGGAGGTCAGACATTGAGTGTCAAGAAAGGAGAGTTGTGCTGCATGGAAAGCCAGACATGGAGTGTCAAGAGAGAAGAAATAGGCTACATGGAGGGTCAGACATGGAGTGTCAAGAGAGGAGAGATATGCTATATGGAGGGTCATACATGGAGTATCAAGAGAGGAGAGCTATGCTACATGGAGGGTCAGACATGGAGTGTCAATAAAAGAGCGATATGCTACACAGAGGTCAGACATTGAAAGTCAAGTTCTTATCTGAGACACTCTGTGTTAGCATGTCCTGCACGCTGCCAACTCTGATTCATCCTAATGCAAATCGTATCCACATTACAAGATCTGTGTAAATGAAATTAGTTAGAAGTTTATTACCTGGTTGGCTGCTGGCTCATTCTGACACAGCTATACAGTCTTAAGAACATGGATGGAAGAACTGATGTGGGATTATGGAATACTATTTGAAAATACATGTACTGGTTTCTGATGTGTGATGGTACAAGGTCACCATCAAGTGGATCAAAAGTGAGAGAGGACTAGCTGTTTGTCTTGATTTGTGATGGTGCAAGGTCACCATTAAGACTACCAGGGAGAACTAGCTGTTGATTAATGGTGATAGTAGAGGACACAAGGGTGTAAGATTAGTCTGTGCAGCCTTGGTAAATTAATCCCGATAGCTTGATCCATACAGCCTAGGTAGATTAACCTGATAGCTTGGTCATACAACCTAGGTAAATTAATGCTGATAGCTTGGTTCATGTAGCCTGGATATTGAAATTAATGCTGATAGCTTGGTCCAAACAGCCCACATAAAGTAATGCTGATAGCTTAGTTCCTATAGCAGAGATAAATTAATGCTGATAGCTTGGTCCAAACAGCCCACATAAAGTAATGCTGATACCTTAGTTCCTATAGCAGAGATAAATTAATGCTGATAGCTTGGTCCATACAGCCTACATAATTTAATCTAGATATTTGGTCTCTACAGCCTAGATACATTAATCTTGATAGCTTGGTCCATACAGCCTACATAAATTAATCCAGATGTGTGGTCTCTACAGCCTGGATACATTAATCCTGATAGCTTGGTCCATACAGCCTACATAAATTAATCCAGATATTTGGTCTCTACAGCCTAGATACATTAATCTTGATAGCTTGGTTCATACAGCCTACATAAATTAATCCAGATATTTGGTCTCTACAGCCTAGATACATTAATCTTGATAGCTTGGTTCATACAGCCTACATAAATTAATCCAGATATTTGGTCTCTACAGCCTAGATACATTAATCTTGATAGCTTGGTTCATACAGCCTACATAAATTAATCCAGATATTTGGTCTCTATAGCCTAGATACATTAATCTTGATAGCTTGGTTCATACAGCCTACATAAATTAATCCAGATATTTGGTCTCTACAGCCTAGATACATTAATCTTGATAGCTTGGTTCATACAGCCTACATAAATTAATCCAGATATTTGGTCTCTACAGCCTAGATACATTAATCTTGATAGCTTGGTTCATATAGCCTGGATAAATGAATCCTGATAGCATGGTCGCTACATCTATTATTCAGTGTAGCTTGGTCCCTGTGGCATAGCTAAATTAATCCTGATAGCTCGGTCCCTTCAGCTTGGATATAATACTGTGAATACATTTTATTGTCAAGGGCATATATTTTCATGGTTTTTATATTTTGGACATTTCACTTAGACTTTAAATTCACTATTTTAGTTTTACTTCCAATCAATGTCATGTTAAAAACTTTTTTCATTGTATTCCTAATTTCATAGTTTTGAAGCATCAGCGAAATAAGGGAAATAAGAACACAGCAAAATTAAATGAATTCCGAGTATTCCTGATAGCTTGGTCCATGTGGCCTAGCTAAATTAATCCTGAAAGATGGGTCCATTCAGCCTAAATAACCCGTTTGTGGTGAAACAACACAAATGCTGTACCCACTTTACTTGTTCTTCATCTTCTGTAGTCTTGTCAGAAAGTACCAAATCCACTCAGCTTTAGCCTTCTGTGTTTCTCCATTCACCTGAAAGTCAATCAAGGATGCCATGTTGGACTGCGAAGTGGACTGGAGGCACCTGGTGGTAGCAGGTTAACAGTCCTGCAGGGTCTGCTGATTGAGCAGTTTCCTGTTTGTTCTACCTGCCATGTATATTCAGCTGTGACAATGATGCACTCCCACTACTTATTGGTTTGTTTGTCACCTAAGTGAGGCATAATGCATTAATCCATATCACTTTGGTCCATGTGTGGGTTTTCATCAGACTTGTGCCAGTTAAAATAGCAATTATGCTGTATGTCAAAGACAGAGAAGATATGTGTGAATTTATGATGCAATATGAAGGACATGGTTTGATGATGGATATAACCAGGATGTACAAAGTAAGAACTTAGAAACCATTAGAAAGGATTCCTGGCCATAGTGCATTATTTTTAATGTGCTACAATTGTTTAAGAGTATGTGTTCACAATGTATGCTAAATCCCCTGTAGATTTTGATTTAACCTGTATAATGATGCACAAAATGAGTTGTTTCATTTGGTTGGCTGCCTTGTGTATATGAATTCATGTATGGGTGGCATCAAAGGGCCCTGTGTTCAACAATCTTTGTCTCACTTCAGTGACCAGCCATGGAGAAAATTGCTTTACATTGCTTGAATAAAAGCCTGCAAGGATCTGGGCTGTTTGGTAGGGTGTGTTGTTTGTATCAGGGAACTGTATTACATGGAAATTTTCAGCTTTTTTACCTGCTTAGCAGCCTCCAGTTGCTGTCTTCTTCATGATGTGTTTCTAGGTAAAGGGCCGATCAAAAAACAAAAACAAGAAAAAGGTGACATCTGCTACGAAGGCAAGATTTTTTATACTGCCAAGTGAACTGTTTTTATTAAATCTAATTATAATGATGTCAAAATACTGTGGCCTATGCATGTAGCAGTAGGACTGCCTGAAGTAAGACTACCTACCAGGCAGAGCAGGCTGTTTGAGGAGGACCATTTCTCATTTGATTACACATGAAACGAAGCAGTGAACTGATGGGGTATACATTTATTGCTGTAGCATCAGGGAGGGGGGGGGGGGGTCTTTGAGATAAGTTAAATTATGTATTGGTCCTCTAAACATGTGCTTTTTATACAAAAATATCAGCAGCAGTATACTACTAGCATGAAATTAGAAAGGCAGGGTGTCTTTGAGAGAGAATGGTGGTGTGAAACGGGTCTTTGGGAGTAACTAAAGCTGAAAATAGGGGGTCTTTTGGGTGGTACCCACCCGTGTAGGCATATATTGGGAGTACCCCCCCCCCCCCCCCCCCCCGAGGACAGGGACTGACCATCACTGCTGTCTGGTGTACAGCACTTTTTCGCATTTTTACCCTGTGTTCTGAGCACTTTGTTGTAGGAATGATGTAAAGACAATTCATTGCTGCATCAGATCTTACATTGACTTTTTATCATCTTGACACACTTTACTCTGGCTGGTGTGCTTGACAGACTTGTTGCATCAGATGGGAATGCATGGATATGTATAATGTACTTTCCTAATATCTGATAGAGTTGACAGACTTGTTGCATCAGATAGCAATATATATATATACTTTCCCAACATCTGATTGACTTAGCAGACTTGTTTGCATCAGATGGAAATATGGAGTATTTTTTTCCAAAATTAGACATATACATCAGGAGATTTTCTGTTAGGAAGTAAAGTCAAAGACTTTGTGACATCAGATGAAGATGATTGAGGTGGTAGTAGATCAAATAGTGTCTATATAGACTTCACAATACAAAATAATTGGCATGATTGATATATTTTCCATCATCTCTTTAATTTGCATGATAGACTTCACACTGTTAGATAATATTGTGAAAAACGCCTGGAGCTAATTTTATAGCACAAATGGTCTACAGGATGGCTACAGAAGCAGTAAACTGCAAATGTTCAAACACAAAGAAATCAGTTATGCTCTGTTAAGTTTTGTATGTACATGAATCAGTTGAATGGCTGAGAAGTGTCTTGGTCGGAGAGTCTCTTGATTAATGTTGCATACCATGCAAGTCCGTGCCTTATCATGTGCTGTGACTTTCCTGCCAGAAAACATAATGAGGTCAAAGAGTCCTTCAGCAACATGTAATGAAGCCAACTTGCAGTGACCCCATGTGATGAGGTCACCCTGCAGTGACCCTTGTGATGAGGCCACCATGCATTGACCCTGTGTTGAGGCCACCATGCATTGACCCTGTGTGATGAGGCCACCATGCATTGACCCTGTGTGATGAGGCCACCATGCATTGACCCTGTGTGATGAGGCCACCATGCATTAAGCTTCTGTGATACAGCCACCCTGCATTGGCCATATGTGGATTGTCATAGGTCTCTTACAGACGGTAGAAGTAGGGAGACTTGGGGGGGGGGGGTTCTAAGTAGGGGGACTTGAGATTGGTAGAAGTAGAGATACATGGTGGATAGAAGTAGGGGGACTTGAGGAGGGTGTAGAAGTAGAGGTACATGAGGGGGGTAAAAGTAGGGGGAATTGAGGGAGATAGAAGTAGAGGTACGCAAGGGGGTATTACACTCGATTAGATGTCTGAGTGATTTCTGTGAGGCCGCTGTCCATTGTATTCGTGGTTTGAAGTGTGTCACACAATAGAGAAGTCAAGTAATGAGGGACAGGTGTAAAAATAAATGCTATACGATATTAATTCCAGAGGCACACCACCCACTTTTTAAAAATTCAGTATTTTTCAATTTGTTTAAAAATTAACTGCTTCTGATGAAAGAAGAAGGTTCATTGTCCTTACTTTATGCCATATGGATTCTATAATAAGTGTAATTGCTTTTGGTATTATAAATGAAGGCATATCATTATCACAAAACTCTGTGAAAACTATGTCTGCTCCAGGAAATCTTTGCATTAGCACAGGGTGCTACTATTGGAATCAGTATGGTAGTACAACACCAGTATAATAAGGCATCATCTTGCAATCTCAGCCACTCCCTGTATAAGAAGAGGTTGCCATCAGTTGGCAGTTAGTGCCAGTCTCTGTCTTTTTATAGTTTCTTTGCCATGAACAGGGGCCAAGAATGTTTTAATTAAGACCTTTAGGGTGTTATATTCCGTACTATGTGCAACATTTAATATTGTTGCACATGGCAAAGTAAAAATAGAATAATTTTTCAGGGCAGTCTGTCTTCAAATGAAAGGCCATACCCTTTGCAGTATCTCTTCATGTTACCTAGTGTTTTATTATGGCACCCCAATCCCATTCCCAACCCCAACCCCGGAAACACAGTTTCGGAGGTATACGGTTTTTAGGTGGTCCAACTGCCAACTATTCTTCCATAGCAGAATCTTCACAAGTAAGATATCTCCTGAGTCACTGGCAACATCAAACTCAAATTTACCTTGGATATACCTTGACACCATGTCTTGACCCAATTACATTTTGGTGACCTTGACCTCATTTTCAAGGTGACAAGACTCATGTCTGTGCAACGCAGAGGTTAGCCAGTCTGTCTTGGACAGCTGTTTAAGTTTTGATTGATAAACAGGAAAACACAGGGAAATTAAAGTAAATGGCCAGGTCATTGTGCATGTGAATGTGACTGTAGTATGGCCCAGCTTCCCACAGGGTCTGGTATTGGTTTGATCCATCCAGCTTAGCAGGCAGTGTACCTCTGATATCTCTCACACAGCAGCCAGGGTCACTTGTATCAGAGATGTTAACTGCTTCTCATGCCAAAACTGGCTCAAGTCAAAATGTTCCTGGCCCAACTTTGGTTCCTTCCCTTAGAACCGACTAAGTACCTAATCCATGCGAAAAAAGAACAGAAAAAAAAAGCTTTACCCTAGGGTATGTTGTCGTCACAGCTAATCAACAATCCTGGTCCAGAGCATTTTGTTGTGAAGAAGCTTAAGTGTGAAAACAATGTATCAGACAGCATTTCATTTCCAGGTAATTTTGGCCATTTTTAGGATGGAAGGCTTGAACTAAATGTGTTCATCATCTGGCCTGGTATCTTGTGGATCATGGAGTAAGGATACATGGCATCATCGGAAGGAGAACAGCCAAGTCTTTTTAAAGGTCAAGGTAAAACAGAGCTAAATGATATTTAGATACTCAGGTGCAGTCTGCACAGTTTGACGCACTGAGGAAGGCAGTATTTGATTGATCTTTAAGTCTGTGGAAGCATCATACAGCTAAATGTACAAGAGTACTCTATTACATGATTAATTTTGACCATGTCACACTGAAACAACATCAGGGATTTTCCACATGTCAGGGCTGTGTTGATATCCTATGAGAATGAATTCCAGGCCATTAAAATAGCATTATGATTTGATTCATCCACGCTTCGCTGCCCCATATTAGGGTAGACACAAACATGCAGTGTTTGTGTTTTTGACAAGATCATTCTTCTTCAGTGAAAGCTTATAGCATTACAAGTGCTGTGGCAACTGCAGGTTCACACTTTCAACATCAGAATGTTTTGCAGTCACCAGGCACACTGTGTATTAGAGGTTGACGTGCCTGAACCAAAGCTGTGGCGGGCATGAAAAGTGTGGCTGACAGTCTGACCATCATGTAGCTTGGAATATGAGGGTAGGTGTGTATCAGTTGTTGAAGACGCTGTCCTTCAGCTAAATCACCATTGCATTAGATGACATTAATAAAATCAACCAGTTTTGCCTTCTGCTGTCATTACCAATGAAGTAACAATGACTCCATTGTGTTTTGCCTCCAGCCCAGTGGCCTGTATTATATAACAGCTTTGTGTTATGTGCAGGTGGTTTCTGTGTTATGACTTTATGCAGTAATTGGCTATATCAAGGTGACCAGAGATGCTTCTGTCATAACCTGACCTTTAATATTTGAGTGTATTCCATGCACGCTTTAATGTTTATGTAATGCACATCTCCTCCTGTAGGTATTCAAGGCAAGAGATACCTCGGAATGTTTGCAGCATCAAAGCAAGAGACCTTGGAATGTTTGTTGCAGTAAGAATTCAAGGCAAGCTATACCTTGGAACGTTTGTGCAGTGTGATTCGGTTGTATGCGCAGTCGAACACCGTGCCTCCAGTGTGCTGGGCAGGCAGACCACACCCCCAATATGCTGGGCAGATCAGTCCATACCTTCAGTGTGCTGGGCAGGCAGCTCACACCCCCAGTGTAGGTCAGGCAGCCCATACCTTCAGTGTGTTGGGCAGGCAGCCCATACTCCCAATGTGCAGGTCAGGCAGTCCAAGCCTTCGGTGTGGTGGGCAGGCAGCCATGCCCCCAATGTAGCGGGCAGGTAGCCCATATCCCCAGTGTGCTGGGCAGCTAGCCCACGCCCCCAGTGAGCCTGGCAGGCAGGTCATCTTGACACTGGCACAGACTCATCACAATGTGTCAATCAACATCTCGTCCCCCACCCCACCTTCATGACTGAATGTTACTTCTGATCAGTTTTGTTTACCTTCGTACTTTCCCAAATGTAGTCTCTGTCTTTGAATAGTTGAATGTGTGTGTACTGAACCAGTTACCATGCATTAAGAAAGTGTGGTTAATTTTTCAAACAATTGTTATCACCCAAAAAACTGGTCTTGGTCACTCTAAAAATGAGCTTTTCAACTTGCATCTTTCCAAGATAGAACAAAAGGGCAGTATTTTTTTAACAGATGTGCCATTGTACCACACAGATGGTTCACCAAGGGCACAGCAAAAAGATGATAAACAAACACTCTCCCTTTCCTGAGAAGAGAGAAAAAAGGTGTGCATCTCGAAGATTGGAGACGAACTTGTGATTCCTACATTGGTACATGCTGATGGAAGTCCTGTTAGGCTGGATGATGTGGATTTAACAAGGAGGCTGCTTGCTGGGGGTTTTATGATACAGTGAACATGTGGCACAGCAAACTGAGGTCACTGGTGGGTTCAACTGGTGCTCTCCCAGAGTTGCAAAAACTAGAACATCACCAGTCAGTCTGTGTGCTACAGTGGTAACAAATTTGACTGGGAATCAACCAAATTTGATGTGGACTTTGAAGCATCCCCAGATCCCATTCTATGCACATGTAATGTGTGCTCATTAGCTGACTGTCATTAGCTCCATCTAATAGCTGGAGATAAGCTCTGGCAGGTTCATACAGTGCTTGTCAGCTGACCAGGAACTAAGTGATAATTGTGGTTTTTTCTCACTTGTGCCTGGACAAAGGATTATTTATCTACTGTTATTGAGGATATATTGTCAGGTTGCCACGTTGAATGTGTAGATGACTGCTTTACCAGAGAGCGACGAACACCTCATTGTATGAGATATATAGTTTTGGCTTCTATTCATTCATTGACCAAGATAAATGTCTACTTTGCACACAATGTGAAATGATGTTGGGAGGGATGATGCTTGTTGCCTTCTTTTTTTTTTGGGGGGGGGGGGGGTAGGTTTCACATAAAAAATGTCATCAAGAAGGGGGCTGTTTTATGTGTGTCCTCACAGCTGTTCATCACAAGCTAATCATGGATGCCAATTACCAGTGGTAACCAAGCTGCAGAAGCACAGCATTGGAAGGATGGCCTTTGTCTCTTGCACATCATTGTGAAGCCAAATAGGGTCAAGGTTGATAGCATGTCCTTATTGATGTAGGTCATTACACCAGCCAGAAGATATATGTAACCAAGCTGTGGACATCCTCCTAATATTACTTAATTGGCTGGCTGTGACTCAATGCATTCTCTCAGTTCTTCCCATTTGTATGCCATGCATACATAAAATATAAGATATTTATCTTCAGCAATGCATGCCAACAGAATACTAAGTGAGGATGAATGAGGATCATAAATGTTTACAATGAAAAATCAATCAAGACTAAACATGTCAGATGAACAGGCCTTTTATTTTATGATGAACCTTTTCTGTTCAGAATAAGACTCCGTCAATAGCTGTCCGTGGCCAGGGTTGGATGCAGTCAGCCCGTCCTGCAGCAGGAGGGCAGTGGACCTGGTGCATGCTAGCTGTTGTAGAACCAACTGCAACTGAAGTCCAGCTATATAGAAGGAACTGCTCGGAATTAGTGATAAGGGTGTGAGACTTATGTTCCTAGCAAAAAGACCTTTCATTGAAGCACCAGCTTGCCTGTAGTTACATAGAATATGATAGTCCAGGTCAGCAGCTTTCTTTGGCACATTTTGCAGGGCCAGAATTTTGCAAAATTTTGCGAGAATCTTTTTGGATTTTTGTCAATTAGTTTTCTTTTTAAAGAAAGACAAGTTTAGGAGAATCTTTACGAGAATGGATACTCGGATTCTTGCTGAAATTCTGGCCCTTATTTTGGGTCTGTTGTGTCCAAAGCACGCAGAGGAAAGCTGTTGACTCAGTCCAAAATGTTGCACTGAAAGAAATAACTTGGTACATCTGTATATTTTTCATTCAAAATGTTTTCTTTTTGGGTACAAACATTTAAGTAGACAACAATTCATATTTGGGCACTTTTGGGTGATTTTGGCAGGAAATAATGTATTCAACTTGTGACAAGGGTTAACTTGTCCTCTATCCTGTGGAAGCCATATATACACACACAAAATGTGGAATCAGAATGATCCAGTCCAGGTTCAAGGACCTAGCTCATGTCATAGACAGTTATAACATGGGTGACCCAGGGTGACCAAAGGTACCAGAGAAGTGCTGAAGATTTGTTTTCACTGTTTTTTTTTTTTTTGGTGATAGGTAATTATTGAAATATCAAAGATGAAACTCCCACATAAATCCAATGGTTTGACCTGCCACGAGTTGTTATTTGGAAATGGTAAAAACAGCATGGGAGGTGACCTTGGATGATAAAAATATCAACTGTGCAGACCTGGTGTATAGGCGGAAGTGTTCTATGTGTAACTGTACCCCAAGTATTGTAATGAATGCTGGGAATTTGCTTGTGGACAGCTGCAAAAATGTGTAAATCAACTGCTTTGAGAGCAGAAATTCTCGGTTGAGAGAGAGAGAAATAAATCTTTAATGTGGTATAGCAACGTACTGTTAGATTTTTCAGAATTTTTTTTTCTCTCGCACGTGAATGAAAATCAAAATGGTGGTTTAAAAAACCTGCTGCAAAGAGATGGTGTGCAGACAACACCAACTTGATCATAAATAACTCCTAGCAGTCAGTCTTTCTTTTGGAGGCTTCACTGGAAGAGGTACATAATGAAAAATATTATGGGCCGTGTGTGAGTAGTACACAAACTATGAGAGGAAGAGCCACTTTATATAGGGAGCTAGCTGTATGACTGCTGGTGAGAGTAGACATCAGGTGATGATATTAGTTCCAGCCATCAATGTTCTGTGTTACTGGTCCACCAAGTGCATGCTGACCTACCTATGTGAAACTTGATAGCTCAAGTCATAGTGATAACGCAGGTTTTGGCGGGCACAAGAAGATATCCAGTAAACCTTTATCCCTTATCCTCCCCCCCCCCCCATCAGTTCAGATCAGGACCATTTCGTAAGCCTGAGTGATCCATGTACATATCATATAGAAATGAGTAAGGCACCTGCGCTCTCTGTACCTACCATGTGGTGAGCATGATTCCAGCCTCAGCAACCCAGTATCTGGCCTCTCCACTCCCTTGTCTCTCCCCATGACTTGGTCCTCACCCATAGCATGTGACAAAAGATGGGAACCGGGACATGTTGACTAAAGTGACACAACCAATAGGTAAACCTTGCTATAATGAGATGCTGTGGGCTGAGTAGACCAGTCAGTCCATCAAGCTATGCAGCCAACACAGCTGTAGCCTCACTCTCAAGCATATTGATCACAGCCTCACATGGCAGAGTCTATTGTCTCAATAGGGGTGACAGAATCAGCAGCATGCAGCATCCTGTCATACTTGGAGGTATTGATTCGTCAGGACTGAATATATTCACCGCATTTTACATTTTGGAAGCCTTTTTAGCTTTTGTTATTCTGCCTCATGGTAGAGAATGGACCAAGCCATTATCTGGTAGGGGTGTCTGGGCATAATTACATGTTCTTTGTCATTTGTGAATAACATTTGGGACATGTTCGTAAAAGTTCAATGTTTTGTATGCTGGTTATAGCCTTCAGCTCATTATGCCTTTAATTTCCTGTCCCCTCACAGAACTAGCACTCTCCCAAATCAAATATCATGGTGCAACCAAAAATCTAATAGGTCAGCCAGATATTATGTATGTCCGTGTGTGTTCAGTACTGACAGAGTGTGTGGTATGGGCAGTGTGTATACATGTACACATAAACTGGCTTTTCTATAATATGGGCAATAGGTATACACATAAACTGGCTGTTCTATAATATAGACTGTATGCGTACACATAAATTGGATATTTAATAGTATGAACAGTATGTATATACATACATTAGATATTTTATAGTATGGACAATATGTATACACACAAAATTGGGTATTTTACTGTACATACGGACATAAGTGGAGTATTTACTTCAGTGTGTGTGGGGGGAAGGAAGTTATTCAAATTAAATGTGATACATCCCACTTGAGTTTATAAGCAATTGGCAAATAGGAAATGAATTACAAAAATTACGAGCAGTTGTTTAGGAGACTGTCTGACTATGATGAAAGATTATACTATATTTGTAAGATGTGGACTCCTCGGCCCTGGGAGTCCATTCTGCTTGGAGACACCCTGGCTTGATTGTAAAGCCACAGTTACCAAGTCCCTGGCTCTGTGTTCTGTGTAATGTGACCTGCATTGAGAGACCACCTGGTTGATATGAGCACTGATGACCTGCCCAGGGGTAGTGTCACAGAGAAGGAGCATGGTGTCCATGGTGACCAAGTGTAGGCTTACATGAAAGACAATGCAGGGGAACAGTCCAACCCCATCAGTGTGAACAACAGGCAGCTGATGGCCAGCTGGGTCACTGGGACAAATTGGCAGGGATAAAGTGTGATTGATACTGTGAATTCACTTAATTTCGCTGTGTTCTTTTTTTTTTTTTTGCTTATTTCGCTGATGCTTTAAAACCGTGAAAATAAGAACCCAGTGAAATATATTTTTAACATGGCATTTATAGGAATTATAACAGAAGTAGTGAATTTAAAGTTTTAGTGGAAGGTCCAAAATGCAAAAAACATGAAAATTGATACCCTTGAAAATAAATGTATTCACATTAATTTAAGTCCAACAGGGTATCATGCAAATTGAACCTGTGGTGCTGTCAGCATTATTGAATGTCATACAAGTCCTTGGCCATGTGATACCTGGGTTGTATTGTGTTACTTCATATACATGTACATAGGACAGCCATTGCCACTACCTGTTCTATATATATCTCATCACAAATGGTTTGTCTGAAATTATGGGATGGCTTTGGGTACCTGTAAATGAAAGTTGACAGTAAATAGTGTCTTTTGGCCCGGGTCACAAAGACCACCTGTTTTGCACTCTTTCTATTAATTCAGTCTGTCATGTTACTGAACCTCTGTTGAGAGACCAGGTTCAGCATTCTGGCAGTGGGCCTTGGATGATCTCTGTCACTGAACTTTCATCTGATGCTGCACTTGTTACAGTTGATGATCATCTGGCAAAAAAATATTGAAAGCTGAGAGAACTAAACTTTCATTTGACATTGTAATTGTGAGTAAATAGGCCTGAAAATGGAAACATCAACACTATATTCATAGCACAGAGGCTTCAATTTTTTCAGTTTATGTCGCCAAAGTGCCTGTTTGCAGTAGTAGAACCAATCATAAAGAAATTCACTATCCAGTGTCCAGTCTGTGCTATGCATGTACAATAAAGTGGCTCCCGTTGGATGCTACAGTAGTCCCTCCTTTGAGAGACTGCCCCTAGTACCACCCAAAAGGCAGTCACATTAAGCAGGTGGTCCCTCAAGGGAGGTATAAATAACATGAAAAGTACTACATGGAGACCTGACAACTGTGGTCTCTCAAAGGAGGTGGTCTTCCAATGGAGTGGTCTTTCAAAGGAGGGACCACTGTACAGAAGTATGGTGCATGTCATATTGTTCCTTGTCATTATCAGGCTTCCAAGAAATCCTGTTGTGTCAGTTATTTGATTGGCACAAATATTTTTTTTTTTTTTAGGAGATGAACATTAAATTAGATTGTGTGTAATAAGGAAAAAGGGTTCTCAAAATGTGACATGTGCACATTAATTTCCTGCCAAAGTCAACAGTGCTATCACTGGGCAACAAGGATAAGCATATGCTATGATGTGGGTGGACTGGTGGATACACCAGCAATAGCACTATTTCAGTGGTTCCCCTCTTGTATTACCCCTATTAAGAGAGGCCACAATTCTGGTAAATTTGGGGTGGCACTTATAAGAGGGGCCACCGTACATGTATTTCTTGAAATAAATAGTACTTATATGAACCATGATGACAATTTTGAATCTCTGTGGGTATTTAGAGAATATTACTATCACTTTCCTGAAAGAAAAAAAAACTGCAAGAGCAACACATTTTGTGCTGTTTGGTGCAGGGATCTGTCTGCACATATAGTGTAGTGGTCCCACAGCTGATGTGCATGTGTGCTGGTCATAGCCATGGCACGACACAATTCAATATGTCGAGAAAGAATAAGAGGTAACCGGAACAGCTTTTAAGGATTGCCTTTTGAGTATTTAATTAACTCCTACAACAATAATATTTTCATGTGGCTATGTCAAATATCTGTAAATTAAAGTTGGAAAGGCACCTCAATCTATCATAGTTTTGAAGCTATTCAAGATTTAAATTTTCTGTGTTTGCTTAATTTGCATAAATCAAACTGATACAACTTTGATTCATGGTTCATTGGATGCAGCTATCCCACAAATCTATCAATTGAAGTTTGAGTGACGCCTCAGTTTACAGTAGGTTTGAAGTTATTCAAGATCTAAATTTTGTGTACGCGTATTCACCTAATTTACATAATTTTTGTAAAATGCTATAACTTTGGTTCATGGTTCATTGGATGGGGCTAAACCTATCAGTTGAAGTTGAAATGACACCTCTATCTGTAATAGTTTTGAAGGTATTTCAAATTTAAATTTTGTGTATTTGCATAAATTTAGGTGCTACAAGTTTGGTTCATGTTTCAATGGATGTGGCTATGGAAGAAACCTACCTATTGAAATGAAATGGCACCTCTGTCTGTAATAGTTTTGAAGTTTAAATTTTGTGTATTCTCCTAAGTTGCTTTAAAAAAAATGCTGCAAGTTTGGTTCATGTTTCATTGGATGTAGCTATGTCACAAACCAATAAATTAAAGTTGGAATGACGACTCTATAATAGTTTGCAAGTTATTCAAGAGTTCAATGTTATTATTTACCTAATTTACATAAATAAAAATGCCAAACTTTGGTTCATGGTTCAATGGATGCAGCTATGTAACAAACCTACCAATTGAAGTGGAAATGGCACTTCTACCTGTGGGTATTCCAGATTTAAATTATTGTGTATTTGCATAAATTAGAATGCTACAACTTTGGTTCATGTTTCATTGGATGCGGCTATGTCACAAACCCACAAATTGAAGTTGGAATGACACCTATCTATAATAGTTTAGAAGTTATTCAAGAATTCAATTTTTTGTATTCACCTAGTTTGCCTAAATCAAAATGCTACAACTTTGGTTTATGGTTCCTTGGATGTGGCTATGTCACAGACCAATTGGTGGTGAAATGTTGTGATGTGTATCTTGCCACAAGAAAAAAAAAAAAAGTGGAATGTGTACCAGGAAGGTTCCCTGTGTGGAGCTCTTGTGTTTCCTTTAAGACCAAAAGAGCAAACACTGTTCCACATATATTAAACATGTATACATGCCTGTTTGAACATCTGATGAAAATGACAGCAACATATAAAACGCTCATTTTTTTAAATATCTGTCTGACTTTATCATTTGAAATTCATGCCATAATCTTCAGAATGCAGCTACAAGGGTAAAAATATGATGACCTATGGTGACCTTGAAAATAGGTGAAGGCCACTGAATATCAAACTCAGCCAGGCACCCAGTGAGATGCGTCTACAATACAAGTTTCATGATAGTAGCTCAATTTGTTCAGAAGTTACTGCATCCACAAGGGTAACGGAAAGATGGACAGATGGGTGTAAGCACACACTGACATAACAAGGGCAATACCCTTCTGGCCGATAAGGCCAAGGGGGTGAAAAAGATACATTTGGAGTATAAAATTATATTAGGAATGTAGAAAAACACATGGAAAAGATCATGCTTCTCTGGTATTTTCAGCCAGGTTCCACTGCCCTTTATCCTAGCTAATTTTTGCTGCTGTTTGTCCTCTGATTTCTAATCAAAAATACCAGAGCTAAAACCTCTTTGTTATAGATTTTACCTGGATGGCTTGTGTTCCTATTACAAATAATGCAGACCTGATGTCAAATTCAAAATGTGTTAGACTCCGTCATTGGAGTACACAGACAGAATGAAGCAATACCACTTACCAGCAGGTACTTGGTCACAGAGGTGAATATACCAAATATTATTGAGTCAATCCCTGCGGTATCCAATGTGAATTCATGTGGGTGCCCTTACAAGGTAGTCGCTAAATTTGGATCAGCTGATCATGCATATATGTAGGCATAGGACTGATGGTTGTAATGGAGAAGTGCTGTGATGGTAGTTGACATAGAGAGGTGAAGGGATATGCTTTGGCTGTAGACGTGTTTGTGAGAACTATGCACCTAGTAGGCTGGTGGCCGTAACAGGCAGAAACAAAGCATTGTGACTGATAACCATACCTCATGTATTGTTTTATCAGGCTTTACCTATCACCACCACATTCCACTGATGGCACCAAAGGGTCATGGCATGATAATAACATTGGATATGAGAGGCTTACATAATATTTTACTTCAAAACAGACATCTGTTAGGGACATAGGGTAATTTGTTCATGATGCCAGCCGTGTGAACATGGTGGAGCATCTTATATTTGAATCGAATTAGTTTCTGCTGTCTTGATTTCATTTGCTGATTATATTGTCCTAATGACTTCATGAGGTCATTTGTATGTTATGCAATTTGAGTAATGATGTCTCCTGCCATTTGCCTGCTTGAGAGTCCATATTCTATACCCTCATAATGCTTTTCTCAGACTTGACAGTCCTCATTTTTGACCGGCCAGTATACCTCTCGAAGAACTGTAGTGGAAACAAGCCTGTGTGTGTGAGTAAAGGTACCTTTGGATAAAATTTGAGTGTGCCATTCAGACTGCAGTGTTATACTCAAATATGATTTGACTGTACAGTTCACACTGCAAAATTAGGTGCCGAGCAAGATAAAGCCAAGTGTGTGTTGCGATGGGTTTAATTGTGTGCCTGGAAATATTCAAAAGTGTTCCAAACCAGGTAACATTTATATGAAGTGTATCTACATGTACCCCAGCAGGATTTTGTCCAAGAGAGAACATTCATCCAAATGAACAAGAAAGGGTGTGTTGTGTGAATGACACATTCTGGTAATAATTCAAATAAAATTTTGTAAATATTATCTGTCTGAAGAGGGTAACATAAAGGCTTTCATATATATTGCATATGGTTCAGAGGGTGATCATGATAATCGCTGGGAAAACCTTTATTTAAAAGGGTATGTCAAGAAATGAAATACGGACCTTTGAACCTATTGTGGTCCGCTTTAGAATGAGAGAGCACAATATTTGACAATGTTTCAGTCAGCTTAACAAGTAGAATTGTGTCTTAATATGAACCTTTGAATTTTAGTACATTTCTGCATCATTTGGGACAGGTTTGATATAATTGTCACAGTTCAGCTACAATGGGTGTAAGTCAGTTGCATCTCTGTATTAGGGCACTGTTATTGTCAGCTGGAAATTGATGAGGACCACAGGACGAGATGATGATGATGGGCAGCCTGGGCTGCAGCCAGTGTTGAGGTGTGTCAGCCCGTCAGCCTGCCTGCCTGCCCGCCCAGCCAAGCTGTCAGACTGGAGGCACTGATTGTCTGGCGTATAAAGATAGGCTCTTACTTGCTGATAAAGGTGCATCTTCTGAGGCACCTGTCATTGACTTCCCAGGTACAAATATTGTGGAATTATAAGGCCAGTTTGAAATGGTCATAAACAACGGCAACAAATGCCAAATTGAAGTGAAATTATCTGGCTTTGATTATCAGACCTGGACATGCCTGCTTCTGTTCTTGAGACACTACTTGGGTGCAAAATACTGGATATAAAATCGTCAAAGGAGAAGACAAAGTCTAAATATTCAAGTAAATATTTTCAATCCCACAGAAGTACCAGTCTTCAGGGACCACATAATAGGACCACTGACACCGTATAATTTTTTGCAATCTTGTACTGGTCACTTTTAGTCTAGTCTTAGGGCTAGTGTTGCAAGACAAGGACCACTGTACTTTAAATATTTTAAACTAAAATGTACTGTAAGTTTAAAACCTTTAATGATTGTTACTGGTTTGAACATTCTTCTGTTTTATTTATTTTCTTCTCCTAGAGTAAAAGTTTGGTTCAAAAAAAAAAAAAAAACAGTTTTGCCCCATTAGTTTCATTTTTTCACACTTCTCTCACAGACAGGTGGTGTAAAAATCCGCGAAACATTTAATTTAAAATAAATGGCCTTATGTAAGACAGGGAACCTGACATAATGGTCAGCCATAAGACATTGAGCCTAATATCTTACTCAGCTTTCAATTAGCATAGTCCAACAGTAGTACCAAGTCTATTGTAGACTTACATAAGTATTTTTGCTCATGGGGATTTTACCAATCTTTCTCACAGGGACATCTTATGTAACTGTCGGCAGGATTTAATCAAAAATTAATCCTGAAATTGGTAATATCTGGACTGAATCAACAGGTGTCCTTGGAGCTCTGGGGGGTACATTGCACCCATAGTGCACTGGGATAAGCTGTTGACCCAGACCCAAACACAGACTTTAGTTGTGACTGGGACTCAGAGGGTTAATGTAACACATTTTCTGGCACAGACTTTCCAGCAAAATTTGTTGAACTGTGGATTTAAAAGCAAAAACTATGACTATTGGTACGTGTTGGTAAATACGGTTGCAAGTGACTGATAGCGGGTGTGCATACAATTGCATGCAGAAAACTGCGGTGGAAAAACAGTGCAGTTGACTTCAGAGGTCAAGGTGTTAACATGACACCAAGGAGAAATGGAAAATAGAGTAGGCTGGTTTAATAATTAAAGCAGTCCCAGACTGGGAGATGGAGTTGTAGGATTACATAAGGCTGATATGGTTGGTCAGCCTGACAGGCGACTGGCTGTACTTGTGTCTGTGTACCTGCACGTGATGATTAAAATCTAATGTTGTTAATCAAAGAAGTGCTTGTGTTTACAGGTGATATGTACATAATACCCTGCTTATTAGCTTAATTTGACACTGCATGCATGAGAGCATGGGAGTCGTGAGGGAGGACTGATATGAAAGTTACCTGGTGATGCTAGGTCAGGTTTGGCGGAGTGTGCTGGCTGCCTTTTCCAAATCTATTATAAACCTCTGCTGAAATACTGAGAGATCACCTGTCTGGATAAAACTGCTTTCTAAACTCATTCCATACTGTGGTGACAGGCCTTGATCAGTGGTTCTGGCACTGCCTGCCAAGTCATGCTGCAGCTGCCCTTGCGGCAGCTGCAGCATGACTTGCCAGGCAGTGCCAGAACCACTGACTTAAGACTAGGCATGTTGGTACTTGAATGAAAGCTCTTTGCATGAAGAATGTAAATATGCCATTGTCGTCTTAAATACAGGTAAATATACGGAAAAATCAGGGACTGGTCTGGAATGAGTTAAGACAGAGATCATTATACGCTGAACATTGTGGTACTTGTAGTCTGACAGCCTTCTGTGAGCAGTCTAGACTTGCAGTATCCGTATTATGCTTTCATGCTGTTACATGTAGCTGTAGTCCAGAGCGGGGAAAAAAATATATATACTCATAAAATAACTTAAATGCCAAATTGAGCCATAGACAGGGTACCCCATTATTTATATTAGAAAATATTGCATTCACATATGACAGCTTCCATAAAAGCCATGGACATAGTTGACAGATGTGCTTTTTTTCTACTATTAAATGGAAGTGCTTGTCAAATTAAAGAACTTGGAAGGGTGAACTTTTCCCATAATGATGCTTCAGTTTTGGACCTTGCACTCTGTGAAGTCAAACACACATTGTGGCCATGGCCATTTGACCTGCTTGGCAAATGTTATTTTGAGAGAAATTGGGCGAAAATACGCAGAAAATCTTGTGTGGTTGAGAGGGAGTTATTACTTATTTCTGTTTCCTCTCAAGGGATTGTTTTTGACTGGGAAAAGCAGGTCACTGGTGATATTTTTCCTTGTATTTAGTAGAGTACATGTATTTACCATGAACTGTGTCCCTCAAACAGGATACTGCCACCATTTTGAAACAGGTGGCTTTATTGTTTTAAAATGAAGACCTACATATTAATGCACCTTGGGTTGTAAATTACATATATATATATATATATATATTAATGTGCTTCAGCTGTATCTGCACATTTTGAATGTTGATGACAAATGTGACGTTAAAAGTGAAAATAATGTGAATTTTCATTCAATATTGACATTATGATGAAGTGAATATGGTACAGATACATCTCACAAAAGCTTCGAAAATGTAGGTCACAAACAAAGGTTTGTTGATAAACATTTAGAGATAATGGGGAAAAAAATGAGCTCAGGACTGAAATGATACTGGTATGACTTGACCTACAGTGGAATACATGCACTATGTTTGGATTTCACCAGAATATTTTATTGATAATTCGCTGTGAAGTGTAGATGAATGAGACTGTACATGTGTTTATGTAGCAGTGTAAATTGCCAAATTGAAGGAAAAGTTAATAGTTTTATGAAAGTTTCCTGTATTCGGTGAGGCTAACATATTAGAAATCTGCCAAAGACTTGTCACAACTTTTGGAGTCAACTGTAGGTATAAGCACAAAGGCTCACATATTTATATACTTCTATACATGTTATTTATTTCTTAATGTGGATAAAAATGCTTTCGCTCAGAATATCAGTAATCAGTTCAGCATTTTTTCTGAGCAGAAACGCCTCAGCCTTAAATAAGTTGATCAGTAGGGCATGTTTAGTGGACTAATGATGTTAATTTTGAAAGTTATTCATATGTTAGATTATCCAGTTTCTGTGTGGCCAGACAGCCAGCTATATTTTAACTCTTTGGTGGTCATAATAAGTCTACCAGCAATGCATGTAGTTAAAACCCTTTGCTGGTAAGAATGTTGCAACCAGCTACAGTTTAATGCTTTGCTGATTATAAGACAACCAGTTACAGTTTAACCCTTTGCTGAGTACAATAAGACAAACAGTTGCAGTTTAAACTCTTTGTTGGTTACATTAAGACAACCTGCTACAGTTTAGCCCTTTGCTGGGTACAAGAAGAGAGCCAGCAAAAGTTTAAGCCTGTGCTGGTTAAAATAAGACAACCAGCTTCAATGTAACAATGTGTTGGGTCAAGATGACAGCCAGCTACAGTTTAACCTTGTGCAGGTTACAATAAGACAACCCGCTACAGTTTGACCCTTTTGCAGGTTACAATAAGACAGCCAGCTATAGTTTAACCCTTTGCTGGTTGAAATAAGACAGCCACCTACAGTTAACCCTTTGCTGGTTACGATTAAACAGCCACCTACAGTTTAACCCTTTGCTGGTCAAAATAAGACAGCCACCTACAGTTTAACCCTTTGTTGGGTACAAGAAGAGAGCCAGCTGCAGTGTTAGCCTTTGCTGGTCACAGTAAGACAACTTGAACAGCTTCAGTTTAACCGATTGCAGAATACTAGACAACCAGATACTGGGTATAGTTTAACCTTTTGCTGGTTACAATAAAACAACAAGTAATACTTGGACTCTTTGCTGATTACAATAAGACCAACAGTTACTGTTTAGCTATTGCTGAACAGAGTGAGACAGCCACCTTCTTTACCCAACACTCTGGCCACTAAAGCTGGGTTAGGAAAACTGTTGACAGGGGAAAGCTATTGAAACAGATCTGATCTACAATTTTCATTCAAAATGTTTTTGTGCTCAGCATATAAAGTGCCAGAGGATACTGTGGCCCTGCATCGTCAGTCCATCCATCTGTGCATGCTGAGGATGGTACAGCAGTGTTTAAATGGTTTGGACAACTGACTGACTCATGTTCATAGAATACAACTAATTGGACATGGAGTTACTGGAAGCCATAACACAATGATAAGTTTGGCATTTTTTAAAATTCTCAATCAGATGTTAGGACAGTTAATTGAAGACAAAATGACCAGAACCCATAGCCCAATGCTGAATTTTCCTGTTTTTATTGTGAATAAGATGTTGTGACCCATGTAAAATTCCATCATTTTCACAAGGGAGCACAGAGATGTTGTATTTTATTTCAGCGTGTATATTATTATCACCATCATCATTACTGTTTGAAAACCAGTGTTGGTGATAGCAGCTTTGTGGGTTTATCTTGGCATTTTGCCAGGTGCTTGCCATTGTTCTACGTGTTTGCTGTACCCACTTTACCTTGCCACAACTTTACCTGTCACCTGTACTCCCTGTACCTTGCTTCCTAGCCTGCCAGTCACCTGTACCCCTACACCTTGCTTCCTACTCTACCTGTACCCCCTGTACCTTGCTACCTAGCCTGCCTGTACCCCTACACCTTGCTTCCTACTCTACCTGTACCCCCTGTACCTTGCTACCTAGCCTGCCTGTACCTCTTTACCTTGCTGCCCAGCTCTGGTAGAGCATTCTCCGACATTTCCCAGACAACAAATAGAAATCGATTTGTTTGTGCAGTGCTTTGAAATCTATAATGCTGCCTAGGAAACAGAGGTATTTTTGGTTGGAGATATATGTATACATGTATATAAAAAGGCTGGAAACATTGATTCATCCATCATGGGAAGGAGACTCCAGGCATTAGATAGGTACAGCTGACCCACCAGGTCAGTGTGGAAGCAGAGGTTTGGCTTGTGCACAGTTACCATAGTTTAGTGACAAGCAGTACTAAAGGCATCACCATTCATGGCTCAGGACTTTGTACAATGAAAGCTTGCAGGCTTTAAGTCATCTGATAAAGGGGATGTATCTGACTTTCAATGATAAAGCTATCTGGAGTTTCAGTATGCCTCCCCATTTAGACAGAGCTTTGTCATATTATAGCACACCATCACTTTTTGTACCAGTTTTTGGCAAACTTTTGCATTTCTTTTTTATGGTGTCCATTTGAAGCATTGGAAAGCTGTTCATTCCAACCACAACACACTGCATAGGACAATATGTAATTTTATTTATTAAAACATACAAGAGGTTGGAAATTTTATGTAAAAAGGTTTGATAAATCCAAATTTATGGCACATAGTAACTTGATGAACAGACACAATGTGTCCAGACAAAAAGACAGAAACATTGATGCTAGTGCCCCCTGGTGGCAGAAGGTCTGTACTTTGGCTGTCCACAAATGATGTTGCAGAACAGTGGCAATCAACTGTAACTTGTACTGACACTGGTGGCTGTAGTATGCAGCGGGCAGAGACACAGTTTATACGTTGTCATCTCTTAACACAACTATAACTGTTATTTTCTTAGGTGTGCTTTGTTATAATGTTTGCTAGTTTTATTGAAAGCAACTAATGATGATAATAGCCAATTTGAAGTCCAATTAATGACTTGGAAAATGAAGAATAGCAAGAATATACCATGTACATGAAAATAAGTGCCGTTAAAGTTACTGCCATTTTGTTGATTTGCAAAAAAGATAATAAAAAAAAGGAAATTCACACATGGTGGCTGGAGATGAGACAAAAGCTGATCTCATTTGGCAGCTACATGAGGCCTGTTCCAATACATAAGAGCAATGCATTTCCATTACAGATGTGAAGAGCTGCTGTAAATTATGGACCTTTACCAAAAAACTTCAGTATAACTGATCAATATCCTGCATGTGGAACACAGTTCAAAGGGATTACATGTACACACAGATAAACACTTTTTCAGTGTTTTACTGATTTATGCAGACTACTCATAAAATTGATTTACATGTTGTATGGGACATGACTGTGATTCTAAGTGTAATCAGTGCGGACTATGTAAATTTCTAATTCTACTTGTCACAGAGTTTGGGATCAGTGGGTGAAGTCACAGATATTATGGAAGTGTTTTCATAACACTTCAATATATTTTACAATAACAGGTTTATTTGAAAGCTGTGTGGCCTTTGTTTAGCAGTAACAGCACTGTGTACTGGTAACTGCATAGGATCCTACATTTGTGTGAAGGTCAAGTAACTAAGAAGCCATTGTGGTGTCTGTTTCAGTGTCGAGATATGGTGAAGGAAGGAGCAGTAAAAGGAAACTCGCCCGCAGAAGTGGTAGCATCTTGTGACGTCACATTCTCCATGGTATCAGATCCAAACGCACTCAGAGATGTAAGTATCTACTCCACAGAAAGAGCGGTGCATTGTTATGATGTACAAGTACACCCTATACTGTATACTGATTCTTTCATGGGGTATCTAGAGCTGTGCATTTTTATGATGTACATGTACACCCTATACTGTATACTGATTCTTCCATAGGCTATCTGGAGCTGTGCATTGTTATGGAAATGTATACCCTATACTGTATATGTTAATATGTTCAACAGGTAGTGCTTCTATTTTTATGCCCCCTCCTACCGGAGGAGGGGCACATAGTAAATGCTTTTTCCATGCATGCATCTGTCTGATTTCCTGTCCAGGCTATCATTCGCTTGTCCTTCAACTTAGATTAATGAAACTTTACACACAGGTGCATCTGGACATAAGAGTATGTCACTAGGTCAAGTATCTGGGACACAGTAATTATTCTTGTAAAATCGTGTCCAGGCCATAGTTCCTTTACTATGAAATTTAAATAAGTGAAACTCAACACACAAATGCATGTATACATAAGGGTGTGTCATGTACCAAAATTAGGTCACTAGGTCAAGTATCTGGGTCACATATCAGTGACATATCCTTGTAAAATTGTGTCCAGGCTACTATTCCTTTACTATTTAATGTAGTTTCATAAAACTTGACCCACACACACATATGTTGACTTAAAGGTGTGTCATGAAACAAAAGTAGGTCACTAGGTCAAGTATCTGGTCTCTGCTATTCATGTCTGGGGTGTAATTTGCTTGTCCTTAAAATTAGATTAATGGAAGTTTACACACAAGTGCATCTGAACATAAGGGTGTGTCATGTACCAAAAGTAGACCACTAGGTCAAGTAACTGGGTCACAGTGACATATTCTTGTAAAATTGTGGCGGGGCTATAATTCCTTTTCTATTTCACTTAGCCTCATGAAACTTGATATACACATATATGTTGACCTGAAGGTGTGTCATAAAACAAAAGTAGGTCAGTAGGCCAAGTATCTGGGTCAGGGTGATAGATTAATGTAAAACTACATTACACTTCATGCCCAGGCTGTAATTCTGTTGTCCTTTGACTAGAGAATCATGAAACTAGTAGATTATATGCAAATACATGTTATTTTAAATCAGGTAGGAGGGCAAGGGCATTCACTTGCTCACCAAGTGCCCATGTTACTAATTTTTGGACTTTTTGAAAAATGACATACCTTTGTTGTCCAATGTAAGCCTGATTTAATTGTCATTTAATCCAATGCTTTGTAGAAAATATGCAGTGTCAGTGATCATATATGTGTGTATGTGTTTTCTTACAGCTGGTATTTGGTAACAGTGGTGTATTACAAGGCATAGGTCCCAGTAAAGGCTTTATTGACATGTCCACAGTAGATGTAGACACCATCCAAGATGTCAGTGAGGTAAGTACAGTGGACATAAACACCATCCATGAGGTAAGTGCAGTAGACATAAACATCATCCATGATGTAAATGAGGTAAATGCAGTAGACATACACACCAGCCTGGATATAAGTACAGTAAACATACACAGCAGCCAATATATAAGGACAGTAGACAATACACATGAGCCATGATATAAGTACAGTAGACATACACACCAGCCAGGATATAAGTACAGCAAACATACACAGCAACTAGGATATAAGTACAGTAGACATGCACGCTGTCACAATGTAAATGAGGTAAGTGCAGTAGACATACACACCAGCCAGAATATAAGTACAGTAGACATACACATCAACCAGGATGTCAGTACAGTAGACATACACATCAACCAGGATGTCAGTACAGTAGACATACACACCATCCAGGATATAACTACAGTAGACATATACACGAGCCAGGATATAAGTACAGTAGACACACACACACACCGCCCATGATGTAAATGAGGTAAGCACAGTAAACATACACACCAACCAGGATATAAGTACAGTAGACATGCTTTTGTGGTTTTCAAGTTTGGCAGGTCTGTAGTAAACATGGACACCAGTCTAGGTGTCTTTGAGGTGGAGTTGACTTGAGATTTTTTAGAAATCCAATGATTTCAAACAGTAAAAATGACTGGGAAAATTACATGTGTTCGGAAATTGCACATGTAGTCCTTGCATTGGACATCAAGCTAAATGATGTATGTGTTTGAGCATTATGTTAATTGCAGGCTCTGGAGAATATTGTTAGTTCTTGTTTACAATCTTTCTACTTAATACATCTAAATCAGATAACTGGCCTGTGTGTACCAGAGCACATGATCTGCGCGTCAGTATTTCCGTGTCTTATGGCAGATGTGAAGACAATGTGGACTTGTAAAGTGAGAATAAAGCAGACAAGAGCCCAGACAGCAAGATGGTCCTCAGTAAACATGTTTGACTTTATATTTATAGGCAGTGACGGCGCGGGGCGGCTACTTCCTGGAATGTCCAGTGGTTGGGAGCAAAGAAGCAGCAGAAACAGGCTCATTAGTTTTACTGGCAGCAGGAGAGAGGGCATTATATGATGACTGCCAGTCGTGTTTTGAATCTATCGGCAGCAAAAAAACAGTCTTTTTAGGTGTGCATTGTACAGTTTACTTAAAATTTGTATGTGTGTAGTTAACTGACAGTTTGATTAAGGCATCAGACATTAAAGTTGAATAGTTTTGGGGGTTTTTGAACTTTTGCAAAATTATTTTTGTTTTGTCCAAAAAAAAAAAAAAATGAATAAACCGCTGACATTGACTCAAAATACAGCAGCATTATGAGGGAACACAAAATGCTTATAAAGGAAATCTGAAGCCATGCCTAACATACTTATCTTTCGTTGAAACTGACCAGGTAAAATTGGATAGCAGATTGTTTAAAAGAATATATTTGAGACTGAGGTTTGACAAAAATGGTAAGAGTGTGGAAAATGTGCCTTCCCACTTGTACCCCCATCTGATTGTATTACTTAAAATTCTTACTGTAAATCCTTGGAATATGTACTTCCAGAGTTTTTTACTTTTCCCAGCATTTTTAAGCATAAGAGAGCAGAAGCATGTGAAACACAAAAAGTTAAAAATTAACCTAGTGTGCATCTTGAGCTGTCGATATTTTCATTGCCAATATTAATGTAAACAGCAATCAGTTTGCTCTGAATTGACGTAAGGATACAATATTGATATTACTTGCCTCTCATTCAAGTACCAGCATGCCTACAGTTGTAGAGGTTATAATAGTGGTGCAGGTCAATAACATTCCTCTGTGTGCTTTGGGGACATTGAGTGTGTCAAAAAAAAGCTGTTGACTCAGAACTTGGCTCTGAAAGAGTTAACGGGGACACTGAAACAAGTTGAACTACTTAACCGTACAAGAGGGAAATTGGCAGGGTAATCACAAAGCAAACTTTCGTAATAGTACACTTAATATATGCTTGACCTGAATATATTTTATTAGTGAAGAAACTAGACAAGTTAATTTTATGCAGACTTCTGCACATTTGGAAATGTTAGTATTAAAAGTACTGAGGTAATCAACAAGAGTAATCCTCAGTGTATGTGTGTACTGGAATATGCGTGTGTCATAACAAGGACTTTGTTTTGACAGGTCAAGTAGGGAATGCGGCACGGATGAAGCTTGTAATCAACATTCTTCTGGGCACCGTCACAGCAGGACTCGCCGAGTGTTTAGCGCTGGCAGACAAAGTTGGTTTGGACCAAGATCAAGTCATGAATGTCATAGAACTCAGTTCGCTAAACAGTACTTTTATCAAGGCAAAAGGAAATGGTAGGTTGGCTCATGGCTGGCATACATGTCATTACATACGGCACTTGTGGATTTTTCATATAATTCAATCACATGCAGAATGACTTGAATGTCATTTTGTTGGCTGTGATGACTTGTTAATTTAGAGGAGTGTGTGCACTGGGTATGTCCATTGATAAAGTGTCCTAACTTATGACTTCTTCAGTGGAAAACATGAGGTTGGACTGCCACCTAGCTTGATATTTTCGAACTAAATTTTAAGACCAACTCTATAAAATGTGTCTTCATCAGGTTAGATCATATATTTAATCACAAATAAAGATAATGTATATCAAGTATAAGGAGTACTCTATAGTATGCTTGACAGATATAATCTTAATTGTCCAGAGGTACTAAATAAGTACACACGAGAGCTCTGAGCCATCATGGTCTTCTTGTAAAATAGATTGCATTATGTCACAGAACTTTTCGTACAGCATCTTAACAACTTAAAACAAGTCATATTGTGTTCTGGAATTTCTCTATCTGGTCCTCCCACACATAAGCGGTAGTGAAACTATAGCCATAAAATGTGAGAGGGTTTTCTATGTTGAAATATTTATTTGTGGCACGTGATGTATATTTGCACACCGTCAGCTGGTGAAACTAAGATACTGTGAAGAAGATGTTAAGTGTGTATTATTAAGTTGAGTATGCCTGTTAGCTGATAAGGTGATCTTTGAAAGGAGACTTGACCCCCATCGAAGAAGAAAATGTTGAGTTATGAAGGATTATATAAAGAGCGACTGATTTAGTTCCTGCATGCATGTGTGCTGTGTTTGGCTGTCTCAGCCATACTTCAGTTCTTAGTGTGGCTTGCATATTACCTCACCTGATTTGTCAGTCAGCTGAGGTTATAGGATTATCCTTCATCTGTTCACATTTTCCTTTTCGTCTTCTGCTCAGAAACTGTTTGCCAGATTCTCTTCAAACTTGGTGGGGACATGTCTTGGGTGGCCATTTTTGTTCAACAAGTCCTGATCCAGTGATTTTAAAAATTTTCATGTGTCTTTTATGTGTGTGGGTTTTCTTTAAAGCCCCCACCAAAATATAGATTTGCCCTTGTCCAGTTTTCGGTCTGTTCATCCATCCTACATGCAACATGAAACTTGTGTCCTGCACACCTTCAAAACTGTCTGCCCTACAGTCATGAAACTTCACACGATTATTGATTAGTGTATGAAGATGCGAACCTGGGGTTTTGTTTGTCTGTGTGTACATATTACACTCATGATTTTACTGAAATTGACTGTTGTCCATCCCGTGACTGACATGAAACGTGTCATGCAAATGGCCAAAACTATTTGACCTAAACTGATGAAACTTGATAGGATTAATAATCAGTATATGAAGATGTGTGCTGGGGTTTTGTTTGTGTCTGTACAACACCTTTGATTCAGTGGAAATGATCATTGTCTGCCCCACTTCCAACATCAAAATTGTGTCATGTACATCTGCTAAACTATTTGACCTACATTTATGAAACTTAAAAAGGATGATTAATCAGTAAATGAAAATGTGCACCTTGGGTTTTGTTTGCCTGTGTGTATATATAAAACACCCTTGATTTGGTGGAGATGATCATTGTCTGCCCCCATGTCCAGTTCTCATTACAACAGTAATACAGTAAATTACAGTTAAAGAAGTGAGAAACAGCATCATCAGTTGAAATCAAGAAAGGTTTACAATGGCCATACCACAATGCACAGAGACCCAGGCAAGGTTTGCATATTTCATGCAGTCACATGTACCTTGTATAATATTTTACTTTTGTTCATGTCAGCTATGTTTTCTTATGGCATCCCTTACTGGTTCTTAGTGGCCATATAAATAATGACAGGCAGGGGGAATCTGTGTCCTATGGACACTTTTCTAGATTTTCATTTGGGGGGGGGGGAACCTTAAGAATCTTAGCCTAAATCACTTGTCCAATCGCTCTGAAATTGCACAAGGACACCTCCAGAAACTCCAATATCTTAATTTGTTGATAATCAACTTTTGTCTTTTTTTTGGGGGGGGGGGGGGAATTTTCAACCACTTCTTCTGAACCATATGCTGCATTTTCTTGAAATGTCATAGAAATGCAACTCAACTCAGTCTTTACCAAACCTGTCCACCATGTAGAAGTACTGTTATTTTCTGATTTTAATGAATATTTCAAATTACATAATGACCGGTCAGAGTGCATGTTATCACAGTGGTTATAGGGCTGCTAGTGTACATGTATGTTTTCTTCTTTAAATTGTCAACTAGATCCACTTCAAATGTGATGGAGATATACTTGGGGAGTGTCGTTATCAGTCCCTTCAAATGTTTATGCTCCAGTGATTTTTATATTACGAGTTTTCTTTCTTTTTTTTAAAAATTTTTTCAGGGAAAAAAGTTTAAAATTTTCTTCCAAAACTGTTTGGCCAATAACTTTGAATTGCAAACATTCTTTGGTACCCCGGACCAGGGTGGAACTTATTTTGGGTTGAAAGTATCAAGGTGAGCTGAGGAAGGGCTGTTCACACAACCCTCTTGTTTACATTGCCATACCAGCTTTCATCAAAGAGCTGAATATTTATTAATGCTTTTGTAAATGGTGTTGAGGATTTGAATGTTTACAGTGGAATATGCCATGCTAACCTTCCTGTATGTCTTACAACCATCCTCGTGCAGGGCTTTCATTCTCTGACAATAATGCTGTGTTGTGTAATGTGCAATTAAACAAAGGGACCCAAAAGGGTACTTCGGTCAGTGACTTCTTCTGAAGGGGTAATCAGTTCAGATCACTAAAACACCATAAAATTGTGCTGATTCAGTCATTTGAAAAAGGTACAAAGATCAGTGAGTGATATGTAATTTTTGAGAAATACATTGTTCAAAATCATAGTATGATAAATTAACATAAAAAATGCAGTCTATGATATAATATGTTTTACAGTATAAGTAAAGTTAATGTGCATGTACATGTATACCCTATGTGAAGATAGTTTCTTGATTGAAGGCTTGGTAAATTAATGGCAATCTACTATTTCACTTGGTTAAGTAGTTAATGTACCAAGCAGATGGCATTGATGACTATACCGGGAAGCACTTATCGCCTGAGCATGTCTGTCCCCGAAAGGAACATTGCATGAGGGTACAGGGTGCTGTGAGCATTTTGCAGACTGAGGGTGGGCTGTCTCTTTGGGTTTACAGGCCAAAGGCTGCTAGTTAATGACCCTAATTTGGGCAAGTCGTCAATATTTTGGGCCTGGGCACTCAGATAGACACCTGTGCTCAACCTGGAGTATTGACTTCGGTAAGGCCACGTCACAGGGTGCTAGACAGATGAAACCAGAAACAAGTGCAGAAAAACGGCCACAGGAGAACATGAAATTCACAGATCCCAATATTGATAAGTGCCATAATGGAAGAATACCAAAAAAAATATCAAAAGCAAAATGAGAGATGGCATCAGGTTTCGTGACCCTTTCACTACATGGCTGGGGAGTGAGCTCCTCAAGCAGTCAACTGGGTTATTCTTGGCTACAGAGGAACATGGCAGTTGCACAAAGTTTACCCAAGGCCTATGCTGAATGGTTGATAAGGCTACCAGTGGTGGGTAAGAACCCTGCAAAATGCTGTGACGAACACTGTCAAGACATGCCCAGATTAGGGTGGTTGACCCCCAAGAGCCAAGTTAGCCTTATTACACATGAGAACTGGTTTATGATATTGTATTTATAGGAGTCTGCTTTCAAAAAAGTGTACATATTGAATGAGGGCCTGTCCAGCAATATTCCTGTCCATACAAGGGCATGTTGTGGCTTTGTACATATGCAGTTGTACATATAAGAGCATTTTGTGTGGCTTTGCACATGTGCAGTTGTACATAGAGCCTGGTGTGCAGTGTACATCTGCTGGTGTGGTGATGTTGGGATTTAATCATGGGTGTCTATCAGGGGAGACCACGCTGTGCACACAAGCAGGTTCAAGGTATGTAGTCTGGCCAGACCAAAGGGAAGGAAGGTGGCATACCAGCCTCCAATGTGCTTCTGTTCACAGTATGGCCACTGTTGACATACACCCATAATTGAATCCCATTCTGTTGTTAACCAACATTTAACCAACTTGTCTCTGGGCCCTCATTTCCAAGAGCACTTTTGCTGTCAGATTCAAGATTCATGCATGCAGCTTACGGTTCCAGAAAACCAATACCACAACTCAGTCTGCAGTAAGCAGATTGCATCCGTACGTATTGGTGGTCTGAGACAATAAGGTACAACAAGCAAATATGCCCACACGAAACTGTTGATCTTATGTGTGAAATTTTAAAACAAAGCATGCCATAGTTTTGATGATCCCAGTGGCAAAATTTTGACTCGATATGGGCCTTAGAAGTTTTTCTGGCTTTTTCATGCATAATTTGTGCTGTTCATGAATCATGGAATCATGAATGAAATGAAATTACCCTGGTACTTTGATAGAATTGTACATGTATATAAATCTATTAGTACATTAGTGGTGTGTGTGTGTGTGCATTGGGGCTGTTGGTGCAACCATTACTGACATCAGGAGTGGTGGTGTTTTCATTTTGTCTTTTACAGCTATGCTGACCAGCCACTTTGACCCAAACTTCTCCCTTGCTCACCAACAGAAAGACATGCGATTGGCTATAAGTCTGGCAGACCTGGTCGATCAACCCCTGCATCTTGCTTCTGCGGCCAACGAGGTAACAACCCTGTCCAGTTTGCCTCTGTGGGACCAGGGTCAGGACAAGAAGTTTGCAGCCAGTCAGCATTTGAATGACACATCAGAATGAAAACAAGCCTGGTGCGGGCTGTATCCCATCTCACACAACTTGCTCTGCTTTCACTTTCATTTCGTAACGGAAGGCAGCATCTTGGTAGTTCAAGCTACTTCTGCCTTTATCAGTGTCAATATAGTACAACATATTTCAGCTTTAAACCGACAGGTTGTGGTTCCTCACAGATGTGTGTCATTGATGTTGCTGAGCGTGCTGTATTTTTCTGGTCGTGACACCCTGCAGCCTGGCTTGCATGAGTTCATCACTAACACTGGTTAACGGTCTTTCCAGCATGCTGCGCTTCATTGTAGGTAGAAAGTTAAGGTTGTGGAAGGGGTGCCCCCAACCAGTCACATGCACCAGGTCTGCACAGTTCCCATGCCGGGAATAAAGACTTGTGTGGCTGGAGTTGTACTAATACCTTGACTCTTTATGTAGCTATGGTGGTGAGCAAATTTGAGCCAGACACACGACTGGAACACACACAGAAGGATCTGAGACTAGTCATAGATATGGCAGACCAGGTGGACCAACCTCTCTACGTATCATCAGCAGCTAACGAGGTATGGGGGAAAAATGGCAGCCTAACAGATACTTTGTATCGTGTGACTGCAGGGGTCTGATGACAGTCACTGTACCATTTAAAATCATGTGACTACCGAGATAAGATGAGACAGACACACTGGTACTTTAG
Organism: Hermodice carunculata; assembly: GCA_964020975.1. Taxonomy (NCBI): domain Eukaryota; kingdom Metazoa; phylum Annelida; class Polychaeta; order Eunicida; family Amphinomidae; genus Hermodice; species Hermodice carunculata. The sequence goes on from OZ026619.1 coordinate 67,008,597, forward strand.
TTCATGTGACATACTGAGATAAGATGAGACAGACACACTGGTACTTTAGTTCATGTGACTACATACTGAGATATGATGAGACAGACACACTGATGCATAACTTTATGTGACAGCTGAGAATCATGGGACAGACACAATGATACTTGAGTTAACGTGAGCATGCAGATATGATTGGACTCGGTACAGTCACTGTGGTACTTTGTATCATGAGCATCGGGGGATCCAAGTTTTCCCATCAAGTGGGGGATTGCCCACATTTGTGTCATTATACATTACCTGTACAATATGTTTGGTGTGATCTCTATGAGAGTGTATCTACTCAAAAATTTTATCCCATCAGAAAACACTTCTCCGTACACATTCTTCTGGACTGGAGGACTGTGGTGCCCTCCAGTGGTTGACCCCAGCATCTACTACTCAATCTTTGGTATTGACCTATCACATCAGTTTTCTTTCTTTGGCTGCTTATGCATCCATGTTGTTTTCTACTCCTTAGAGCTTTCTGTGTCATAATGTGGTTTGAACTTTCATTGTGTCCGTTATCTCGTCAAACCTACTTTAGGGTAAAGACTACAGACAAGTGCACCTTCTGATGTAGTGAATTTGGAGTTTTGTATAAAACACTGCTCAACTCCAGATCAATGGCAACAAAGGTGCTGGCATCCACACCAGCTACACATGGATTTGGATCCACTACATCTTAGGGATGTAACAATCCACTGGTGCATCGATGCATTGCAATACAAGAAGTCACAAGATACACATGTTTTTGTTGGCATCACAGTTTCAAGACATACGGAAACATGTAAAAATGTAACGCTGCAAGTATTCTCATTACCATATAGCAGCAAAATTTGTTCAACAACAGAATGAAGGACATATATATACAGTGAAACTTCCCTATACCGAACACCCTTGGGACTGGGAAAAAAGTGTTCAGTATAGTGAGGTGTTCCATATAGAGGGGTTTGATAGCATTGAAAGTATATATTTGGGACCGAGAAATGGTGTTCAGTTTTGAGAGGTGTTCGGTTAGAGAGGTTTTACTGTATATGTTTATATATGTTAGTTTTTATTTATTTTGTTCTGTGGTGTCCAGTCCAATGGGCAAAGAAACAGTTTGGGAGGGGAGAAGTAAGCGGCAACATGGCAACCGGCAGCTGTGAATGCATTGCCATTGAAGTTTGAACATTCATCAAAGGCCCTCAATATCAACAAACACTTCCACAATACATACAATTTTGATAGATGTTGATATCAAGCTGTTAATGACCAAACCATGGTAATAAAATCCTTAAAATGTGCAGAGTAAAAGCCAAATCCACACAGGTGATTTCAGCCATGTGCACAAGTAGTCAAATACTGTGACACCATGCTGTAGTTACATTAGTTCTAAATAGGGGGCAGCAGCCTCATCCTAGCTGTATTGTGTTTTGCTCTCTACTAAAGCAGCATTGAAGAGCTTCAAGCCTCGGTAGGCCTGGTTTCATTTAATTTCAAAATGAATCTGTAGATGAATAAATAACAGCAGGATAAGACATAGTACTGTTTATACTAGTTATAAAACAGTAGCCCATAGTATCATTGGACAGCAATTTTGATGGAAATATTTAAAGCTTAGATATGTTTATGAACTTTTTTTAATTAGTGACACTTTGAATGTAATAGACTCCATGTGAACATGATGACAACGAAGAAAGTAAATGGTACTGATATTTCACTTGCACATTATTATCTAGATCACAAATTTTCAAAGAATGTAAAGTTGTAATACATTTTATTGTAAGGCATTTCAACATTTTAGCTGTGCATTTCTTAAATATTTTGCTTTTGAAACATTTATCATGTTATTTTACATAGGCAAATATGAAATCTATCTTTAGTTTAAAAATTAAGAGCATAAATTCAGAATAAGTGATAAAAGAATATATAAATCTAGTTAATATCCATTATTCAGCTTCATATATTGTATCGTGTATCGTATCGTGACCCTTATATCAAGATACATATCGTATCATGAGAAAATGTATCATTGCAACCCTACTACATCTATATACACAGTTGGGTCTCTGGCATCGGCCTCTGGCTACAGTTCCTGTGGTGCCTGGTCTGGATGAGGCATTGCCCCGGGAGTTTGTAGTAGGCATCATTAATGGACAGGTCCTGCTGGTGCTCTCACAGCTACAGGCTTCCCGGCGGGATCAGATACAGGCTCCATTGCAAGCCCAGCCTTCTAAGGCTCCAGGTTTCTCTCCTGCACAGAGAACCGCAGCTCCTCAGTCAGTCAATTCTGTGCCTTCCTCCAGGAAGACTGGGCCCAGGAAAATGTACGGAGGAGCAAGCACCAGCACCATAGCAAACATAGGAAGAAGCAGGTCTTGCTCCTGGTCTAGCATCCGGTGGCAGGTTCAGTCTTCATTGCCAGTATCTGCCACTGTGGAGCACATATCTTGCATGCCAATGGGACTTCCCGGACCAGCCTCCACATCGCCTAGTTCACAGAGAAAGGGCCCCATCTCTTGCTGATCTACCAGCACACTTCCCAGTGCCTTCTCTGTCTCACTATCATTCATTGGCCCTGCCCCCACCATGCTGGCCACAACTACCTGCAGACAATCTGAGACACCAATTATCGAGCAAGGAAGCTCATTAACCAATCCAGTTTCCCTAGCTAGTCCAGGACACCATACCTCAGCGAGACACTCTGAGTTCTCCGCCCCCATTGGCTCTGAGGAGGAAACATCGCAGTATGCCCTGGTCATCCCTGAGTATCCCTTTAGCAATTGGAAAAAGGACCATCAAGCTTACCAGAAGTGGAGTTGCGGTGTAACCTGAGCCCCCTTCTCTGACCTTACAGCCCGTGGATTTTGGCGTTGACCAACCACCCTTAATTTTGCTACGGGTTTAACATCCCGACCAAAGATATAACAGCTTGTTCAATTGCATTTTTAATCACAGTTGACGACAGGTTACAGGACGACACAGATGCACAGATGCATGTAGAATACTGACGGAAAGCACGTAAAAGACAAACAGGATGCAGAATGCAATGACTGTAAAGAAAGAAATTAATTACAAAGCTTCCTATCTTCCAGCCTAATATACAATCCACGTCATATATATACCATTATCAACGAACCATTAACGTTAAACTTTAGACTCCAGGTACGATATAGAAAATACATGTGAAAAATAACCAGGTAACGCCATCTAGTGGTTAAAACAATACATTAATCCCGTACGCAAGAGTCAGTGATAAGCCGTGCATGAAAAGTACAAAGATAAACTTTTATCAAAATTAGAACTGCATATTAATGATCTCGTTACCAATACTTGACCAACTCATATTTACGTAAGATAAACGCGTGAGAAAATCTTATAGTGAAATTAAATTACAAGATAACTGATAAATGGCTTTGCGTGTACTTAACCCTTTCCCCCTTGAATTAAGACTGAGTCAACAGCTTTCCTCGGCATAGGGTGGGCACTAAGTGCCCAGCCCATGCCGAGGAAAGCTGTTGACCTGGGTCATGTTGTCTTGACAGGTCTCATCTTCAATTCTCAGTAAAATTGTTTTTCATTGCTGTTGAAATCAGTATAAAACTGCTGAAGCAGACGACATGTGACCACCAGCCGGTTTTGGCCGGTTTAAGGGGGAAAGGGTTAAGGACCGGAAAAAAAATACCTTACATAACTATGGAACATGTGACCGAATTACGCGGGCTTTAGAATACATTGAAAAGCCCAACTGCAAATTTGCGAACTAAGATATACCTTCCCACAACTTATGATAAGCTATATGTGAGACTTATTCAAGCATTTGAACCATCATATACCGGATAACTCTGGATTCATGCCATAAACGAAATTGTGTATCGAGCACGTGTACCTTTGTCAGACAAAGAACAAAGAAAGATATGTCACAAAGCTCTAATATACATAACTTCATAGTTACGATTACTACTTACACAAATTAGTGGACCTTGGTGCTCTTGATCAACCCATAACAAAAGTTAATCACAGTGCAGGCTCAATGCAAACCTACAAGCCAAGATATGTGAGTATCACAAGTGTGTCAAAGAGCAAGCTTTTTTTATCAAGGTAAAAAAAATTATGTATGTAAGTAAAAATAATTCATGCGAAATTGGAAACTGACAGATATTTCGATGGTATACTTACTTTAGCATAATGCAGGAACGATGATAAACTGAACTTATAATACAAATTATGTACATGGTAAGGAGGAGGGCCCTGACGGGCAACAACGATCTGCACAGTCGAACGGTTCCAGCCAAAGTGAGAGCGACTATATATTCTCTGGTTCCGAGGCCAGAATGAGACAAAAGAAAAAAGTGAAGTAAAAAACACGCACTGCTGTACGGAACTCGGTATGGACATAAATATCGGACGGAAACGGAATAAATTATTATATATACTATTTGCTCAAATATTTAACTTCAATATTTGACACCTTGCCAGTCTCCAGCTGATGGGGGGGGGGGATGCAGGATCTCTGAAGCTGATGTCCCAAAGGACAGAGGAACAACAACTAGAGTTCTCCTTTTCAGCATACATTGGGGAACAGACCAAGACGATGTTGGAGCAGTTAGAATCCTCAGTAGTTGGCTGGTCGCACGGATTCTTCAACTTGTCAGCTTTGCACCCCATGTTAAGGAACCTGCCCAATAGTAGCATGAGACCATATAGAATAGCTGATATCTACCTTTGAAGAAAAAGATTTTAACTTTGCCAGGAGTCTGCACCAGCACTATCTCTGGCTGGATCACCAAGGTAGTCAAATTGGCCTATGTAGCGGTAGACAAAATCCTGGAGCTCCAACAGTTGCACTGGATCAGAGCCCATGAGGTCAGGGCCATGACCTCCTCCTCCTGGGATGCTCTTACACAGGTCACATTTAGGGAAATCATGTTGGCATGCCGGTGGAGGTCACACAACACTTTTTTCAAGTTTTATTTAAGGGATTTGTCCTATGTTGAGGGACAATGTCTTACGCTTAAAAGCGTACCTACACCCTCAATGTGCAAGCCATGATTTAGTTTAGAATCATGTGACTGCATTTTCCTCTTGGGGCTGGATTTCCATACCAATGCAGTAAATTCCATCCCAGTTGGGGGATCTGTTCTTTTGAGTGGAGTATTTTGAGGAACAGTTCCTCAGTCCTGGAGTCCAAATGATCTCCCGCCTCCACTGGCTTGGTAACTCTACTAAATGTAGTGGATAGGTAATGTATATTATGACACAAGTCTGGGAATGTACATATTTGTTAGTAGTACATGCCTATCCACAACACAAAAGCCCACCCAGCAGACCCCCATCAAATCATTCCCAGGTTAGTCTGTTAAGAAAAACTGATGTGATTGGTCGATACCAGAGGTCAAGTAATAGGCACGGGGGTCAACCACTGAAGGGCACCATGGTCGTCCAGTCCAGAGGAATATGTGCAGAGAAGTCTTTTCTGGTGGGATAAAATTTTGGAGTAGATACAATCTCATAGAGACCATACCAAATTTTGCAGATAGATTAGCATTACTAACAAATATGGAAATAATGATAAATTTCCCAGTTTGGGACATTGCTGTCACTGTTAAGTAAATGGAATTCAATTATTTGCACTAGCTTGTACAAAATAAAAAATTATTGGCCACACTACCTGGAACCTCAGGACTATTGAGGTATGAAAGGACAGTCATGGTGACACTTTCTGTCATGATCAGTGAGGTATGGTTGGGCACAGTCACTTTGATACTTTGTATCTTGACTACTGAGTTATGGCTGGGCACAGGCACTTTGATACATTGTATGGTGACCACTGAGGTATGATTGGACGTTTTGACACTTTGTGTTGTGACTACTGAGGTATAACTGGTCGCACACAGTCACTTTGTTACTTTGTATTGTGACTACTGCTGAGGTATGATTGGACAGTCTTTTTGGTACTTTGTATCAAGTAGCTGCTGATAAGGTATGGCTGGACACAGTCAATTTGCTACTTTGCATGAAGTGGTTACATATGAGGTATGCTTGGACACAGGCACTTTGGTACCCTGTATTACGTGACTACAGTAGTAATGAGGTACCATTGGACACAGTCACTTTGGTAGATTGTAGTAAATGACCAGTGATGAGGTATGATTGGACGTTCACTGATAATTTGTATCAAGTGACTGCTTGTAAAGTTTGACTGAACACAGTCACTTAAATACTTTGTATCAAGTGACTACTGATGAGGTATGATAGAACAAAGTCACCTTGGTAATTTGTATCAGGTGACTGCTGCTGAGATATGATTGGACACAGTTACTTTGGTGATTTGTATCAAGTGACTGCTGTGCTGTGTGGCCATGAGAATCTACCTGGGTAGATGTAGTGACCTTACTCTTTGAAGATGTTTGGCAGCTGACACATAAGTGCAGTGCAAAGGTGCAAGGCACTGATATGTCACAAAATGGTGGAACTGATGGGTTGGTATCAGTTGGTTCCTTCAGCACATGTTGTCTTGTATTGCTGTCTAGAAGGCTAGAGGTACACACACAATTTAGCCATAGGAATCTGGTGGGTATTATGTTGAAGTTTTCCCATACGCCTCGTCCCTGACCAATGACAGCGGCACTGGCCAGAAATACTAGAACTTGTGTGTGAGACTGAAGTGTGAGAGAGCATGGCGACACTAGTTACACTGGTCATTACCAGATTATCAGCACAAAGTTGCACTGGATTCTTAGCCATTGAAGAGAACTAAGGAGTTAATTGGGGTATGTTTGTTCCTGTGAAACCATTGAAACTGCAAGTTTTACCACAGGGTATGTTTGTTACTACTGTGGCTTCCCAATTGTGATAGAAAACTAGTCTTCATTCAACCGTAACAAAACCTTGTTGAATGGAAACATTTAGACTCAAACTTCTGGTTGCCTGCAAACTGAAACTAATTTTAATGGTTTGACAGATATAAACATACCTCCAGAGGTTTTCATCAGACACACTGGCCATCAGGTTAACGAAAACTGGTTTTCTGTTACAGTAGGGAAACCCCTATAAAAACAAACATACCCTTGAAACCAGTGCTGTCCCTGCACTGAATGAAACCATGTTGCACATTTCAAGTTTCTTGCACATGTAGAGACCAGGTAGTGGTTTGACTGTAGCAAGTCAGACATAGAGACGTGCTCTTGCCTACAGCAAGGTCAGTCCGTTGTCAGCGACAAAGAAAGTGCAGGATCCAACCTGAGACTAAGCACTGAGTGAGCACTGGCAGGTCTCTGATGCCACCTGTTCCTCTGTTATTTTACCTCAAATAAGAGACCTATTGTACACCTTCCTTGGGTTGATCGTCTGGAAACAGGTGTCCATGTATGTGTATTTTGGGGAAACTCTTTAACAGTGTCACGTTTATCCGGTTTCACTTCATTTTCTGTTGTGAGTAGAATTAAAAGTTGCTTAACTTTTTACTGTGAGCTGTTTATTCCTTATATACATACATTAGCAGTTGTTAAGATGTCATTTTTGTCGCCAAAAAAGGACGCATGTTAAGGAATGCAATAAGTGTATTACCCCTTGCTTGTCATAAATTCATAACATACAACTGCAGCCATTGTCAAAATGTGCAGCAATGTGTAGTAAACATTTAGGCACAGTATCTGAAGTGGAATATCAAGCAAACCAGACCAGTCATTTTAGCATCAATCGTATTTATGTGGTCAAAATAGTTATTTGCATGTAAAAACTGCTATATATCTGCATAATGATACAGTGGTGAAGAGTGTGTGTATTTTGTGCTTGCAGCTATTCAAGAAAGCCAAAGCCAAAGGCTACAGGGACAATGACAGTGCTGCCGTTTACAGAGCCGTAGATCTGTGAAGTACACCCACACTTCAAACTTCCATATTGGAAGTGATTTTTATACTGACAGTCAATCACACACACACACATATTTACACTATGTGTGGTCCAAGCGGCAATTGTGGTGAGGAATGTTGGGAAGGCTGCATGGGATCCTGGGAAGGATGCTGGGAATCCACAGAGAATGAATGTGAGAGAGCACATGGCTATAGTTTACAAGCAAACTGACAGAGTGGATGGGATGTGTGCAGTTTTCCATGTGACAAGACTCAGAATATGTAGATATCAAACCAACTGGCTGAAATCCTTTTATTTAACAATAGTTATCGAACAACTTTTGTTTTTAATTTCTCTCAGGTCAGGACTTAAAACAGATCAGATGCCAGTTTAGGCTTTGGTTTTTCTGTAGGGCCAAGGCAATTGATTCTACTGTCTGCCACAAGGAGTCAGCACTGCACAGAAATATGTTCACCTGAGCAAATGAAGAAAGGAAGTGTCATATCGTGTTCTGTAATATGCTCACAAATGCAGATGTTCCAACTTTCTGCAGATTTGCCATCATCATAACTACAGTGAGGAATTATAAAACCAGGAACTGCCATGGAACTGTCCTTGCATATGGGTGGTGCAACAAAGATGGCATGTGATGCTGACATTGATCTCGTTCCAGCTGGCCTTGCACTGTGCTGGGAAGCCAGCAGAGACCTCTGGTGGTCTTTTTGTAAGGCATGATATTCTGTCCAGAGTGCAGATTAACTGTGACACTGCCCACAGGACTTTTGACGTGTGGCTTTCAAAGGTCTACTGATTAGTGTTTACACTTAAAGCTGTGGGAATCACAAAGGTTAGACATGAGAGACTGAATATTTTTTCACATCACAGATGCTGAAAACAAAAACTTATCTGATGATATTGTGGAGTATTAGAAATCGGATGGCTAATGATGTAGATTTTAGATACTTTATGAAGCATTAAAATATTTTAAGTATGACAATCTCTCAAGGGAGAGTCTAGATAATCATTGGACTTTTTTTATCTCACTGACAGATCTGTAGATATGGTGCTTCCCTATTATCAAATGGTAGGTTTTTGTCGTAGCTGCGTCCTCTGTATCATCCAGCCTCGCCAGCAACATTATCTGGAAAGAGAACAATAAACTTAATGTCTTGTGGATGAATGTATCTACTTCAGATGTTGAGCAGTTCTTAATTTTACCCTGCATTATTGTTCGTAAGTAGACATTGACATCACCTCAAGGTACTCTAGCTATACCTGTGGAATCGCCCATTGAAAACTTCACCCCACGAAGTCAGTATTAATATAACACATGGATACAAAACTGAGGCAAAGTATACATTTTTGGACAGAGCATGATTCATAGGTTTTGAATATATAAAAAGGATAAAAATTAGTCTGCCTTTGGATTGTGGAGACATTGTTTTTGTAGCAATTTCTTCCATTTCTTCTTCAACACACTAAGATTTCATGCCAGAACTCGTGAATATTTCAGCTTGATGGAGCTTTTAAAATCAGGGATATGGAGTGAAAATGGATGTACTATGGATTACGTCCCATTGAACCATCTTCGTTCATATTGCTCTCAATGTATATCATTCTGATTCTATATCCCTAGTAGATATTGCATTCTTTGGTGACTTTGACCAAGTTCTTCAGGTCCCAGAGCCATATAAATGAATTCTGTTTTTGTTTCACAACTCATGAAGAATGTTATAGGCGACTGGTGCCAAAGGTTGCAGGTTCGAGTCCCGCTCGTTCCAAACATAAAATGAAATAATAAAACTACAAGAGTGTTGAGTGCCTGGCCATAAGTTCTGCATGGCATAAATGTTCTGAAGGAGCAAAAGGATGACGAGGTGAAGTTCGCCTGAGGCAGGTCACCAAGTGTATCCCTTCACCAGTGTGCAGATGCCATGCAAAATTCATGGTCCGGTAATCACAAGGGTGTCGATATTTCCTATCTCGATTATGCGTAGTCTAGAGTAGCCACTACAGAAATAGCAGACGATAAGTCAGCATCCTGGGCCCACTGCAGGGACCAGGGGATGGGCCAGTATGAAATAGTTCCTTGGAATGAGTATCGGTTGCATGTGAGGTGCAAGGGTATGGAACAGTAATAAATTTACACAGTGTAGAACTTCGCATCCACAGCTACTCTGGACAACACCAAACACATGGCTTTTCTGATGGCTGCTCACCCGTCTGTCCGTCAGCCACGATTTGCATTTTTGATTTCTCCAAACCTTTTGGCCAGATTCTTTTAACTCAATCCATAGTGTGGTCACAGGCCTTGGTCAGTGGTTCTGGCACTGCCTGGCAAGTCATGCTGCAGCTGCCCTTGCTGCAGCTGCAGCATGACTTGCCAGGCAGTGCCAGAACCACTGACTCAAGTTTTAGGCATGTTGGTACTTGACCGAAAGCTCTTTTCATGAAGAATTTAAATGTGCAATTGTCATCTTAAATGTAAGTAAATATACGGAAAAATCAGGGACTGGTATGGAATGAGTTAAACCTTGCTGGGTGTCTACCTTGGGGGTCTATACAGTGGTACTTGCTATATGTGACGATTCCCACAGGTGGTCTTTCACCACAGGTAAATTTACAGAATAACTCCTGTAGCCCCAGAAATGTCACAAACAGCAGGTGGTCACACCAATTTTGTTCAAATAGTCATGCTCCAGTGGTTTTGAGCTCAGTTAACTTGCCAGTTAGCTGAGCTTATAGAATTAGTGGTAATCTGTTGTCCGTCCACCCATCGTCCCTCCATTCTCATTTCACATTTTGACTTCTCAAAAACCACAGGCCATTTTCTTCAAACTTGGTGGTGATTTACCTTTGGTGACTCTTGACTAACTGTGTTCAAATGGCCAAACTCCAAGAATTTCTGGACTTTTTAATGAATTTTTTACCTTGGTTGACTTGTCAGTCAGCTGAGGTTATGTGGTTCGGCATCCATCCTCCATCCATCCAGCAACGTCCACAATTCCCATTTTTGACTTCTCCAAACCTGTCAGCCAGATTTACTTCAAACTGGGTGGGAATGTACCTGGGGTGGTTCTATGCGATTTTTTTTCAAATGGTTATGCTCCAGTGATTTTAGGATTTTAAATGATCTTTTCTGTAAATTTTTTGGCAAAATCGTAAAAAATCTTTTCCAGAACCTCCTCCGGTACATTGTAAGTCCTTGGCATTTTCTTTGTTCATGGTAGGAGGTTAACTGGCTGAACCTGAGCACTATAGGTTAATCGTTCCAGTTCCCTGCCTTGAGATTGAATCTGATAAGCCACGTATACACAGAATGGCATGGCTACTTTACCCTGGACCAGCACCACATGTGACATGGGATTTGCCTGCTCAATGTTCAGCTTTTAGATGAGCTGAGCCCTTCCTGCATAAAGTGATCGACTATCAAGGCAATGTTCTGTGTGTAAATCGCCATGTTGGACAACTCCCACTCCTCTACCTCACGGACAGAGTCAGGGCTGGACTTCATCTTTATAGAACATTGTGTTGCTGTGGCCAAGTGTGCTAACAGCTGCTCTGTGGTCTCCTCCCTGGGACCGGGACAGTTACTAAGATCCCAGGCAAAAACCATCGCAGAAACCTCTGGCATTGCAGGCCTCTGACGTGTGTGCTCAAAGTGCTCAGAAGCCATGCTGGAATAACATTCCTTCCCTCTTTCTTAGTTTGAAGAAATGTCATCAGAGGGCATACCCGAGATGCACAAAATTCACTCCTCCACGTTCCCCTCGAAGGAAATCAAGTTACCCTCTGTGAAAGGGACAATACTTTCCATTAGCTGTCGTTGTTCCTCCAGGGCCAGGCACAAGTGGTCTGGACCAGGGCTGGGGGTCTGGACTCAGAAGTATGTAGCACCATCAGGGCTTCTTGTCCCAACACAGGAGGTGACGGTGATCCTCCTGGCAGGGGCTGAAGTGAGAGCCTTACAGTTAATGGGGAAACAGGAAGTACCTGTGCACTGGAAGGAAAACGTAACCACGATGGTTTCTGGCGTTGCCGCTCTGTTGCTGTCTCAGATAATCTAGCCCACTTGGACTGGAGTTTGTAATGCAAGTTCTATCCCAATCTTTTGAAAACAGGAGACAGTGCCTGCTTCTGCATGCTAACACACACTGCAGACTGACCATGGGGCTCTGCGGGGCGGTACCAGGCGGTGGTGACACCACAGCTGGACATGTTGGTGAACGGCTCTGTCTAGAATTCGTGGAGCATGGGGAATTGCTTCTGGAACAGCTCTGTGACAGAAATGTATGATGTTTATGCTTTTTCTTATGCTTGTGCCTCCGCTGATGTGGTGATGCCAAGCGTCATGTCAGGTAACCGGACCTTGACCTTGGTGCAGTGCTGTCTGGCACTGGACTCTTTGAGACCATGGCTGATGGCGCCTGCACATCTGGCAATGCAGCCGCAACAGTGTGAATCATACTTGGTATCAGAAGTTTAAGCTGATCCTGCAAAAAGGAATTCCACTATGGTCCTCTCTCTACCGGTGTTGAGCTGGGTTGTACAGGTACCATGGGTCCTGTTTCAGGTGGCATCGCTACGGGGCCAGATGCCAACACTGTTGCCTGCTGTGGCGTGGAGTAGTCCTGTAGGACACTACTCTGTATGGATGGGGATGATGACAACTGTTCCCGTAACTGATACACGAGCTGGTCTTGCAGGCATCACTACCTGCAGTGGAAGAATTGACACCACATGGGACAGCACCATGGATGGGGACAGCAGGTTGACGAGGTGCAAAAGTTGCAGACGTTGTCTCTGCCACTGGGCCCATTTTTGTGCAGTCTTAATATCAACACGAGGCACCTTCTCCCAGATTTGTTATGGCCGTCCCCTGCACACATCACAGAAATTCTGTTCACTACATTTGCAGCCCCATATCATCTCCATGCATGCCTGACTTTCGGAGTGCATATCCCAACTAGCCATCAAATGCCCATGGAAATCCCGCTTTGGTTTAACAGGTCCAGTGTCGGCTATTGTTAAAGGTAGGGGCCGAGCATGTGCAACTCACTAAAGCGGGAGCTAAAGAGAAACAAGTTCTCGAAGTCGCCTATGTGACACAAGTTCATTTGTTCCTCTGCAAAATAAAATCTAGCATAATTTGCAGGTTGCAATATGGAACACAACCACCTAAATAAGGTCAGCAAACACTGCGTATAACCGCAGAAAGAGACGCTATCTTTGGAACCGAAGTAAGGCTACTGTCAAAAGTGTTGAAGGAGGACCTAGTCATCAACTAGTTCAAGATGGAGACCCCAGTCTCCATAGCTTTGGCAATCAGACAAGGTGATTGGGCCACATCCATCGGCCTGAAGGAGACATGCTTTCAAAAAGCGATAGCAGGAAGGTGCTGGAAGTATCTCCGCTTTGTGGTAAACAGAGTAACTTACCAGTTTTGGGCTCTTCCGTTCACTGTGGCTCTGGCCCCTCTGATTTTTTCCAGAGTCATGGGAGTGGTCGCAAATTATGCACATCGCAGAGGGGTATGTTTGCATATCTACCTGGATGACTGGCTGCTGAGGGCATTATCCAAGTCTATCCTAAAACGGGATTCAGCCCCAATATTGTTGATTTGCAGAGACTTGAGGCTTCTACTCAATTTTCAGAAGTTTAAATTCAACCTGACACAGTGGCTTCAAGTTTCTCGAGTGCATTATCAAACTGTCGCATTCAAATGCTATCGATCAGAGGACCGACGCTGCAGACTACAGTGGGTATTGATCCTTTTCTTGAACTACAGTGCCTTACAGGCCAAGCAGTGGAGAAATCTCATAGGAACTCTGAAGTCACTGGACTTCCAAGTTCCCCATGGAAGGCTACACTGCAGGGTGATCCACCAGGCCTTTCTTCAACTGTGGGACAGGAAGTCTCGGTTCCAATTACTTATGATCAGCCAGGATAAGAAACAGTCGCTCCATTGATGGTGGAATCGCAAGAATGTCTTCAAGGAGGACATAGTGATGGTTACAGGTGCGTCCCTCCAAGGATGAGGGAGTCATGCTCTCCTCAACAGTATCCGGCTCTTAGCCATGGCATCTCAGAGACTATCTGATCAATTGGCTGGGGGTGGAGGCACTTCACTTAGCCCTTCTCTTGACTTGGTGGATTTTCTCCTGGTGTCTTCAACACCAAGTACAGATCTGATGTACCAACATCACCGGGTCTTCAATGTGAGGGCAGACAGATTGTCACGCAAGCACCAGGTGATTGGCACTATGTGGCCTGAAAAGTAGTGGATATGTAGCTTGTGAGAGGTAAACAAACTGGTTCACTAAGTAGTGATACTATGGATCCCTGGTTTTTAATGAATTTTTCAGTTCGGGTGCTGGTCTGTCAATGCATGCATTTCTGTTGATTACTATGTAAGTCAATGGGGATTGCAATGGAACTTCACATTTTCAACTTCTCCATGACCAGATTCATTTCAAACTTGCTGCGAATGTATCTTGGGTGGGTCTCTACCAAGCTTGTTCAAATGGTCACGGTCCGCAGATTTTTTATTTTTAATGAATTTTTTGTTTAATTTTTGGCAAAATCTTGAAAAATCTTCGAAGAAACTGATCAACCAATTGCTTTGAAATTGCACACAGACACTTCTGGGGACCTCTATGCCTTAATTCATACAACAGGTGGGGCTGCAATTTTTCCCATATGTGTGTGTGTGCATGTGTTTCTATTATTTTTTACTTCTTCAAAACTCGCTGACTCAGATTGTTCTGAAAATTGGTGGAAGTGTGGCTTGTGGGAGAAGTAAACAGAGTTGTTTATTAGGTGCTGATACTCAGGATCCATGATTTTTAATAAATTTTTTAATTTGGGTACCTGTCAGTTAATGCATGCATTCCTTTTGATAACCATGCAAGTCAAGAAGGATTGCGATGGAAATTCACATTTTTGACTTCTCCAAAACTGTCAAGCAGATTCATTTCAACCTTGGAAGGAATGTACCTTGGGTGGGTCTCTACCAAGTTTATTCACATGGTCACGCTTCATTGATACTTATATTTTAAGGGTCTGTGCCATGGGGGCGGGGACCCTTTCTTTTTCAGGTTGTCCATCCATCCATCCATCTGGATGTCCATCCGGATGTGCACATTCTCGTTACCACAGTATCTACAAAATGTGTTCATGTATTTTGCTCAAATTTGCCAGCATGCTTATCTTACCTGGTAAGATGAATTGATTAGATTTTGGTGTGACCATGACCTAATTTGAACAAATGGTAGTGTAATTATATGTTCATTAGGGCTCATTACTGCGATATCTCCAGAATGTTTCCATGTGTCTTTCTCAAATTTTATAGTATGATTATCTTGTATGCCAGGATGATCTGATTAGATTTTGGTGTCATCTCACCTGATTTGAGCAAATGGCAGCCTAATAACTTGTTTGTTAGGGCTCATTACCACGATATCTCCAGAAGGCTTGCATGTATTTTATTCACATTTTGCAGTATAATTATCTTGCATGACAATATTAACTGATTATATTTTGGTGTGACCATGACCTAATTTGAGCAGATAGCAGCTTAATTAGATGTTTGTTAGGGCTCGTTACCGTGATATCTCCAGAATGCTTCCATGCATTACGCTTTATTTGATAGGACTAATTATGGGTCCACCCCATGGGGGGGGCCCTTAATGTTCTCGGGTTGTCCATCCGTTATTGGTCCGTCCAGATGTGCACATTCTTGTTATCCTGATATCTACAGAGTGCCTTCGTGTATTTTGCTCAAACTTGCAAATATGCTTATCTTACCTGGTAAGATGAACTGATTAGATTTTGGTGTCACCATGACCTAATTTGAGCAAATGGCATACCCTTCAGTCAATGCTCTGCCTTGAAGGTATGTACAGTTAATAGAATTCTTTTGTTCATTTTTTTTTGGGGGGGGGGGGGCAAAATCTTAAAAAATCCTCTCCAAAACCACTCAGTCAATTGCTTTGAAACTGTATTTGCAGTGGGAACTCGGAAGTTATACTTCCTCCCGAAAATCCCCATCCCCTAGACTAGAGTGGGACTTATGGGTTGAATGTCAAGGTCAGCTAAGGATGGGCTTTTCACACAGCCCTTTTGTTTTTGTTGTCCCCCCCCCCCCCCCCAATTGTGTGTTAATGCTATTTTCAACTTTCCAAAACCGTCACTCAGATTGTTCTTGGTGGAAGTGTAGGTTGTAGGAAGGTTAAACAAAGTTGTTGATGTCTTGGTAAGTACTACTACTATACAACAGTCTAGCAGCAATACAGTGCATGTATTGCAACATTGAACATTATGAAAACTTGTATGAAACATTTTACTTTTACACATGTCCCCCCCCCCCAGCCTAATCCTTCATCAAACTTTTGTTTATTTTGACCATGAAAGGTCAAAACTGAATATAGACATGTATCTTGGTAATGGTGGATCTCCAGCTCATAGTCACAGAAAGAAATCAATCAGAAAGTACCCAATTGAGATTCTGTTAGTGTGTTAATTCTGACTTTGAATGACCTTGTAAGGTCAATCTGACATGCTGGTCAAAAGTGTGGTCTAACTTCTGTGGCCATATTCACAAAGAATTTGATCTGGTCCTAATTTTAATTCCAAAATTATAATTAATGTGGTTTGGGCCTTAAATTACTTAATCCTTGGCGCAATGTTTAATCAAAACTTCGAGACTTAGCCAATATAAGCTCTTGGCTACAATATGAACTTAAGGACATACAGGTTCATTTTATTAAATCAATCTTAGTTTGATCCAGTATATAATCTTCTGATCCAGCATTTAAATCTGGATTAAAGTGAGATTGATTAATAGAAACTTTTAATTTCATAGTTCTTAATACATGTATAGCTAAGAACATAGACTAATTGATTCTGCAAGTTTATATCAAACATCAGGCCAACAATTCAGTAGTTCAAGGCCCAAAAGCACATTGACTTTAATTTTTGGATTAAATTCAGGATCAGATTAAACTCTTTGTGAATATGGCCCCTAGTGAACAATAGGAGAGATTGCAATTACCAGTTAACTGCATTCAGCTCTATACACCGAATTCTTCAGGACTAGACGTGTATTCCCATTGGATTGCATGTTAAATTAAACTCAAATTAAAAGACTACTTTTAAAGCTGCAAGAATAAAATTTATGTGAACATTTCAGGTATGTACATTATTTTACCACATAAATTTTGCTTTTTCTGCAACGAGTGGTTTTCAAGTTATTTAGCTGTAAATTACAAGGAAAAGTAATGGGAATACACAACTCTAGCCCTGAATGACTGAAATGCCCTCTACAGGAGAGCAGTGGAAGCTTCTGTTCTTGCTCTCCCCTATTGGTGAGCACTAATACAGTACATGTACATGGAAATTGCAGTTAAGTCTGCACGTGTGTGATTTTCTTCAAACTCGGTGAAAATGTACCTTAACTTGAGTTGCTTCACTACTGGTGCTGATGGCATATCTGGAGTTTCAACAAATTTTCAAAATTCTGAATTATTGGTACTGGTTTATGTACATGTTAGACAAAAATGACAACACCTGTTGATTTGTTAGTGTTTCAGGTGAAGAAATCAAGAGATTGGTGATACAAAAATGCAAAGTTTCATATCACAACACACTTGTGGTCTTTGAATTCAGTTTCTACCTGGGTGGATGGACCTGTCCAAGCATAAAAACCTCAGCCTTCAGCCTCAGTGTATTTTGGTAGGAACATGTCGTAGACCCAGGTAGAGACCTCATTCCAAGATTCAAAGTGGATAATGATAACGGAAATTTGGAGGAAGCCATTTTAACCACATACATTACATGACAATACTTCGTAAACATTTTAGAATTTGATTGACTGACCAGCAAGTAGACATTTCAAGCTTGTATGTCCATGTCAGAAATAAATTTTTGGTTAAAGGACTGTTTGCTTATACACAACTACATGTCAAATCAAACTTTTATGTTTAACATATATGCAAAATCTATGATCTATGCCATTTGCCCACAATGAATATATTTTGTGAGCCTGGATTTGTTTCAAAATTTGTTTATTTTTTTGTGGCCAAAAATTATGATAGTGGATCGATTCTCATGGGAAGTTGCTGGAGTGATACCTTTACAATCATTTACATGCATGTATTGCCGCAAGAGCTTGTGTAGGGGGGAGGGGGAAGGGAGTTTTGCTAGTTGGTATTGTGATAAAATATGTGGTTGTCTTAAAAAATAAACTTCATCTCTGTGTCTTCAAAAAATGAGCATACACCATGCCCATATCCTTTCAGCAACCGGTATGATTTACCATAAAATGTTTGTGACATGGAAAGAAAAAAACCAAAAATCAAAAACAGGAAGTCTGAGGGCTGGTATCTTTCAGCTACCACGTCTACAACATGCAAAATTGTACAAAAAAAGAGGGGGTCTGAGAGCCACTTAATTGGGAAATCGTTTGTACGTAGGACATCAGTGGAATTTGCACAAATTCATAATTTTGTGATTGGATATTTCACTTAACATGCAAGAATGCAAACAAATTTGCAGAGTTTATGTCGATCACTAAACTGTGCAATATATTAACAAATATTTTGTGATCCTGTTTACTGCTCATTAATATTAATTAATATGTAAATATCAGGTTTTATGCTATTTGACAAAAAGGTAAATTTTATGGCAACTTTAATGCACATATGAGGTACTTTGGAATTCAAAATGGCAACTTTTTTCATCTATGCAGTTAAGCGTGTTCAGTGCATCTTTCCTCATACTAACTTCATATTTTCTCAAATTATGAAAAATTTCCATAGAAAATTAATTGTAATTTTATAGTATGGTACTTTACATTATGGCTCCCCCTATGAAATTTCCTGAACAAGTAATATTCATTTTGCAAAGTTAAAAAATAATTTTGCCTCCTGAAGTGGTTCAGAACTTTACTCAATTACACAAACTATGACGTCACTTCCGGACAAGACGGAAGTATAATGACTCCTCCAAAAGAGTACTTATAGTGTTTATTGGTAATAAAAATTTTGACTCTGATCCTCCCCTGAGGAAGACGCGGGTAGCGTTGAAACCTGTAGGGAGGGAGTCCTTCATCTCTAATATGTGTAGTCTCTGTTTTTACTTATAGACTAGATGGTATCCTGTTGGTATTGTTTATTTTGTTTTCACCTTCGGACTTCTTCACAATACCCCTGCATCTTTAGATCCAGGACCACCATCCCCTAATGACTTCACATGAGAGTGTTGCTGAATCGTATTTTCCTTGTGACTAGTTTTTGCGAATAGATACGTAAATGTTAAACAGAAATCCTAGTACACAGGAAAGCCACAATGTACTTATTCGTACATGTTTCATGCATAGCACGACCATAGTGCACAGTAATAGGACAAATGACTTAGTAATTCCTAAAACTACGGATTTTGGGATATGACTTTCAGGAGGGCAAAATTGTTATAGGTTTTAATTTTCTTTACAGACGTTGGGGGCTAAATCATACCGGCCCTCAGACCCCCTGTGTTTTTTTTGGGTACATTTTTAGCTCAGCTGACTTGTCAGTCAGCTGAGCTTATCTTATGGTCCTCCGTCCGTCGTCCGTCAACAATTTACATTTTGGACTTCTTTTCCGAAACCGTCAGCCAGATCCACTTCAAACTTGGTTGGGATGTGCCTTAGGTAGGTGTCTACCAAGTTTGTTCAAATGGTCACGGTCCATTAATTTTGGATTTTTACCTCAGCTGAGTTGTCAGTCAGCTGAGGTTTTTTGAGGGTCTGTCGTGTGTCCGTCCGTCCGTCCGTCTGTCCGTCCGTCCGTCCGTCCGTCGTCCACAATTCACATTTTCGACTTCTTCTTAAAAACTGTCAGCCAGATTCACTTCAAACTTGGTGGAGATGTGCCTTGGGTGGGTCTCTACCAAGTTTGTTCAAATGGTCACGGTCCAGTGATTTTTGGATTTTTAATGAATTTTTTTGTTCTTTTTTGGGTAAATTTTAAAAAATCTTCTTCTCCGAAACCACTCACCCAATTGCTTTGATATCACACAGGAACACTCCCTAGGACATGTAGTTCTTAATTTGTTCACCAGGTGGCACTGCAATTTTTTCCTAATTTTTTATGAATTTTTGTGTGTTATAGCTATTTTCGACTTCTTCTCCAGAACCATCACTCAGATTAAGCTGAAACATGGTGGATATGTTCCTTGTAGAAGGGTCAAAACAAAGTTGTTCACTATGTGGGAATGATGCAGATTCCTGATTTTTAACGATTTTTTTCAATTCTGGTACTTATCGGTCAATGCAGCTTTCCTATTGATTACTATGGAAGTCAATGGGCATTCGGATGCTAATTCACATTTTTGGCTTCTTCTCCAAAACCGTCATCCAGATTAACTTCAAACTTGGTGGCAATGTACCTTGGGTGGGTTTCTACCAATTTTGTTCACGTGGTCATGCTCCAGTGATTTTTGGAATTTAAATGAATTTTTTTGTTGTTTTTTTTTGACAAATCTTAAAAAATCTTGTTCCCCGAAACTGCTTACCCAAATGCTTTGATATCACACAGGAAGACATCTAGGGACTCCCTGTTGTTAATTTGTTCACCAGGTGGCGCTGCAGTTTTTTTCTAATTTTTTTTTTTTTTGAATTTTTGTGTGTTATAGATATTTTCGACTTCTCCTCCAGAACTGTCACTCAGATTAAGCTTACACTTGGTGGATATGTTCCTAATGGAAGGGCCAAACAAAGTTGTTTCCCTGTGTGGGAATGCTGCGGATTCCTGATTTTTAATGATTTTTTCAAGTCTGCTCCTTTGGGGTAAATTCACCTTTCCTATTGATTACCATGTAAGTCAATGGGCATTCTAATGCTAATTTACATTTTCGACTTCTTCTCCAAATCCATCATCCAGATTTACTTTAAACTTGGTGGCAATGTACCTTGGGTGGGTGTCTACCAGATTTGTTCCAATGGTCATGTTCCAATGAATTTGGATTTTTTTATGATTTTTTTTCAAAAATCTCTACAAAAGTTTTAATAGGAAAACTTAACATGGGAATTTCTTGTAATGGTCATAGCTTTAATAATATTGACCAGATTTACTTCAAACTAGGTAGGGATGTGCCTTAGGTGGGTCTCTACCAAGTGTGTTCAAATGGTCACGCTCTATTGATTTTTAGATTTTTTTATGATTTTTTTTTGTTTTTTTGGGGGGGGGGGGGCAAACCTTCAAAATTCTTCTCTGAAACCACTCGCCCAATTGCTTTGATATCATACATAGACACTTCCGGGGACCTCTAGTTCCCAATTTGTTCACCAGGTGGCGCTGAAATTTTTTTAATGAATTTATTGTATGGTTTTGCTATTTTTCACTTGTTCTCAGAACCATCCCTCAGATTAAGCTGAAATGTGATGGATATATTGTTGTGGAAGGGTCAAACAGTTGTTTACTAGGTGGCACTGCTTTGGATTCCTGATTTTTAAGGATTTTCAATTCGGGTACTTATCGTTCAATGCAGCTTTCCTATTGATTACCATGTAAGTCAATGGGCATTCTAAGGCTAATTCACAGGACAACTGACACGATATTTACTGTTTACTTGATAACTTGAGATCTGTTTTGTGTTCGCTACACATGTTAATTATTCTGTATGAAGGTCATGCTGAGACAGTGCATGAATGACTTTGACCTCGTTTCTGGGGTCACAGTGCAACATACATGAATTTTACTCTTCATTATAACTTGAGAACTCCTTGAACTTTGATGTTGCACATGTAGGTGTTCTTCTATAAAGGTCAGACTTACTCAGAACATGGTGTCCTTGATCCTTTCCCAAGTTCATAGAGCTGCAAGTGTGATGACTGTCAAGATCAGCTGAGGCACGGGCTGTTCACACAGCCCTCTTGTTAATGATTTTTTTTGTTCGTTTTTGGGCAAATCTTAAAAAATCTTCTTCTCTGAAACCGCTCACCCAATTACTTTGATATCACACAGAAACACTCCCTGGGACTCCTAGCTCTTAATTTGTTCACCAGGTGGTGCTGCAATTTTTTTCTATTTTTTAATGAATTTTTGTGTGTTCTAGCTATTTTCGACTTCTTCTCCAGAACCGTCTCTCAGATTAAGCTGAAACATGGTGGATATGTTGCTTGTAGAAGGGTCAAACAAAGTTGTTCACTATGTGGGAATGCTGCGGATTCCTGATTTTTAACGATTTTTTCAATTCAGGTACTTGTCGGTCAATGCAGCTTTTCTATTGATTACTATGGAAGTCAATGATCGTTCTAATGTTAATTCACATTTTTGACTTCTTCTCCATAACCGTCATCCAGATTAACTTCAAACTTGGTGGGGATGTACCTTGGGTGGGTGTCTACTAGGTTTGTTCAAATGGTCAAGCTCCAGTGATTTTTGGATTTTTAATGAATTTTTTTGGGGGGGGTTGGACAAATCTTAAAAAATCTTTTTCTCCAAAAGCGCTCACTCAATCACTCTGATATCACCCGGGAAGACACCTAGGGACT
Organism: Hermodice carunculata; assembly: GCA_964020975.1. Taxonomy (NCBI): domain Eukaryota; kingdom Metazoa; phylum Annelida; class Polychaeta; order Eunicida; family Amphinomidae; genus Hermodice; species Hermodice carunculata. The sequence goes on from OZ026619.1 coordinate 67,030,984, forward strand.
CCTTGTTCTTAATTTGTTCACCACGTGGCGCTGCAATTTTTTTCTAATTTTTTATGAATTTTTGTGTGTTCTTGCTATTTTCGACTTCTTTTCCAGAACCGTCTCTCAGATTAAGCTGAAACATGGTGGATATGTTCCTTGTAGAAGGGTCAAACAAAGTTGCTCACTATGTGGGAATGCTGAGGATTCCTGATTTTTAAGCATTTTTTTCAATTCGGGTACTTATCGATCAATGCAGCTTTTCTATTGATTACTATGGAAGTCAATGAGCATTCTAATGCTAATTCACATTTTCGACTTCTTCTCCATAACCGTCATCCAGATTAACTTCAAACTTGGTGGGGATGTACCTTGGGTGTGTGTCTGCCAAGTTTGTTCCAATGGTCATGTTCCAATGAATTTTGATTTTTTTATGATTTTTTTTCCTCAAAAATCTTTACAAAAGTTTTAATAGGAAAGTTTTAACATGGGAATTTCTTGTAATGGTTATAACTTAAATAATTTTGGCCAGATTTACTGCAAACTTGGTGGGGATGTGCCTTGGGTGGATCTCTACCAAGTTTGTTCAAATGGTCACGCTCTATTGATTTTTGGAATTTGTATGAATTTTTTTGGTTTTTTGGGGGGCAAACCTTAAAAACTCTTCACCTCTGAAACTGCTCACCCAATTGTTTTGATATCGTTCATAGACACTCCCAGGGACACATAGTTCCCAATTTGTTCACCAGGTGGCACTGCAATTTTTTCTATTTTTTTTTGTGAATTTTTTATATGGTTTTGTTATTTTTCACTTGTTCTCAGAACCGTCACTCAGATTAAAGTGAAATGTGATGGATATGTTCTTGTGGAAGGGTCAAACAAAGTTGTTTACTAGGTGGCACTGTTTTAGATTCCTGATTTTTACGTATTTTCAACTCGGGTACTTATCGATCAATGGAGCTTTCCTATTGATTACTATGTAAGCCAATGGGCATTCTAGAGCTAATTCACAGGACAACTGACACAAAATTTACTGTTTACTTGATAACATGAGATCTGTTTTGAGTTAGTACTGTGATGCTGCACATGTTAATGTTTTTGCATGAAGGTCATGCTCTGACAGTGCATGAATGACTTTGACCTCGTTTCTGGGGTCACAGTGCAACATACATAAATTTTACTCTTCATTATAACTTGAGAACTACTTGAACCTTGATGTTGCACATGTTAGTGTTCTTTTATAATGGTCAGACTTACTCAGAACATGGGTGACCTTGATCCTTTCCCAAGTTCATAGATCTGCAAGTGTGATGAATGTCAAGATCAGCTGAGCATGGGCTGTTCACACAGCCCTCTTGTTTTACGTTAAGGAGAGGGCTAGCTGAATCATGCAGGCTTTCAGAGCTCCTGTTTTTTGGGGTACGGTTTTGTACATTACAAACGTGGAAAGGATATCTATGCATGTGCATACTTGTTGGTTTTCTGTTGCAGACCACCCACTGGGCCTGCTTAAAGTTTTCTGACTGAGGCACAATAACATAAAAAGATAACGGGGACATACATCCAGGTTTAAAGACACAATCCTTGTTGCACATAGCTTATGGCCAAAAAAGTGCCAGATGTCAATTTTGGGTCGAGCAAGAAAGTGTGCACTGTCAGGAAGGAAGTTTACTTGCTTATATCCATCCGAGTTCTTCATTCTGTCACAAGCGAGTTTGTCAATAAATTTTAGTTATATGGAGAAATTATGGGTAAGTAGAGAGTAGAACAGCTGTTTCTGAAATATGGTTTTGAACCCCTTTGTGACAATTTCATGCACCACATGTATAGGTTGTAAAAAAAAATTGTTCCCTTTGGCCTCTCCTTGACTGGAACCATCAAGTCTTGAGTGCTGTGGAATAGGTTTTTTACCCCTCAGCCCGTAAGGCTGGAGGGGTATTGTCGTCACCTAAGCGTCCATCCATCTGTCCATCCATCCGTCCATTCCTTGTTAACACCATATCTCCAAAAATATTCACTTTACAGAGACCAAATTTTTATCACAGGGGGTTATTGAAGTGCTTCAGGTGCCTATTGAAAAGTAGGTCACTAGGTCCCAATTTTAGGTCACAGTAGTACGTTGCAAAAAAAAAAGGGTTAACACAATATCTAAAAAAAAATACAAAATGTAACTTCATCAATTATTTATGACAGTTGGACCTAAGCATACCCCAGATGCCTATTGAAAACTAGGTCACTGTGTCACATATTTAGGTCACAGTGCTGCATTGAAGAAAAATGGCCATACCATGATATCTTCAAATATTAAAGTATTCATTGTAGCTGCACCAATTATTTATGACCGTTGGTCCTAAGGATGCCTCAGACACCTAGTAAAACTAGGTCACTGGGTCACATATTTAGGTCACAGTGCTGTATTGAAGAAAAATGGCCTTGCCATGCCTTATCTCCAGAAATACTCACTTTACAGAGACCAAATTTTTATCACAGAAGGCCATTGAAGTGCTTCAGGTGCCTATTGAAAAGTAGGTCACTAGGTCACATATTTAGGTCACAGTACTACATTGAAGAAAAAAACGCCATTAACACAATGTCTAAAAAATATTAAATGTAACTTCATCAATTATCTGACAGTTAGTCCTAGGGATGCCTCAAGTGCCTATTAAAAACTAGGTCACTGGGTCACATATTTAGGTCACAGTACTGCATTGAAGGAAAATGGCCTTGCCATGATATCTCTGCGCATTGCGTTTGCACCAAAGCTTTGTCATTAGGTTAAACAGAAGTAACCTGACCTACTGGAGGGGTACTGTCACTTATGCGACCATCCGTCTGTCTGTCCCACCGTCCCGGCTGAGTGGTTTTGCAGTCACTGATCGGCTTCTAGTTTAGAAAGCATTGAGAATTCCAAAGACAAAATGGTTGCTTTTCTGATCAGATCTTCACTTTTTATGCATGAGAAGCACCTGTATGCAGCGTTTATCTGTAATGTACATGAGAACCCAATGTAAACAAGTTCCTTGTACAGGTATAGGCAGGTCAAGAAGAAAAGTTGGATCATTGACTATCTAAAATTTGCAAGATTCATGATATACCATGTGTACCCTAAATAACAGTAAATTTCAAAATTAGCAACAATTATCTTTTAATGACTTTAATTTGATATCATTAAGCTAATCCATCCGTAATTGAACTAATGTGCTATTACTCAACTGTAGGTAACATGACGCATAATGCTGAAATTAACTCACTGTGGTCCACAGTTCCTGTGGGATATTTTCCTGTAGCATTAAAGCTATTGATATGCACTGATCCTGCATTTTGCAAACTGCCTTTAAGTGAGGCACGAGAAGACTGTGTGGTCCAGTTGAGCTGTCGGATAAAACCAAAATGCAGACCATGATGCACAGCAGTCTGGACTCACCAGGTTGAGCACCACAGGGAAGCTTGATCTGTGTCTGTGGCCCAGCACCCATGACGGGAGCATTCCCGTGTACATGATGGAGTGCTGCCCGGGAGAGGAGTCCAATCCCCGCATTGAATCTCCTGACAAAAGCACAACATTGGCCAGGACGGACTTGACTGTCCTTGTATAACACGGACTTGACTGTCCTTGTATAACACGTTAACCGTCTGGGGACTAATGACTCCCCGGCTTTCATGGTCACACTTTGGGTGTCTGTGCTCAGAGCACTAAGAAAAGCAGTTGATTGATGGTATCTCATTCATGATGACAAACAAGAAAGCAGAGGATATTGACAACATCAGACACATTCTGGTAATTTTTAATGGAAAAAATTTGCATGCCAATAATGAGTGTAAAGTCCTTGAAGGTCCACTCCTCCTGATCCCTTATGCCTTATACAAACAGCAGCAACAGTGCCACATCTTCTATGTCATTCTGACACCCACCCCCCCCAATCTCTCTATGCTCCACAGCCAAACCAGTCACTGTCTATGTCTAAACCTATAAATTAATTAACATAACACATTTTATTAAAATTTTGAAAATATCAAGGCTTCAGCCGCGAAACAAATATTACATGTATAAATGGGTCATTTGTGGTAAACCATCCAGCATGTTTTGCAGTCTTCAATTCCCAGACGTGTTCTTTTGTGATGCTGGCTGTTTCCACTTGTCTTGTATTCGGTAAAGATGGCCTCCTTGAATTTAAAGAATATATGAACATGAAATAGCCACAAATACATAAATTTATGCATACTGTATAACAAGTTCTTGCTTATAATGGGAGGACTTTGAGCATTTACATGAACTATTATATGCAGAAATATATATAAATAATAGCCAAATTTAAAGCATAAAACAGTGGTCCTATTTTCACTCTAAACATGGGATCAAAGGAGTTAAGCCACTACACTGCACATAGTTCCTTTTAAACTGCTTTAGGGGACCAGCAATGCTCAGCATAAACATTATGCATTATTTTAAAGGTAATTTATGGAATTTGAACACGTTTTACGTGGATATCCCATCTCAGTAGGCTGACAAATGTAACATGATAAGATGAAGCCGTAGAGAACATAACACTTTTCAACGTATGACTGTAATCAATTGTGCAGCTGAAGTTCAGGTACAAGGAGACAAACCTTTGCTGGCTTATATTACAATGGCAAATTTTGCATGTGTGAATTATTATATAGGGATTCCAGATAAAAAAAAAATCCGTGTACAAAGACATTTAGTTCGAGTATCAGCGTGCTTGTAGTTCCATGGAAAAGAGACTCTGTTGGGGTCAACAGCAGTACTCAGCACATATTGGGTGCAGGGAAGCAGACTGAGGAAAGACACTGACTCAGTGGTGAACCCAGCATTGAAAAAATCAAACATAGCAGTCACATGACGTCAGTTACACCAGCCAGGTGATGATAGCCCACACAAACCACAAGAGGTAAATTACCTGTCCGCGGCAACGTGCTGACTTCACACACTGCTTGCTGTGAATAACCAAAGCGGGGGCTTGCGTCATGTATGTCCGACAAGTGGGCAAGGGCAAACTGCAACAAATGGCTCCTGTATCCCCTGAATCTTTTCTTGATGCAGTGAAGACTGAGGTTTAGATCTTGTCACAAAAGCAGCAAGAGGCTTTCCAAATCTGACAATTTTCTATCATCCAAATTACCCAATATTTTGCTACGTGTCATTGTGTTGACCCAAAATTGTCAGCTGCAGAGCATCCTCAAGGTAATGACCTGGACTCAGCAGGCTCTGACAGGCAGGTATGCTACAACCAGCTTTCCAGGTTGTACCAATCATAGAATGTGAGCTTCACATCTAAAGAGTGCCATTTGAGTCACCAGATGTAAAATTGGTGGGTGACCTTGTTCATAGAAGCTCACTGACTACTGATCAGCCTGAAAAGTCCAGTATTGCAAGCTGTATTGTTACATCAAAGAGACTGATGACATACTTCACATTTTTTTATCTGGACTGTTAGCAAGAAAACCTGTGTGCTAGCGGGTTTTGTTATGAACATTACAGTGGGTTTAGGATGTGATTTTTTGCCTTAGATGCCTTTATGACAAATAATTCTCCGATTTCATATTACAGTGAAATGATAATCATAATGTAAACAGACCTAAGGTTTTGTATTGCCGTATTTTTGGCACATCTTCAGTGGTGAGCACAGTAGAGGTGCCCTGAAGTCAGGTGCTGGTTGACTGTTAGACTCCCTGGTCGAATTGCAAAAGGTACATCAAGGCTACAGTTTACCTTCTGGGGTCACGAGGCCACACAAATTTTCTGTCATATGTTGGCGTTATTCATTTAGGTATAACAGACACAGGATTATGAGGAAGTAGAGGAAACCCGGGCACATGTATCACTCCTTTCACTTTTCTTGTCCATTTCATTGCCTTTTGAAACTGGTTCCAAAATTATATGCCGATCGGATATCCACGTGGACTAGGTCTAATTTACCAAAAGTTAATTACTACTGATAGAGATTGTTGTTGAATAGAGAAACATAGGACTAACACTGTATGCAGACTGGATCACGATGAGGCTCACAGTGGATTACATGCTGAATGCAAGTCTAGAACACTTCATTTGAAAACTGATCTACCTTATATTTTTGAAGGGGCATACCCATAGGCAAAAGTCAGTTTTTATGGACATTTTAACCTGATATGAAGTAGGTTAACACAGGGGAAACTGCTCTATGCTGGGATTCAATCAGACAAATACCCAACTAAATGCTGCACACAATAAGCAAATTTAGTTTCTCTTTGCATGCACTGACACATTCAACTTCGACTTATGTCATACCTAAAGATGACCGGGGAATTTAGTATGCAGATCTTTTTTACCGTCAGGCAATCACGCCGAGCCCCTGGCAATGCCCATGTGTGAATCTAACACACTGACAACATTTTTAGTGTTCAAAACTTGAAAAATATCAAGTCCTTCATTGAATGTAAAAATTTTTACCTATGGTGTCTTGCAATATCCTGTGTAAGAATATTAAGTAATCACAATTTTATCAATAATTGTCATCAGAATATCTTTGAATGAATGAACTACGTTGTCCCCATATTCTATTCAGCTTTGGAAAACCTTATTCCTCATCGTCTAATCATAGTCTTATCTTTAAAGTCCCCATAAAGACTTTCCTTCGTCTATAAATCATAACCGTAGTTTGCTCATTACGGGCATCTGCTGGACCAATTACGCCTACAAAGTGGGATCTGGCTCGCACTGTTACTCTCAGCTGTGTTTTAAGTGAATGATCTGAGTAATCATTCAAGGTCATATGTCAAATGATAAAGTCTCTGAAACAAAGTATTTCAGGAAATGTTTGATGTGGGTGCAACATTCGATATCGGGTAAACCGAGACTTGTATAAATCCATCAATGTTTGTGGGAAGCCACGCCAGAGGTGGGAGCCTGCAGGTTGCTCAGCACACAAGTAAATGAGATTGAGGCATCATGTCTGTGCTTCAAGGCTATATTCCACCATTACTTGGCCACTTCATTTCCATTACTGTCATTTCAAAGTCATTTCGAGAGAACAGAAGTTCATTAATGGGGAACTTTCACTTAACAGCTACACGGGAGTGCATGCAATTGCAGACCAGTATGATGAATATTTTCATTGCTGAATGCACTAGGGATGGAGTGAGAATCTTTCTGGACTGCACAACACAAATTATTCAAAAGCTTGGAAGTATTGAAAGCTTTCACATGTACATCTACCTTGATCTCATGAGGATCTACTCCAGCTGAATGTTGTGCAGTTTATCAGCGTGTTTTCCTACTTTGACCATGATCATATTGTTTTTCTTTTTATTTGTTTTATTACTTTTCGCGTTTTTTCTTCTATTTGTTTTTTGTTTTTTTTTTGTTTAGTTTTGTTTTGGTGGTTTGTTTTTATTTTTGATATATCAGGCATATTGACATAAATTGTCTGCATATATCCACAAATGGTGGTATTTCAGAAAGTATGCAGACAGCCAAAGGACAATTCAAATGCAATTAAATTGGTGATTTGCTGATCCAAATAGAAAAATGACCCTTTCTTGTTTGTCTTTGTTTGTGTGCCTTATTTTATTTTTAAGCTCAGCTTAGATCATTAAAACAGGTCAGCTAGAGATTCTTTCCTTTAAATAAAATGCTACTGCAAATTCAAAAGACATCCAGGTGCAGAGATGGCGTTTTCATGTACTGCATTTCCCTTTGTAGATCGGGATTCACAGGCTCCCATGATGCACCATCTGAACTTCATCTTCTTCTTTCAAAAGTCCACCAACTTTCTATTCTTCTTTTTAATTACACATGGACTTTGTTTCTGAGCATATAATGCGTTGTCTTCTCTAGATTTTCCACTCAACTGTACAGCTTCTTTTTAAGTCCCAGTTAGCGTATTAATATGCCGCAACTTCATAATCCGTTCATTGCTAAAAGCACAATATGAAATGAACTTGGAATGACTCTATTATTATAGTGTGGAAGATATTCAACGTTAAAAAAAAACAACAACAACACTTTCAAGTGTCCCTAATTCATATCGTACGACCCCGGCCCATGCTAAAGGCGCGATGGCTGGGGTTGTGCGACCATGCCATAGTCAACAGCAGCATCAATATCATCATCATCATTGTACAAGTATTTTTTGCACATATTGGGCCATATATATGCACACATACACGAAGCATTTATTAAAAGGTAGGCCTATGTAAACAGTATATGGAGAGAATGAGTCGGTAATGAGCACAGCCTACCACCATATTAACGCGTTATATATGTATTTTTAATTTACACATCTTTATTTATTCAGGATCACCTGAACGTACATGATATACGAATACTATTTGTGCATGTTGTTTGTAGGAATTTTAATAACAAAATTGTCCAAATTGATGATAAACATATGAAATAATAAAGGACTCCGGGCAGCCCTGTCTGAGACCGATATAACTATCAAATTATGGAGTCGTTCCTCCCGGGAGTTAACTGCTATTGATGTAATTTGTTGGAGGAACTCGATGTTGATGTTATGGAAGGCTCGTCTGTTGTGGGCAAACGCAGTATGTAAATTGTTACCTTTTAAACATTAGACATACAGAAGATTTTCAACTAAAAATTATTGTCCAAAGTTTGTCTGCGATCGATAAAGACACTTTGACCTTCATGAAAAGAAATTCTTACTTCGAAGTCATATGGTTTGGTTTAGAAATATTTTTATTTTAAAGAACCATGGAGTAGGAAAAAGTAGGAAACAAGCTGTAAAGCTTTTATAAATCCTTCTCCAGAACTACACAGCGTCACTTGATGAAACCGAAACATAAGCAGAAAGTACAAATGTAGAAAACGAAAGAAAGTAAAGAAAAGAAAATAACGAGGACAATCACTTAATCTCTAATAAATCTCTTCGTTTTTAAAATATACCTTTCTACACTGTCCGATAACTTAGTGTTCCAATCAATGGACTTGTTTGCATCACCATGCAGCAAAATGTCCCTTTTAGCAGTAATTTCTGGCTGAAAAGGTCCTAGAAATTCCGTGCGGAGTTCGTTATAAATAGAACATTCTGTCACAAAATGGAAAATGTTTTCCACTGGGCCTCCACAAGCACATGTTTGGCTGTCGATGTACACCGTACAGGAACAGCAAATCATTAAGAGAGTTGCGGTTCAAACGCATCCTCGTATGGTGGACTTGGGCGAATCTATTTTTACCATAAAAGTACGCGGGGACATGTATCATGTTACCACTCAGTTTGTTTTTGAATGCTTGAATTGTTTCAGAATTTTTAATCTAATGATTCAGGTTACGCCAGTTGCGTATGGTAGCGGGGAAAAAAGGATTTGTTGCGCTGTTCGCCTACAAAATATTAAATATATTTCGTTACTGTGTCTTGTGTTGTGACCGGTGGCTATAGATTCTGGATAGATAGCTATAGATCCTATCCTACAGGTAATGTGGGGAAAAACCATTTACGATTTTGTAAAAGTGTAACAATTTGTGTTTCTCTCTTCTGTCTTTCAACAGTTCCCATTGTGTTTTTCTGTCTGCTTACCAAAGCAATATCATATGGAAGTTCATTCAAGACTTTCGAAAATATTATACTCAGTGAGCTTTGAAACTTTATTCCACGGTGGTTTTCTGGTTTGTTTTTATCCCCTTTTCAAAATATGAGACAGAATTTTCTTGCAGGACTGTGGAAACTGGCGTTTATTCAAAATTTTATTAAATAGTAATGTTAATGTGTTTCTTAAGTACATTGTGCCGGATTTTAGAGTAGCATTTTGGATGCCGTCGGGACCAGGGTTTTTTTCTTTTCTTTTTTTTTTTTAACGCACAAAGAACTTGTATCAGGTCACATCCCAAGAAAGGCTCGTTTAAGGGGCGCTGTTTATGTCCCTAAATTTATTCCAAAGCTATCTCAATAGAAGAAAGCAATATGTTGAGTTTGATGATAAAGAATCTGAGATGTTACCTTTAACTATAGGTGTTCCCCAAGGTTCTATATCGGGTCCTGTGCTATTCATTATGTATATATATAAATGACATTGTAAACGTAAGCGGGAAATTTGACCTAATTATGTATGCAGATGACTCAACGTTATCCACAACATTACATTCCTTTAATATAGATGTAAAGGCGGATATTGATAACAATATAAATTTCGAACTCACGGAAATCTCTAACTGGCTTAAACCAAAAGGCTCTCTCTTAATGTAAGTAAAACAAAATTCAGGATCTTTCATCATCCCCTGAAAAGACTCCGTGTCCCTGAGATTAAGATGAACGACGCAGTGGTGGAACGGGTGAATGTATTTAATTTCCTTGGAATCACGTTTGATGAACGACTTAGCCGGAATGCTCATATTGAAAAAAATTCCAATAAAATATTTCGAACTTTAGGAATCATGAACAAATAAAAAATTACCTTCCCATCTCCGCAATGACAAACATTTACAATTCATTAATATTACTGCACATAGCTCCAAAAATTGCAGAAAAAGCTGTACGTATTATATCCTGTAAGAAGTATAATGCGCATACGAGCCCCCTCTTTAAAAGTTTGAAGTTTTTGAAAGTAGATGATTTGCTTACAATATTAAAGTACAAGTTTTATCATCGATATGTTAATAATAAGCTTCCTGTAAATTTACAAAGACTATCTTTTCAAGATACTCTTGGGCACAATACAAGACAAGGTGTAAATATTTACACCCCTAGGCGTGCCCATGACTATGCGAAAAACTGCATAAGACACGAATTGCCAATTGCTATTAACAATGCACCGTTGTGTGTTCGAGAAAAAAATGCAAATTCACAGCATGAGAGCCATGGCACAATATGTAAAAGCAAATATGATTTCACAATATGAAGAATCTTGCTCTATTAAAAACTGTTATGTTTGTATGAATTCTTAATAATTATTTTAAAAAAAGGATGTGTTATTTTCCCACCAAATTTGCTATTACATGTAATTGAATTTAACTTTTGAAATGAAGTGACATGTATGTGTCTTATCTCGCAAATTAATGGTTCAATCGACAGGAAAGTGTTTCTATCCATGTCAAAACTGTCAATATGAACAAGTATTACTTTCACAGGGTGGCTTTCCTGACAGCGACATTATTTTTGTCTTAATGGAAGTCTCCCTGGTCAATGTTTATGTCACATTATATTGTACTAAAATAATGTAACAACCCCTGTCCAAATAAAAATATCCTGAGTCCTGTCTAGGATAGACTGCAACGGCTCTTAATTAAGACTTCTGCTATCAACTGTTTCAACTTGAAGGGACTGAAAAGGTACATGTTGCGAAATTCAGTCTGTTAAAATATGAAAACCATATTTCCGCTGATATTTGTGACGTTTACACTGCCTAATGATTCTTTGACAGATTTCCAAAATTCTAGGTTTGGTGTATTAAGTTTACTTCCCATTTTTCTTTATACTGTTGTATAAATCCAAATTCTGCAACTTTTGTTTGTGTTTCATTGGATGCGGTAATATCACAAATCTGTGCAAACAAAAATTGGAATGACACCTCTACTATCACAGTTTTGTATATATTCAACTGTCAAAACTTTTCACATGCCCCTGATTATAGCATAAGTAAGAATTTTGGTTTGTTGTGCATTTCGTGTGCCCACAACACAACTTGTTGAAATACCCGCAGTAATCAGAGATTTAAATTCAATTTTTGTTTGCAGTTGATTGTGTGTATCTACAGAACACACCTACACATTTGAAGCTCAAATGGCCTCAGTAGGTAAAATAATTTTGAAGTTATTTAACATTTAACATTTTCAAATGCCCCTGATGAGTATAAATTAAAATTCTTTGTCTGTGGTTTATTGGATGCGCCTACAGCACAAACGTAGGAATTGAACAGGAAATTGCACCTTTAGCTTAAATTGCTGTGGAGAGTAGTAAGAATTTTAATTGCCCCTGACATGCAAAATTTTGAATATTTTGACTATGCAACACTTAAATACACAAAGTCACTGCTGAAATTTGGAGTCAGCACAACCCCATCTGTGAAATTGGTCCCAACTGCTACGCAGATAAGGTGCATTTGCAATTTTAAATCTTGGATATCTTCAAAAGTATAATAGATACAGAACCCAATCTCATTTCTATGCTATTGAGCATTGCACATCTAACAAACATTGAGCACAAGCTGTAGCATTTTAAATTATACTATTACAGTAATTTCAAAAGTATAACATATGCCATTGTAGCTGTAATGTGTACGCAATTGAGCATTGCGCATCTGATGAGCATGGAACAAAAGTTGCAGCATTTTAAATATGCCGTTGAGAGGCCTTTCCTATTTCTTTGGCGGGGGGGGGGGGAGAGAGAGAGAAAAGGGGTGTCCTTCTATTTCTATGGCTATGTTGGTGGCCATTGCATGTTTTTATAAATATTCACACAAAAATCGCAGAATTTATCTTATATTAGGCCTACGACAATCAGACATTTCAAAGTTCGTATCTTGAAACTATAACAGTTGAAGCCATTCCAACAAGCGCTAATATGGTGGCACTTCAAAGGTACATCATAGCTATGCCTTGCTATGCAGATTTTCGATAAATAAAATGCTCCTTGACTGTTGGAATTTTTTAAGTGCTCCCCAAGTGGTGATGCTACGGATTCCAGATTTGTAACGAATTTTTCCATTCGGGTTCCCTTAATTTAATGCATATATTTCCATTGATTTCTATGCAAGTTAATGGGGATTCCAATGGAAATTCACATTTTCAACTTCTTCTCCAAAACTGTCGGCCAGATAATGAGACTCACTTCGAACTTGCTGGGGAAGTACCATGGATGGGTCTCTAATAAGTTTGTTCGAAGGTCATATGATCCAGTGATTTCGGGATTTTTATGATTTTTTTGTTATTCATTTTTTGGGAAAATCTTAAAAATCTCCGACTCACCAAGCCCATTGCTTCGAAATTGCATAGGGACACTTCTGGGAACCCTCAAATCTTAATTTGCACAACAGGTGGCACTGTATACGGACGCTTCTGGGAACACTCGGGTCTTAATTTGTTCCACAGGTGGCTCTGTAATTTTGTTCTACTTTTTACGAGTTTTTGTGTGTTTTTGCTATTTTCGACTTTTCCAAAACCGTCACTGACCTTGTTTTGAAACTTGCTGGGAATATAGCATGTGGGAAAGTTATACAAATTGGATCACTGTGTAGTGATATTTCAAATACTTAATTTTTAGTGATTTTTTCTTCAGTAGTAATAATATTGGGGTCAAAATGTGAAAATCTTGTGAACACTCTAGCATCTTTAATTTTTGGTGGATCGTCTCCAAGTTTGGTGGGATTGTGCGAGAGGTCAAAGTCTAAGTTATCAGTGATACTAGTGGCGCCACCTATAATTTGACGGAAATTCTGAACTAAAATGTCTTTTAAGATATAAAATACCATATTTGGAAGAGTAATTAGACTAGACTTACCAAATTTAAAAATATAACGTTGAGGAGTTATAAAGTGTATAACATTTTTGTCGACATCAATGTTGGTGTGTTATGTGATAAACAGGTCAAAATGTGAAAATCTTGTGACTGCAATACCGTCCACAGTTTTCAAGTCACCCCAATATAATTTTCAGGACTTATATACTCTAGTCAAAAGTCCCTGCCATATTTGGAACACTACTACCCTCTGGTGGCAGAAACCAGAATGAGGCTGAGGTGGAAACCAAATCAATTCCCCATTCACTCACATGTTAAATTTGCTTACTTTGATAGCTCATATCTATTATTAGAAACACTTTTGAATATAACCATTGTGTTGGTCTGCTAGGAAAACTCTAGGACTACAACATAAGGGCGGAAATCTTCAGTGTTTTGACTTTTTTCTAATTGCCGCTGATATACATATCGCTGCAATTCTAATACCCTAGACACTTGAACCCAAATAAGAATAACTGAGTGGACTCTCTATACATTCTAAGAATTTCCAGCAGCAACAGTTTAATAAAATATGGGTTTTTATGGATACATAACTAGCTGGAATTTTGAATAGGTTGTATAAAAACCTTGGTTCGTTTTGATATTGGGGGCGCCGCTTACAATATTATGCAATGTAGGGGTCAAATTATAAAAAAAATTGTCAACACTCTAGCATCTTTAATTTTTGGCAGATCTTCACCAAATTTGGTGGAATGTGGGGGAGGTCAAAGTCTAAGTTGCTAATGATACTTGTGGCGTCATCTATAATTTGACGGGTTTTATGAGCCAAAATGCGTTTTAAGAAATAAAATTCCATATCTTGAAAAGTAATCGGAATGGATTTGCCAAATTTATAGAATATATAGACAATACCCAAAGCTAGAATTTGATATAATATCAGTGACGTTGACATATTTTTGACCTTGATATTTTTTCCCAAGGTCACTGAGGACATCAATGTTACGGACTCACTCGTTTTTATCTTGGCACATCCAACAATATCCATCACAGGAATTGCACAAATAAGCTATGATTGCATGTGGAGCGAAGTGCCATCTGGTGGACTTTTTATACACTAAATGTACATAAGCTTTATATGTTCAAGAGCCACTTGAGGACTCGCAACTTTGAAACTAGAAAAGAAGATTTGCTTCACAGGAAATCTGGGTGCCTTCAAAATGAGAAAAGATTGAAATGCTACACTTTGCCATTGTTCAACATAATCTAAATTTTGTGTATTATGCTAATTTGCATAAATTAGAATGCTGTAACTTTGGTCTTGGCTCATTGGATGTGGCCATGTCACAAACCTATTAAAGTAAAGTTTGAATGACACTTCTATCTGTAATAGTTTTGCAGCTATTCAAAGACTAAAATTTTGTGTATTTGCCTAAATTGGCATAAATTAAAATCCTACAACTTTGGTTTATGGCTCATTGGATCTGGCTTTGTCACATACCTACAAATTAAGGTTGGAATGGCACCTCTATGTATAATAGTTCTGAAGTTATTCAAGATTTAAATTTCTTGCATTCATCTTATTGGCATCAATTAAAATTGTACAATTTTGGATCATGGCCCATTTGATGCAGCTATGTCACAAACCCAAAACTTGAAGTTGGAATGACCCCTCTATCTATAATAGTTTTGGAGCTATTCAAGATTTAAAATTTTGCATATCCACCAAATTTGCATAAATTAAAAAGCCTATAACTTTGGTTCATGGTTTAAGGTGATGCTATTGTTGCCTGTTTAGCAGACTCAGGGCCCTTGACAATTGGACAGGGACCCTGAGCCACCAGCCACATACAAAAATGGGAAGGAAAGTGCTGCTGTGATTAACCTACCTCCCATCTTCCTTCATACACAGAGCTGTGTAAACATACAAGCATGTCCAGTGCTGAAGTAGACCCCATGAGGCTCAGTTAAGAGCACTGTATAAAGGCAGGCTTGCATATTCAGTCGACCCTGTCTAAAACCAGATCTTCAGCCAATCAACAGTGAGCAGAACTATTTTGTTGCCACACTGGATTCAAACATGCATTTCCCTTAACAGGGTTTGATGGTGATTATGAGCTTTTTTACACGAAAAGTATTGAGTGATGATTGTTGCATTAAATACTTCAACATGTGAATCTGACTTGACATCATATATAATTCATGATTACAGTCTAAATTATTTTGTGCCAAAATAACAAATCATTTTATATTCAACACATTGTGCCCCCTTTTCCCCCGTTCATTAAGAATATATTCAGACAATTTACATGGCAAATAAGTTACGAACTTGACACATTTAGTTGCACTTCTAGAACTTTTGCTCACTGTTCATTGACAGATGTCTCAAACCTACAAGTGTAAGTTAGAACTTTGTGTCTATCTGCAATAGTTCGGAAGATATGAAGCTTTTAAACATCATGACTATTGCAAGTCAGGTGCCTAATTTCACTGGTAGGTCAGTCACCATGGCAAGTTTGGTGGTTTTTGGAATGGTAGGGTCCGAGAAAAACTCAGGACAAATCTGGTCGTAAAGAAGAAAGAAGGAAAGAAAGAAAGAAAAAATTCTTGGCAAAACAAAATGTCTGGGCTGGCACCCAGACATAATGAAGAGGTGCAATACAGCCACGGTACCAGCAGAGCATTAGGCCCATTGGCCTCTTGTTTCAATTGCCTTGAAACTGGACATGGACATTTCTGGGGCTCCCTAGACCTTACTTTGTGCAACAGGTGGTACGGCATTTTTTTTAAATTTTTTTCTTTAAAGAATTTTAAAAAGACTTTGTGTGTTTTCGCTTTTTGTGACTTCTCCCAAACTGCATGTTAGATCCTTTTCAAATTTATAGGGAAGTAGCTGGACTTGATTCACCCAGTTTGTTCACTGCATGGTAGCGTTGTTGTTTTCTGATTTTAAAAGACAGATTATCAAAATTAGGTAAAATCGGTAAGGGGATATGTACATGTTAGCAACAGTGACGATGTGTTAAACAAGGGTGACCTTGATACCATTCTGAAATTCATAGGACCACTTTAGTCTGTGCATGTAATATGTCAGCTGAACACAGGGCTGTCGCAGTCCCCTTAACCATTTAAATAAATGTATAACAAATCCCATTTACTTAGCTTCTGTTTCTGTCCAGTCTTCTGGAATAGACCTTATGTTAGCTGTATTACTTAAAAATATAAAATGTCTTTCACCATAATTGCATTCATCTGGATTCGGTGATGAACCTTATAGATTTTGTTTTCCGACTGGACTGTACGTTGTCGCAAACAGGTTACGTCCGCTACCAGGTCGTAGTAGTCATCATCTGCACAGAGACATTGCGCAAGCCAAGACAAAAGCACTGCTTTTCAACGACTCCACATGTTTGGCAAATCAGGTGCATATTTGCAGCTGGTATGTTTTAATATCCATTGTTTTGTGGGGACAAGAAGAGGAGGAGGAGGAGAAGGAGGAGGAGGAGGAGGAGGAGGAGGAGGAGGAGGAGGAGGAGGAGAAGAAGAAGGAGAAGGAGAAGAAGAAGAAGAAGAAGAAGAAGAAGAAGAAGAAGAAGAAGAAGAAGAAGAAGAAGAAGAAGAAGAAGAAGAAGAAGAAGAAGAAGAAGAAGACTTAGCCTGTTTATGCATATATGGGACATGGCGTACGTTCTGTTTTACATATTAATCCCTTGCTCCTGCTCTATTACTGCCAACACAAAGAAAAAGAGAAGCAAAAATTAGTTTTATAATTTATTTGTTAAGAAAAACAAATCAAAATATCTTCCTCTCCAAAACTGCTTGGCCTATTGCTTTGTTGTGCAATCGTTGTCACCGACTTCTTATTTGGCCACCATGTAACATTTCAATATTGTTCCTCATTGTTCAATAAAAAATTGTTCTTGTCTACACTTTTTTTTTTATTTCTACAAAAAGCCTCGATAAAATTGGTGGAAATTGCACCAGTATACACTCCAGCAAAAAAAGTTCTTTTGCGTCCTTTGAATAACCGCTAGGTTCTTTGGGGGAAACCAAGTTGTTGTTTTTTTCACACTTATTGTGCCCTCCCCCCCCCCCCCCGCCGTTTCCTAAAGAACCTAGTACATTGTACTTATTTCAAAATGCAAGCAACGTTTCGCGACATAAGAATGTTTTTTTGTTTGTTTGTTTGTTTGTTTGTTTGTTTGTTTGTTTTTTTTTTTGTTTTTTTTTTTTTTGTTTTTTGTTTTTTGTTTTTGGTCAAATTTTTATTTATAATACATATAAACTAAAACACAAGTCAATAAATATATATATATTAGGATATGCATGTAAAACAAACCATTCTTTGGGATAGTTTTACTAAACTTGAAGCAACAACACTTCGTTTTAAATTATTCAGATTGTAAATGTTAGCTCACTTATCAAAAGCTGCAAAACTCTTGAACAGGTAATATAATATCATAAGCAGACGTTATGGTTAAAATCCATCATACTTCTGCCTCTTGGCTAGACACCAATCCGGGACAACTTAACAACCCTGCATGTCAAATTGTTGCAAGATGGTAAATATATGTTCCTGGCCACTGACAGCATTTCCTGACATTTTCATGAATGTTCCCTAGTAGAGCTGAAACTGAAGAACCCAGAAGGTTCTTTGAAGAATTGTTAGGGTTCTCCAAAGAACCCCATGGCAAAGGAACCGAAAAGGTACCGTATTTGTGACAAGCTGAAAACCCCTATTCGGAACCCCGAAGAACCTTGATTTCTAAGAGTGTGTATCTCTGGCAATAGGGCTGCGGAAATAGTATCTAGATCCAAATAGATGTAGCATAGCAGGAAATAGTGTAAAGTAATGATCGTTGAACTCTATTATTGTATAAGTAGGGCAATTAAAGAGTAGTACCAAGTATCTTCACTGCGAGAAATCTAATGCAAAACTAAATTGCACAGTTCTAGAAATTGTGCAGCTCGTTCAACTGGCTTCTTAATATTCGGTTTCATCATTTTGATTGACGATTCGTTTGTAATTTTTAGAGGTAACTAACTGCACAATGTTACAGTCTAGGGAAAATGAGTTATCAAATATTTCCATACGAGCTCGCATATCTAAAATATTAAATTGCTGAGGAGTATGATATTCAGGGAACGGGCATATTTACATGTAGCCTACAATTTCTCTACGTAAGGCTTAAGTTAACTATCTGGATTCCTAGTATGGGTTAGCATTGCTCGTTCTGTACATGCACTAGTGTCAATACAGCGTTTAACTCAAAATTATCCAGTTTTTCTTCATCAAGTACTGTACACAAGCCTTCACATAAAGGGTCCGTGTGCAGAACCTTTTGGTATACCAGCACAAATTTACTGCAGCTGGAAGAATAGCTTTGAATAACCACACCTTGGTAACAATTTTTGAGAGAGTGAGAATCAGTCATGGTGGTCTCCGTCAATACCCACATGCTTTAATTTATGCAATAGGCCAGATTGCCAAACATTGTCAAAAGCTTAACTTGTATCCAGAAAACAATGATTTGTACTTCCTTGTGTTCCTACAAGGCCAAATATAATTCATGACAGAGGAAGCAACTGATTTACAATTGAGTCGCTCGGTAAGGGAAAAAAATCAGATTGATGAGCAGATATGACAATATTATCCCGAAAAAACAGATTAAATACAAGAGAAAAAAAAATCGTAAACGATAACTTTCAAACACTTTCCCAACGCAACTGAGTGGCGACATGGGTCTGACTATTCAAGAATTTTCATTGTATATATATATATATATATATATATATGCGTGCGTGTGTGCGTGCATGTGTGTGTGTGTGTGTGTGTGTGTGTGTGTGTGTGTGTGTGTGTGTGTGTGTGTGTGTGTGTGTGTGTGCGGGGGTCAGTAGGCCTATATTTGAGCATTGTTGTAGGAAGTTTGAGTTTGAAAAAATCAGCTTTGGACATTTACTCAGAAATATAGTTGTCATTATATGTGAGAGAATTAAGCCTCTTTGAAATGTGTTGTACAAAGGTTTCCATAAACAACGTGTTTTGAAGATAATACCTGTTTAAATTTGTCAAAAGGCCCTATTTTGCATAATTTTGAAAACTGTAACCCCTCCTCATTAAAAAAAAGCAGTCTTTATGTATGGAAGTATAATCATGCCAAGTTTGATGTTTCTGGGTACATATATATAATAGTCTTCAAATAAAATGTCGGACAAATTTATGGTAAAGAAAGAAAGGAAGAAGGAAGGAAAAAAGCAACACATTTTTCTTTCTTTTTTGTCAAAATTGTATATTTCAGATTGTTTTTCTTCACGGTCAAAATTGTATATTTCAGATTGTTTTTCTTCACGTTACAACAATCTATGTCTTTCTCAAACGATTCGCCATCAGGCATACCATCATACTTGTGAGAATACTCAAAATCTCATTTCCATATTTGTCTGTGTTTATCTATTATTGATTTTAACAATTATGAGCAATGGGGCACCATCACAGTTCCCCAGTTTATGGATGCCGAGAAAGTACAAACCCTCGGCGTCAGCAGTGTATTTATATGCAGATGCACGTAAGCATCCAATTTCCATAAACAATCATTGTCGCGAGAGAAGTTCAAGTTTGCTTCTCGTATTATGTCACTTGTAAATTGTTAAGCTGTGATGAAGTCAATACATCTATTTAAGGGAAGGCTCGAGACTTAATTGAACAGTTATACTTATATCAATTGTAATCTGTTAATGGGGCACTTGCTAATAGGCCTACCGAAGTGAACACATGTCTGCGAAGATTCCTGTCGCGTGACATGCCTGCACAGATTTCGTGTGGCGCCACATGCCGGCGAAGCTGATGGAGTAGCGTGTTGATATTTCCAACAACAGTTCCGCCTACACTTTTATCACCTTGTAGTATTTTTATCTTTCGGCGGCGAACAGCAGTTAAGGCATCTTTACAGCTGACAATTAGTAAATTTAAAGACCAGCAATACATGTCGGTATACAATGAGGTCAAAGGTCAAGTATTTACCTACCAGAAAATCGTTTTAAATCAAAATGAAGAGCATCGACCGTGTGAAAAAAGTGAGGAGGCCTTCACAACAACAGTGGCACTGGATGGGCTTCTGCATAAAAAAAAATACATGTTAGCAAGAACAGACCCGGATAAATTGAATGGTCATATTGTGATTGTGTATTAAGGTTTAAGCACATCTGATCAATCGAACTGTTTGCATCAATTGTTTGTCATTTGTAGATTCCGTTTCTATTTAACCCACACAAAAATGTACATGTATTAAAGGAAGCTTACTATACTTACAACGTGGGTGTAAGCTGTAGTGTTTCTATTGATTATTCGTGTGTTGCAACAACACTTATGAATGAGGTGGGTGGGAGCGCACAGGGGTGGTTATAATTTTCATTACGCATTAAAGTCATTATTTCGGTGAGCGTCTGACGTACATGTGCACTATCATCTCGTGTTATTTGCAACTATTTGATGATGCAAGCGATCCCGACAAGTATGTAATGTTATCTTTTGTGCCAAATCTGACATTATTCGTTCTCCGCCACTTTCATCTTGAAAATCAGTATGGAGCGGGTTGGGAATGAGAGTATCGTGTCGGTCAGTTGTTATTTATAACCGATAATGATAGTGATAATAATAATTATTATTATACAGTAGGTACTACTACTACTACTACTACTACTACTACTACTACTACTACTACTACTACTACTACTACTACTACTAGGCTACTACTACTACTAGGCTACTACTACTACTACTACTACTTCCACCAATAATAATAGTCATCGTCATTATTGATTAGGCCTATTGTGTGCCGGTTACCGGAAAGAAAAAATGCAACGTGGGCCTACACAATGGTACAATACATTCAAACATAGCGCATGTCAAATATAAATAACCGGACAAGGTGATTAAAAACGGATTGTGCATCAGGTAGAGACTGGAATAAACAAAAGAGTTAGGCTATGTGCTGAATCGCCCCTGCCTCCCAAACATATTTGATTCAATGTGGCAATAATTATGTATGACACAGAATTAGGCCCTCTTAAAGATTGACATTGTTGTTGTCTTCTCTTGTTTGTTTAAAAACAATCATTTGTCGAGGCCGTGGGGGAGGGGGCGAGGTCTTTTCTTTAAATTAGGGGAATTCAATTGGATCGCACGGCTTTAAAATACTGTGGAGGTCCGGGAAACGACCAAGTTAAAATTAAAGGAAATGGAAATTAACTGTTATAGTATATTTTAACGATGGAGGCTCAACATATGGAACCTGTCACTCAAGGTCTATACACCTAAGAGCATGCACACATGTATACACCACAGTTAAAAACAGTAACAAATAGTTTCATTTCACGCACAAAATAAACGGAAACAGTCGCTCACTTGCATGAAACAGACGAGAAAGATGAAGCAACATAGTCCCGGGAACATAGTTACGCACACACACACACACTATATATATATATATATATATATATATATGTATGTTTGCATGCATATGTGTGTGTGTGTGTAATTTTAGGACCCCGCTAAACAATACGCTTGTTATCAGTCTTCAATCCTTGGTATGTCTTAAGCTTTTGCAGACAGCGTGAGGTTTATATATATATATATATATATATATATATATATATATATATATATATATATATATATATATATATGTAGAGAGACAGAGATGAATTTTCATATCACCAAAAGTTCACAATGCATTTCGTAAGCACGTAGAGTGTAACATCTGAACAAAACACACACACACACACTCACACACACACACACACCAACAGACATGTTCTCACTCACACAAGACAAATAAACAAACTATCATTCAATACGTCAGAATGAAGGTCTATTCACTGTACATCAGGCCCACGCGCTTCAATTCCGTTTGACATCTGGATATGTCCATTGTTCTATGTTATGTTACTATGTTACATCATTATGTCTGGGTGCCAACCCAGACATTTTGTTTTTCCAAGAATTCTTTCTTTCTTTCTCTCTCTTGCTCTCTCTCTCTCTCTCTCTCTCTCTCTCTCTCTCTCTCTCTCTCTCTCACTCTCTCTCTCTCTTCCCCCCTCTCTTTTTTACGACCAGATTTGTCTGGAGTTTTTCTCGGACCCTACTATTCTGAAAACCACCAAACTTGGCATGGTGAATGACCTACCAATTAAATTAGCCACCTGACTTGGAATAGTCATGATGATTAAAATTATGCAAATGAGGCATTAAAATTTTTAAAGCTCCATATCTTCTAAACTATTGGAGATAGACACAAAGTTTTAACTTACACATATAGGTTTGAGACAACTGGAAAATCCGATAACATACAAACAAAACTTGGGGAATTTGTATGTATACACTGTACACATCCCCTTGAATTACAATATGTATACACTGTACATATACATATATATGTGCATGTATGAATAATGTACATATACATGCACACATACTCATCCATACTGCCCAGAAGGGCTGATCCTCTCAGGAGTGGGCACTTTTCTATGGTCCCATGGGTGACTTTTCTTTGGTCCCAAGAGTGCCCACTTTAGCGAGGTTTCACTGTATTAGTAAACACTGGAAATTTTCTTTATTTCTCTATCTTTCCTCCTTTCTTCACAACCAAGTTGGTCTGGAGTTTTTTTCAAGCACTATATTTCCAAAAACCACCAAACTTGCTATGGTGACTTGACCTTACCAGTGAAATTGTGCATCTTATTTGGAATAGTTATGTTTAAAAGTATGCAAATTTAGGGATAATTAAAATTTTAAAAGCTCCATATCTTCCAAAATATTACAGATACTCAAAATTTCAATGTGCATATATAGGTTTGTGACACCAATATAATGGACAGTATAAGTTAGGTAGAATTTCAAATTATGCTAATAAGGGGCTTTGAAAAGTTTCAAAGTTTAATATCTCCAAAGCTATTATACATAGACATGCCATTTCAACTTCAATTTATGGATTTGTGGCAAAGCCACATCCAATGAACCATGAGCCAAAGTTGATGGATTTTGATTTATGCAAATTAGGAAAGCATGCAAAATGTAAATCTTGAATTGCTTCAAAACTATTATAGATAGAGGTGCCATTCCTACTTCAATTTATGGGTTTGTGGCAAAGCCCGATCCAATGAACCATAAACCAAAGTTGCAGGCTTTCAATTTATGCAAATTAGGCAAATACACAAAATTAAAATGTTGAATAGCTTCAAAACTATTATAGATATTAGCTTCATTCAATCTTCGTTTTATAAGTTTGTGACATGGCCACATCCAATAAACCAAGAACCAAAGTTGTAGCATTTTATTTTATAAAAATTAGGCTAATACACAAAATTTAGATTATGTTGAACAATGGCAAAGTGTAGCATTTCAAACTGGTCTCATTTTGACGGCACCCAGACAGATTTGCAGTGAAGCAAATCTTCTTTTCTAGTTTGATATCTATCAGCAAGTCAGTTATCTCCACTCAGTGCACTAGTCCATGTGCATCATCTATGTACATACAATCCACCCGGTCACTGACACTGGTTCTTTACCAGGTCATGATAATATGCGGAACGGAACCACCTGGAACCACACGTTCCGGCAGTTCCGGCAAATTATATGCTGGAATGGGCCCTCGCTTGTCCCTTGTGCTTTTTTGAGGTGTATTTCGCCCTCCAAGACATACATCACACTTTTGTCTGCCTTGTCTGATAATGTTGAGTACTTGAAACATGTAATAAAAAACATATACAAGGTAAACACACATAACTTGATCGCCGGAACAGGATGGGATGGTTGGGTGGGAATTCTAGTGACCCTGGTGAGTAATGTTTCTTAATAATAGTTTTACTGTTCAAAAACTTCATATTAAGGACACATTAAAACACCAATCAAAAACTTCATAGTAAGGACACATTACAACACCAAAGGTCACTTTAGCGGATGTAACATCGGACTGGAGGTGGGAGGTACCTCACCAAATCTAGCCCCAAAACTCCGCATTTGACAGCCACCGACTAGACAACCATCTTGGACCCTCGATGCCCCCACACCAGCGCCATTGAGCACCCCCTAAGACCAGTTGGATGTGGCTGTTGGGAAGCACTTGGGTGCCAACAGCAGCACCTTTACTTCGACCAAGCCTCGTAGGTTGAATGACGTAAAGGTATTATGTGAATGCCACCTAAGAGCACCCATAATATACGCTACTGACGTGTTTTTCAATGTTTCCCAGGAGGGAAAGAATGCTCTTGTCTTATGAGCCCAGAGAGAATGAAGATGCCTGAGCTCCTCATCCCTTCCGGCCACCAGTAGGCCAAGGAAATAGTTTGCCTTATCCAACCCGAGATGGTGTTAGAAGACAGAGTCCCAGACTTTATCTGTCTAGAGTAATGGTGGAGAATCCGGGTTATATGTTTGATCTCATTTGTTCGATTCATTATGTACATGATGCCAAATGAACAAAATACGACCAATGGGATCTGAGACCCATTCACATAGGCTCATAAAAGGGTGTACATCAAGAGTTCATCATCATTATTTTAACATTCTGCTATTTGATGTGCCATGTATCGTGAATGATAAATTGAGCAGAGTATCATACAGAAAATTATGCTGCAACCTGTAAATCTCAGTCACAATTTGATGTTTTAACTGTATGTACAATCTTGATTGCTTTTAGATATGAATGACAGAATATTCACTGCTGTCACATTTGTTTGCATTATATTAATAAATTATTTTGCTTATGTTTTGCTGATGACCGTCACCAAACCCGATCGCCGAGTATCACTAACGTGT
This sequence comes from Hermodice carunculata, assembly GCA_964020975.1. Lineage (NCBI taxonomy): Eukaryota > Metazoa > Annelida > Polychaeta > Eunicida > Amphinomidae > Hermodice > Hermodice carunculata. The sequence continues at coordinate 67,056,184 of OZ026619.1, forward strand.
TGCAGAAATGTTGTGTTCAAAGGTGCTGTTTCTCAGGATAATGTTGACACGGCAAGTTTTATTGTGTATATGTTTTTTTTTATGTGTGATGGGGTGAAAAAAGGTCCAAAACTGTATGATGTACATGTACAGAATAGTTCTCATTTTTTAAATGTGATTTCTTGGGATGTCTGAATGAAATAGACCCAAAGATTTTGCATATTTTTTTCTCTGTCTACATTTTAAGATGCAGATGGTTGTCATATTGCTGCAGTGTAGTACAGTTTGGTCAACAGTCAAGTGATATTTATGCATTCATTTCTGTGATGTGGCTTTAAAAACCACCGAAGAATATGTGTATTTAAAGGGCCATTCTTATATGAAATATTTTATTGTTACTGGAAATACTCTTACAATGTACATATATTTTCAATCGTCTAATTTAGAATGGTTTTCAAAGATATCATGTACAGGACAACAGGGCAAAGGTTAAGTTAAACATATTGTGTAAATGTTACATGATCGGCTGGCTTATCAGTTGAATCATGTTACTGCTCGCTCCTCGTGTCTAATTTTTTGTCAACCATGTGGACATTGAAATTTGTTCCTCATACAGTTTTGGTTATCAGTGTAGTCACATAAAATTTCGGTCACTATCCCTTACTCGCCCCCCCCCCCTTTTTTTTTTTTTTCATGAGAAACATATTGGGACTTTTGTGTGTGCTATGTGATAAATGACTCCTGTCCTCATAAATATTCATAAGTTGGTAATGTAACCGCTGCTGACTGATACCATTGTGTTCACCATGTTCCTGGATTCTGCCATAGTTTCTCTCTATTTGTAGGATGAATTGCATCTGAGCGGACAAATTATGGCTTTCACTGTACATATTATGAGTTATCAGTCTTTGTACTCCACCCTATTGAAGGAGATTTCCCTGTATGCAAATCAGCCATGTTGTGCAGTTGGTGTATAATGTACGCACTAGAGCCATTATTGAGGCCTTTCAATTTTTCCCAAACATTCCTAATCATATACTTTATCCTACACAGTTGTTATGTGGACTCTGCTGCTAGATCAAGTACTTCTCATTACTCCTGGCTCTATGGTCTACAACATTCCTTTCAAAAATCCATATTCTTCAGCCAAAAAACCCCAAAAAACTGTTAATCAAGAAGATGGACAACTATTAAAAACTATATCAACTGTCCCCCTACTTCACTCCAGACGAACTCTATCAGTTAAATCATTTATACCTATACACATACTAATTTAAATTTTAAATGCTCCACTGACGAATATACTGAGTTGAACTTCTCATATTTTTAAGCCATACAATTGATTGACATACTTTTGTTTTACCTTCAACATATTTATATCATTTGCAGTGAGGATATTACCAAATTTTAGGGTTGGTGTGCGGTACAGTCAAATATGCAACGTCAATTTATGAACCCAATGTATTTGTCTATAAATTAGCATTTATAATGTGATATTTAGCCCACAGAGAGCTTTATTGCCTGTATCATACCATATGTGGCGTTACAGACTTTGGATACGGTATCCATCTTTACACATTCTGAAAGTGAACTTGTTTATCCGTTGTAAATCTGGTATCCAAACACAACCTTTTCCAAGTTATTGACCAGCCTACCAGAACCAACGAATATTCAAACAGCTTATTAGATCTAATTATCACTTATATACCTGGTCTCTTCTAAAATAATGGTATTCTTGCCCCCATTTCTAACTCTGACCATCCTGTGGTATACTCCTCTCTTTCTCTCTCTGATCACAAGGATACATCTTTCAAAAAGCCAATTTCCCTGACCCCTTAATACTGCCCTCTCTTCCACCCTGTTGGACACTGGCCACGAAGTGTACAATATGGTCAATGATATCATGTCATACTGGTCTGACTTATTTTTATCAACTGCAAAAGATTTAATCCCTTTCAAGGAAATCACAATTCGGCCCAGAGACAATCAAACCATGGACAACCTCAGTAATTAGCCAGCATATTCACCACAGAAACTGAACATAGAAACTCTTCAAGAGAATATCTTGCTGTCCACATCCTTACACCTATGACACTCACATGAAGATTGAAAGATTTTAACTTTACAAAAAGTGCCCTAATAGAGTTGTCAACTGAATAAGACAACCTATTTGCTCATTTTTCCGCAACCCATGCCGTCAATGCGGCCACAAGGATATTAATTCTAAATGGTGATGGAGTCTCTCAAAGTCTGTTCTGGGATGTAAAGTTCACAAAGACATTCTTCCACTCATCAAGGATGACAAAATTGTGTCCTGTGTCACCGAAAAATGCCAACTTTTTAATAAATTCTTTGCACACTAATTTCACTGCTAAAATCATTAAACCTTGCCATCCACCTGTTCATCTTGGTCAGTCAGCTATACCTGAGGCCACCTCTCACACCCTTTTAGGCATAACTCTTAGCAGTTATTTATCTTGGCATGCTCACATAACCCGCATTGTTAAAAAAGCTATGCAGCACATTAGCAGGTTTAAATTCAAACCTTCCCGAAAACCCCTGGCCAGGATGTATTTCTCTATGGTTAGACCAATTTTGGAATATGGTTGTATCATTGATAACTGCAGTCAAGGACTGTCAGATTCTCTCAAATCTATTCAGTATGATGTGGCATAGATATGCACTGGTGCCCTCCAGCACACTTCTCATATCAAACTTTTACAAGAACTTGGATGGTCTACCCTGGCAAACCATCATAAATACTTTCAATTGGTCTTTTAAAAAAATGACCCATGATCTTACTCCTTCTTATCTATCTCCTGCCACCTCCTAACTTTGGTCGAGCAACACGCCATTCCAGAGCCATTCACACTATCCAGTGCAGGACTCTTCATTTTAACAGCTCTTTCCCCTGGTACTTTAATTATTGGATTAACCTACCTTCTGATATCAGAGATTGTATCTCGCTCCAAAGCTTTAAATCAAAACTCAAGACAACCTTGCTGGAGGTGGACAATGTCCTCAACTTCTTTTCCTGTGGCATTGTTTTTCTAATATCTTCCTATTCCAGTTACAGCTAGGCTATTCTCTAGACTTAAGTTTGACCATTATAAAGTAAACGTAATTCCAAGTGCTACTTGCTCCTGTTCTTTTCCAGTGGAAGATGTGACTCATTTCTTTCTTTTTTTGTCCCAAATATGGCTTCCTCAGAAAGAAACTTTTCCATAATACCATACCTCTCTTAGCTCTGGGCGTTTACCCTAACTTGACAATCCATATAGCCTGCGAAAGACTGATTCACTTTTTTTCTTTGGCAGCAAGAACAACCATATCTTTTCAACATACAGATATCTGATGCAGTGTAAAATTGCCTTGTTGAAAGTAGACGTTTTGTTTTCTAATCCTTTCCTTAATCATGCAGCATTATCGTCTCAACAATGTGACCTGCTGGCTAAATAATGTAAGTAAAACACTCTATGTTGTCTATCTTATTAGACAGTGTCATTACCATATCCAAACCGTAGTCCTAACGAAACAAATCCAAGTCAATTCCGACCAAAGGCAATGTTCCTTGGTATGTATAGCTGAAACATATAAATTTATAGTTCGTATTTACCCAAAAGAGACCAAAACGTAAGTGCAAAGGTCCATAGGGGGGAAAAACCTTATCTAGTTTTCACATGACAGAATGCAAAAAGTTTTGTTTGAAATTATAGGCCTATTTCAGTAAATTGGCTTGAACCGTTGCATCATTCATGCACATACAGGACCATACAATTTATGAAAAGGGACCAAAATTTGCAGCACATCAGAGGATTTGTAAGCGGAGGTTCTTAACTTGTTGAAAATGTCAATAAAATTCAGTATTTAAAAAGGTACTACTTGCAACCACCATCTCAACAATGATCATCATCCATATAAGTCCACAAAGCGACACCAACACCAACATCAATCCATCAGAAAAGCCCTCTAGGCCTAAAATGACCATCTATAAGAATCTAAACAACATGATTATATAATTCGATGTGTTTTAGGCATGTAGTTAAAGACATGATGTTGTTTTAAAGGAGATAAACTAAGAGTATTTAAAAAAAAAGTGTTTGAATTTTCAAATATAGTAAGTACATTGTTCAGATGTTAAACATCAGCCAGAAGCAAGTGACATTAGGCCTCAAATCATTAAAACGTAGTCAAAAATGCATTACTATAGTCAAAATTTGTAAGGATAGCAGTCACATTTCAAGTTGGTTTCCAGAAGTATTTTTGAAAGGACATTTAAATGTTCAAGAAAGCATATAATCCCACAAATCATCTAATAAGTCAATTATTAGGGTAATAATTTAGAATTCCAAAAATGTAGTATGCCATTGTAAGTCATCTGTAAGTCAGCCAAGCATAATGTACATCTAACTCGTGGTTCTATAAAGTTCAAAAGGTCAAATTGTAAAATAGTCCTAATTATTGTAAAATTCTACTACCTTTATCAGAGAAAGAATTCGGTTTTATGGAGAGAGAGAGAGAGAGAGAGAGAGAGAGAGAGAGAGAGAGAGAGAGAGAGAGGGAGGGAGAGAGGGAGGGAGGGAGGAAGGGATCATTTGAAATTCCTAAAGGTAACTGTAAGTATAACTGTTTTCCTGTAACAGTTTTAAATTTTATCATTTATAATCAGACGTATTTCAACTTGTCAGTCAGTTGATTTAGATGCTAATTATTTATACAAGAGAGAGAGAGAGAGAGACAGAGAAAGAGTACATTAAACACTTTGAGCCAACCTGACATGACTTTCACAATAACAAACTATATTCATCAGACAATTATAAAAAACAACATCAGTTTCACTACACTAGGAACACTTACTGCACTGCAATATGTGCATAAAATGCCTGAATGTTCAAATTGTTACCAAATATATAAGGGTTCCATGAAAAGAGAAGTGGATAACAGTTTTCAATGATAGTGATGAGACCAAACCGAATACCAGTTTAACCTTGTCAGATCCAGGATCATTTACGAAATAATAAGACATGCTAGTGTTCGTCGTCAGAAGGATCCATGACCAACAGTAATGAGATTTAAACGAATGAGAGTATCTTCTACCTGACTTGGAACAGGTTACCAACATATTGGCAGTGGGTTAAACCAGTTTTACGGGATCCCAATCCTCCCACTTTGGAAAACACTCACATTCATTTAAAGTAGGCCTAAAACAAATTTAGCCCTTAATGTTAATATACAGTTATAAAAGGTAATTACCTGACCATAGTTCACAGACATCATCCAAACAATGACAGGACAATTAGTAATTTTAAGTCAGACTACTATATTTACATTAAATATACAGCTTCAAGTTGACCAAAATTAGTGTATATATTTATTGAATAAATTACAATTTGTATGGTAATATAGTTTGTAATTATTTTGTATGTACTGCATATATATTGTGTGTCTCTCCATGTCAGGAGAATCCATTACATCAGTATTTATATGTTCTAAAGGGTAATCCAGTATAAATAAATATGTTTAAACTAAACATGGTCACATTGTTGCAGCGAAACAGTACATTTTCTAGCGTATACACATGACATTCTAAAATACTTTCATACTAATTAATCCGAGACATAAACTGTATTAACCCCTCCCCCCCCAAAAAAAAAAGCTGGAAAAGATGAATATAATCATACCCAAATGATATATGAAAATCAAAAGCAAAGTAACCTGTATAGTTTATACACGTGCGCACACACAGGTATAATATCCCATTCAATTAAAATACTTTGCAGTTCAAAGTATAAGGGTCTTGCCAAATGCTTAGCAACTGCCTTACCATTTAAGCAATTTTACACACTATGATATAAAGCTATATCCCAAACTTGTCCAGCCGAACCTACTGAACCTCGTGTGACATATAGAAGTGTGGGGAGCACCCATGTCGAACTATATTTCAGAACACACACTTTTCACATCTGAATTCACAAATTCACTGCTCTTTTTTTAGGACCTGCTACATGCATCAAGTCTGTATTGGTCATTATTTTCACTATTGTTTGCATTATACCAAAGGTGCCTAGACGATAGTATGAATCTCAGTCAAGGTCTTAATTGTCTTTTTTTTCAACTTTTGTGTGGTGTATATTCATACATTGCTCTGTTTGGCAGATGTGAAGAACCTTTATTGTCACGAGATCTTGCATCATGAAATGCCGCAATGTTCTGAAAGCTATAGTTCATAATGTTTCGTTTCTCGATTTTAACCTGAATTTGGACAGATATGTTGACGTAAAGTGTTTGAAAGTTCTTGCCACACACTCTATCTTATATCACATGAACATTTAATAAATTTTACAAAATGGAACACAAATATGCTTTTCTTATCTAACCAATAACATAACTCAACTTTGACCATTAAAAGAAACTAATGGCAGCTGTGGTGAGGAAAAGGAAATTGTTTTACTTTTGTTGTTATTTTCTCTCCTATTCCACAACAGGTGATATGTTTTAATGTAGATAATATGTGTGACACTTTCAACTTTTTGCAACTACAAAAACTGAATAATCCTAATATGATTGCAGTCTATCACATCCTAAAGTACATCAAATGAACTGAAGTAATAATTGATCATGTAATCAATATGTTAAAAATGCAAGTTTGTGCCTATGGTGGACGTTGCTAAGCTAAACATGATTAATTAGGAATATGTTAACAATTAAACAAGAAGGAATACTTTATTTTTGGCCAAAGGTACTAGTTGAGTAGGATTCATGGAAAATTACATATCATATATACATGCACACATACATACATCCATTTATACACATACATATGCATACATACATACATACATATGCATACATACATACATACATACATACATACATACATACATACATACATACATACATACATACATACATTTTACAAATTTTGCCCAAATGCTGTAACACTTGTTGCAAAACTTATCTCATCGTGGGAACTTTGGATTCTAGGTAAAAGGGGAAGACATGTACAAGCTGTGGTGCTGATCATATTCTTAATTGTAAGTAAACGTTAGTTTACCCAAGTAACATAATTATACATATTTGCTTCCCAGACACTGACAGTGTACATAGATATGCAAGGCTAAAAAAGAATTGGAGGCACTGCTATGTAAAGCCTTAAGTGATAGGTCCACCTTACATATACATGGGTCCCATGACCTTAAAAATAAGGTCAAGGTCACCAAAATGTAATAAAGTCAAGAAATGGTGTCCAGGTATAAATGAGGCAAAGTTGAGTTTCAGGTGGCCAGTAAGTCTTGAGGTATCGTGTCCACAAAACAAATGGTGCTGGGATAGAACCACAGACAAAAATACAGACAATTGGAATGGCATCTTTATCTGTGATACTTCTGAAAATATTCAACATTAAATTTGTATATATATATATATATATATATATATATATATATATATATATATATATATATATATATATATATATATATATATATGTATATATATGTATATATATATACATATTAACATCAGTTTAAAGACTGGGACGTAGGTCATGTATTCATTTCATGTCACAAGCATATAGGCAGGTTTTGGAATTTTGTTTTTATATGATGATGATGATGATGATGATGATGATGATGATGATGATGATGATGATGATGATGATGATGATGATGATGATGATGATTATGATGATGATTTGGAAAAACTAGCCCTCTACATCGGGGGAAACCTTAGGTGCATCCAGAGCAGTAGTATGTCAAACAAATTAAAATACAAAGTTATGATTTGAAATTTATAAGGTAAAATATAAAAAATAACGCTTTCATTATAATGCCTATAATTAAATGGTCTACTCCAGTGGATCCACCAAGGACACCTTCCTGCCTAAAACTCCATGCTTTTACCAACAATTTTGTCAAATATAGCACCAACATCATTGCTATTATCATGCCTCCAGGTGACACGTACCAGGATTTTGCCCGGATTCTTCACCATATGTTGCACCTCCAATTTACTGAGGAAACTTTTTGCTTATTCGCTTACTTAATCAGTGGAGGCCGGAAAAGATTCATTTACATGAGAACCCCATCAGTGCAATATATGTATGGTTGGTTGACTATGAAGCACTAATTTACTTTACAAACTTACACCTAAGGCCAACATTCAGAACATTGACTCTTAATAAACAGACAGATAGAAAACATAGAAAATAAAAATAAAAAAAATCCACACATACAAACGACAAAATCGACTTCCACTCACCTGGCAAAACCACAAAAGTATTCAAGATGAAACAACACAGCTTCTGATTCTCAGGATAATTACTCTATTGTTCCAAAGCAATACAACAACCACCCAGCCTCAGACTCTGCGCTGTCTGAAGATTCTTAGGCAACACAAAGGCTTAATACCAATAATACAGCACTCCTTTGCTGAGGCGCCCAAACCTGGACGCAGGCACAGCTTTTGACAAGCAAGGCCACCCCACTTTCAGAATAATTAATCACCAAAGAAACTTACACATCCTAAAACGTAGCCAAATCATGACCCTGCTGTTTCTTTGTTTCCTTACAATTTTGTGCACAACTTGCAACATTATGAGAGTAAATAAATCATATTACGTGTTTTCCCACTCAACAAAATCTTACTATCTGTACAGCCCAAAGCACTGGACACTGCATTGTTCAAATCTAACAAACCTATTCTTCAGAGAAATATCGACTTTAAGCCTGCATATAACACTGTACATGACGCCGTAATCACCTGAAAACATGCATAACTTTCCTAAAGCAGATGATGCACAATATCGAAACCACACTTCCTCAGCACTGCTTGAACTCTTTCTCAAGGGAACTTAAAACTTAATTTTCTTCTTATATTATTTAAAAACCGGACATAAAAACAATAAATGAACCAAATACTCTTTAACACAGTTACACATATCGCACTTAGAATCTGAAGCTCCCTGCCGTTTAAATTTTCCTTGACACACAGACAACCTGAACGTGCCTTGAATTTTAAGTGCATTGTGGGAAAACAGTGAAAGTGTGTGTGTCAACACACACTTTTCTGTTTTTCCTGAAATTCTTTCTTTCTTTGTTCTTTACCAGTGAATTTGTCCGACACTTTTCTCTGACACTTTTATACATAGAAACTCCAAACTTGGCAGATTGTGACTCCATACAAGGAGTTGGACCTTTTTATGCAGAGGACTAGAGATGTTTAAAATTTTGCAAATTAGGGGCACTTGAAATGTTAAATCTTGAATATATTCAAACATATAATAGATAGAAATGTCATTCAAGCTTCTACTTGAGGGATATTAATCATAACCCATCTGATGAATTTAAAACAAAAGCTGTAGCAATTTAAATTGTGCTAATTAGCAGCATTTGAAATTTGAAATCTTGAATATCTTCAATACAATTATAGATAGAGATATCAACTTCGTCTAAGGGGTTATTGACTATTGCGCATATAATGAATCTTAAACAAAAATTGTAGCAATTCAAATTATGCAAATTAGCAGCATTTGAAATTTTAAAACTTGAAAATCTTCAAAACTGTTAGATAGAGATGTCGTTTTGACTTGTAGTAGGGATTTATTGACCATTGCGCATGTAATGAATCTAAAAAAAAGTTATAGCAATCAAAAATTATGTTAATTAGCAGTATTCGAAATTTTCAATCTTGAATATCTTCAACATTATAATAGATAGAGATGCCATTCCAACTTCTACTAGGGGGTTGTTGACCGTTGCGCACCTAATGAATTAAAAACGAAAGTTGTAGCAATTTAACTTATGCTAAGTAGCACCATTATAAATTTTAAATCTTGGAATAACTTCAAAGTTATAATAGATAGAGATGCCATCCCAACTTCTACTCCTGTATTATGGACTAGTTTGCACATTGCCATAACAATATGCTTTGAAGACACACACACTGATTTGCTATGCAGCACGTCATCTTTTCTAGTTCATATATGTGTTTAAAATATGAGGTTCCATGAAAGCGGACCTCTTAAATACCCTTTTTCCAGTGCATAGATGTCCTGTTGTCGATATCTTGAAAAAAATATAGATTATAGCTGCTGATATTTAATTTTATAAAGGCCCTCAACCAGCATTCATCATTTCTCTTGAAGGTACGATCCAAGCCTACATTCGCAAGCATCTTGTGTATTTCACAGCAGCATGACCAAGCAAAATATTTTCCCTGTTCAAACACAGAGAACCTGCTTACAGAGACGCGTCTCCGGCAAATCATGTGCGATGAAAGTAGGTTATTCGATGATGATTTAAAGAAATGTCGATTGGCAGCCACACAAGGTCGCCTAAAGTTGCTGACCTCGCTGGGTTAAATGTTATACTTTGGAAGATATGAGAGATTTAAAATTTCATTTGTGCACAATTTGCATAATCTTAGACATTTTGACCATTCCAAATCAGACGCACCCAGAGGTCTAAGCTCATGCTACGTTACAGTTCCTAGGCAGTATACGTCCCGAGAAAAGCTCTGGAAAAGAAAGAGGGAAAGACAGACGGTGATGGGAAGGGAGGAAAGAGAAAGACAGCGAGAAAGAGAGAAGGAAGGAAGCAAGGAGAAAGAAGAAAAGAATCGAGCAAGGAGATATGCCGCAAAACAAGTCTGTCTGTGTGCCTTTAAAGCTTGCATAAATTAGAATCCTATAGTATCTACTTAGTGTTGCTAGGCGGTACCTGCAGAAAAGCTTAAGAGAACGTGACAATGCCACCGGTGTTACGTTTAAAAGGTTGGGCTCGTGCGAATAACCGAAATTTTGTATGGGAACTGAAGTTATATTGACAACTTTATCCGTAGTATTTTTGAAGATATTAACATTTAAACCGCTAGGTTAACGTAAAATGAAACTCCACTTTCTCGTCACTCTTCATTGGATGGGTCTTAGAATAATTCCACTATCTGTAATATGTTGAAAGAATATTAATTGATCAAGTGTTTCTAACTAGTTTAAAGTAGATCATACAAGTTTTGTTTGAAGCTCATTGGATGGCCCTTTAGCATGAATTTATGAATTAAATTTGACATAGTACCTCTACCTAACATATTAAATTTGATGTGTAAAGAAGAAAGAAAGACAAAAAAAAAATACAAAATAAAATATCCGTGTTAGGACATAAACATTATGAAGGGGGGGGGGTGTTGACACACAGACATAGCGAGTCGATACAACATAAAATCAATCGTTCGATCTTGTCCAGATGCCATCTGCTTTTTGTTGTACATGCACATCTATATTGTCATCCTACATGTTTGTGTATATAGAAATCCACTAAGAGTTTGGCCCTATTTCTCCATTTTTGAAAGTATATGCTGAAACAAACAATCCTTCAGCATGCTTTTATGGAATTTCTTGATAACATATGTGTGTTTTGTAAATAATTGTATGCTTCAGTATTTCTGTGAGTCAACAGGTGCATCCCGAAATTTCAGTTTGGTCATCATGGCGTGGAATGACCCATGACCTTTGCGCATATTAGGCCATCTGATATATTAAAAGTGTAGTCCTGAAATAGCCCAAAGAAAAAAGAATATCTATAATTCCATACCTACTGTATAATTCAAGTTTTTTCAGCGTTCAAAATGTACGTCTTTTATGACAATTTATAAATGAAAGCAAGGTATTATCTGACAATACAAGTGTAGTTCTAATGTTAAAATTGATGTGAACCCTTACTGCACGTTATATGTTATCTTGCCTGTGACATGCCTTGTTTAAAGTAGGTAGCCATTTTGCTTTTCAAGTCTCCAAAGGCTGCGGCCATTGAAAGATGACTCTTTTTCAGCATAAGAGTCATTCAGCCGTGTCTCGGGTATGCAGGAGCACGCCTTAGTGTAGGAGTGCTATCAGTTGGATCAGTCTTTCATGTGTGATAAGAAATGTCCCCTCCTTGTCCCTGCATAAATCTTGGAACTTCCCCTTAAAGTGTTAACCTTTCTGTTCCTCAATTTGTAGAGACCTAAAGGGGCTACCGAAAATTTTCACCTTAGTTCAAAGAGTACGCTTGGGGGGGGGGCAATTGTATGCTTTTTTCTTTTTGTTTCGTTTTAAATATATAACATTCTTCTTCTTCTTCTTCTTCTTCTTCTTCTTCTTCTTCTTCTTCTTCTTCTTCTTCTTATTATTATTGCTTACCGAAATATATAGAAGAGTTACGTAGTTATAGTAATATGTACATGATGCACATGAGCAGCTGTATACACATGACATGTACAAAATCAACATTTTAAATTTTAATTTCAAGGCTGGAGAAGGGTTCTGAGACTTGGCACTGTGTATACCTGTGTGAAAATGTTGATAATTTTGACTGCCTCCTAAGCATATGGGAAATATGTCAGCTGACATTGCCACTGTATCCCATGGATACATGTGAAACTGAAAGTCATTGTCTACATTTTATCTCAGAGTCGTGTAACGTATTTCAGTTTTTTGTAGTATGTCTTATTTAAAGTGCATGACCTATGTACATGTTAATGTTATATTTTTTGTTTCATCTGTATATTACATTCTATATTGTATAGCATCATATTATCATGTAACTCATTGACGCTGTACTTTAAGCGTCCGGGGGTAGATTGATAGCAAGTCTCTCTATATGATTGAAAAAAAGTATAGTATAAAATAATAAAGTTTTGTTCAGTGACTATAAGAGCTAAATATATTCATCTTAACTGCACCCCTGTACTGCCTCCATCCCACAGACTTGAGAGGAAGATCCATGTATTAAGCTAGGCCAAATGTGTTTCTCCAATAAAAGGTGTCAACTGAGAAGACAATAAGCTTGAGGAGTTATTCATTTATTTTCAAAATTCACAGGAATGATGAACTATTTAGATATTGCAATTTGTTGTATGAGAAGAAAAGTATTATTTCCACATGGCATTACCTGCCTAAGTGCCCTCATCATAGTGGGAGAAAAGTTGAGTTTCGTGGCAACTTAGAGGGCTGTGTATGTCCTGAATGTACCTTAATCACAACACCTTGAATTGAATGTTGAGTGACCCCTGTAAATAATATAACAATCTTGAAATTGTCACACATTTGAATTTACACCAACATTATTTATATAAATTAAAAAAAAAATGCACCTATGTTTATTCAATGTGCCTGTAGCACACATCTACGTATTAAAGTTGGGTCGACACTTCTGGCTGTAATATTTTGGAAGACATTCAAGAAATAAGTTTGCTGGTATAGTTAGCATAAATTCAAATTACACAACTTTCGTCTCCATTTCATTGGACGTGTCTACAGCACAAACCTAAAAATGAAAGTTGGATTGACACCTCTCCCGATAATACTTTTAAAGATATCTGACATTAAGATTATCAACTTCCAGTAATTTGCATCAGTTTGAAAATGATAACTATTCCAAATTAGTACAGTTCAGTTTCAATAATAGAGCTATGGCCAATCAATATTTTTGAATTTCATCCGTAACAGTCTCAAAGCAAAGTTCTTTACAAAATTTAAGCGGAAATAAAGATTGTATTTAAAAAAATACTGAGAAAAAAATAATGTCTGTGCCTACGAACAAGATTCTTATACAGCCTTATTTCAGGTTGCCTGCAAGAGCCAAGACGTGCAACAAACAAGACAGACCTGACGGCAGAGACTTGTACCACTATGTTGCAGAGACTGTTTCTGTGACACAGGCAAAGTGCATCCGGTGGTCATGTCGTGATGTAACCCGATTTCGGTCCAGACGGAAACCACTTTTTGGTGACAGTTTGCCTTTTACTTTCATGGGCGGAAATAAAAAGCAAAAATACAACTTTAAAATTGCCTTCCATGTATGTTGATTAATTTTGAGTTTAAGAAATATATTTTTGTCTTTAATCTGTTCGTGTCGTGTGCTGTGAACGTGCAGCTGATTCGGATAAGTCACGTGACAAGTTTTGACGTACGAAAATGGCGTATTACTGTATACAAATGTAAAGCCGAAGTTTAAAGTAGGTCCCATGAAGATATTTTGAAGTTCTATAATATTGCATGTTTATGAATAAAGTTCTTAACCCTGGTCCAAAACTTCTCATCCTTCTCTCCAAATTCCATCTTGGCTCTCTATATGGTAGATTTTGTCTTCTGTGAACACCAGCATGATCCCGATGCGCAGTAATATCTTTCAAATTAACATCTGTAAACAAGGTTATTTTTAGGGTATTCACTGGTGGCGGAATCTCTAAATTTTCTTTGATTGTATCTTTGAAAAATCTTAGTCTAGGGATATTTGGTGAAGTCCTATGGGATTGTATGCTACACAGACATTGTACTAAGGATTTTACGTGCATATTGTACCGGGAAATCTCACTGAGTGGATAAAATTGGAAGATGTAGATGGCGGGCGAATAGGCTCCAGAACGACAGGAGCTTGTGACGGACTGTTCGCCGTTTCTCCAACCATAATTCAGTGGTTTCACTTCAACTTTGTCGTGTGATGGCAAGATAAGCTGGCCATGACCAGTACCAGTGGGTACGTATGCTTGTTTTGTTGTAAATAAGGTTCTTGTAGAATTTTAACAATTGTAGGTCAAGTAATTCGAGTACAGGTCGACAAACACCGAAGTGGGGTCATGACGAGTTGTCCCAGGCGGTTTCGTATGTCAGTGTCCTGACTTTACACACTTCGCTCACGATAATTATCAATTGTGTGACCATGTTTATCTTAAACAAAATAGCTGTGTCAAACTGAAAGTAAAAACACCTAAATGGTTTATATTAGAGAGCAGGCCAGTGATGGCGTAAAGGCAACAACATGTCAAAAGAAAAAGTTTGCAACGGAACATGTCGGTGAACAGACAGTTCGTCCATACCAGTGCACCACCTACGAACTATCCTGCAAGCACCTTGCATAGCCTATCTCCTCCAACCTGCAAGAATCCCAGGTCCGAATTGTTCTTCTCAGTAGGTTTATAGAAAAAAACATGCGTGTCTCTTTAAGGTTGTGTTTTTGATGATACAATCCCACAGAAAAAAACGTTTTGTGGATTGCCAAGTTCCCCCATACATTTTGTTGTAATTCTTTACCTACCCTAAAAAGGGCTGCCGAGACTGGCTGCAATTTATGAGAAAGTATCGCATTTCTCAGTATATGGCTGCCATATTGCACTTGTGTTCACCACTGTTGTGAGTTTTAGTCTGAGTCAGCATTGACAGCATGTCTTTCATCATTTGTTAGTGTACATGCAGTCCAGTTAGATAAACATTCAACACCAAAAGAAGAGAATTGAAGGGACTGTGACACACAGCCTGGAAATTCTGAATACACCAATTGTTGTTGAAAACAGTCTTGATGCAGATCATTGTTTGAATAGTAATAGAAGTTCTAGATCTGATTATGTGGATAAGGCTCTAAACCCATTTACACCAGGCATGTGCACAAAATTTATTTCAAACATATATATATTTCAGTCCAGTCATATATAGTGTAAAAACACAAATAAATGTTGGCTTGGAAACTGCTTAATGTATGAATCTCGAGGTCTCATGTATGTGAACAGTGAAGTGTACCTAACCAGCAAAAATAACCATTTTAGTCAATATTTTGTTGTATGGCTCAAGGAGAACACCTTTTTACTGAGAAACCTGTGAGAAAATGTGTGTAGTGGGAGGCATACTCAGATGAAGATATTCCTCACATAATATGTAAATCTCTGTTCAACTCAAATACGCATTCTAATACACAAACATTTACAAAGGTTTCATTTATGTATCTCTGATAGAATTGGATATTAATACACATAATCTGGTGGTTTCACATGTAACCCAAACAGTAAGTCAGGTATGCAGATGGGCCAGATTAGTTTTAACAATATTAGAGGTCACAATTTCATGCATACTCAGCTGAATATGCAATCCAATTCCAATACACAATATTCACTAGGGCTTGAGTTGTGTTTTCCTGTAGGATTGGAAGTTTGAATAAACTAGTTACTTTTGAGGATAATGAAATAAAATTTTCAAAGTCATTTAAATTATACACCTTGACCATGAGAAATTTGTTTCTGCATGCACTGGTTTCAAGTCATTTAGTCACAAATCACAATGGAAAGTAACGGGAATACATGTACTTACTCTAACCCTCCTGACTGATGTACCCTGTACAGTGAAGATACAAGAACATTTAATTTTTGTCCGTCCATTTTGTTTTATAATTTTTTAAGGGTATTTTTAGTTTTTACTCCGAGAAGTGCAGTCAGTTGTTGATTACTAAGTTTTCAAGATTATAATAAGCAGCTGATTGAGGGACTTATCAGGATTTGTCAGCAAATTCAGGAAGTGAAACTGCCTTTAAATTATGTATGAATATATAACCTATCTGGTGGAAGGAAGGGGTATTCTTAAAATTGTGTATTTTTTCATGACAAATTTGTCACAAATAGTACAGTAGTCCCTGTCTTCAAAGATAATTGAAGTAGAAGACCACATTTCATTATACTTTGCAGGGTACTTTACATCTTGTTTGTGCCTCCTGTAAAAGACCACCTGCATGGAGAAACCACAGTTTGGTCCTCTCTAAGTCTTTGACTTCAGAGAGGCTTTTATTGTATCATTTTGCATTCAACTAAAAACTAGTAAGAGCTGGAAAGACAAAAGGAGTTCCAACTGTATCTATGTATAGTTGCAATCCACCCTACCTACTATATACATTTATTCCATTTTTATAAATGTAGTTTCTAGGCTTCTGATTGGTTAATAGCCATGAAATGTCTGCCGCACCTATTTGAAATTATGGTATTACCCACATGGGGTTGGTATTACTGTAGTAATACCGTGTGACTTCTAGCGGCTAAAGTGAAAACGGCTCTGACAGGGGAACGCAGACAACAAAATGGCAGAACAGGCGCACATTATGATTGGAAAGATCCCTAGTAAGTTAGAAACTACATAAAAATGGGATAAATTCGTTACACACATAGACTGGGCAATACAGCGAGCATCTCCCACTCAGGGACCTGGTATTACCCAGTCTGTCAGTGTGTAACTAATAGTATATATAGTAGGCATGGTGGATACCAGTGGGATACTTTGGCCTGAACATAAATGAGTGACACAACTGGCAACTTTTTGATTTCCTGAACAAGGCACTTTTGTTAACAATGGCATGAGGTGGCACAATTATGTTTTACAGTCAACATTACCATAACCCAGGTATCTTAAAAAAAAAAAAAAAGATGGATATACATGTGTTGTGCAGAGATTTGGTGGTGGTAATTAGATTTCTTGGTCACTGACCTATTTTTTTCCATTATTATGACCTGATTAGTGATAAGCATCACAGGTTTTCACAGTGTGTGGTCAAAGTGTGCTGGGCCATCAAATGAGTCCTTGCATCATACCCAGTTGAGTTGTGAAGTAAGGTGGGTGGCTGTTTGTCTTTCATGAGTGGTCAACAATGTCATTTGTGGCCTCTCTAAAGCTGCGGGTCAGATCCTCTTCTAATTGGGTCAGGATGTACCTTGGTTGGGTATGTACCAAGTTTGATCAAATTATTATGTTGCAGTGATTTTTTGTGTTTTTCACAATTCTTTTGTCCATTTGTTTTGTAAAATACTCAAAAATCTTTTCTAAAACAGCTGGGTCACTTGCTGCAAAATTGCATGGGGATACTTTTCACGATACCCCCAATAGGTGATGCTGTTATTTTGATGAAATAGTGTTAAGCTGGGCTCAGTTCTACAGTTTGGTTCTATTCAAGTTTTTGCTTCAGCTGAGTTCAGCTAAGGTTGGGATATAATTTTGGGGAATGTATCCAGGCCAACTGAGCATGAGCCAATATATTGGCACTTTGTTTCGAGTGTATGCGTTATACTTAAATTATGTCAGGACCCATAAAATGGATAACCGACTTTCAATATTAAATATTGAAGGTCAGTCATCCATTTCATGGGTCATTTTCACCTAATGTTATGAATGCGAAATCTGGAAGCCATTTAGTGCTCCCATTTAGTCCTCACATCATATTAATGCACTAATACTATTGTTGAGCATCCTATAATTTGTCTGCAACCTACTTTTTTGACCAGTGGGGACCTTATGTGAAATGAATCAGGTGCAATGTTCAGCTCATTGGGAAGCACATTTTTCACTCATAAATTCTTACTGAAAAAACGGTCTGATTTTAACAAAATTGAGTCCTGGGGATCATCATAAAACCAACAGACTGATCATACTTTTTTTTTTTTTTATCTCACTGACCCATCTGTCAGTTTTTTTGACCTGCTTCCTGACTACAACATCCATCATGATGTGTTTGTCCAACTTAGTCCCAAAGTTGTTATCCAGTGTATTTATAATGGCTGGTCAAACTTTGCTCTGATGTTACCAGGTCAGTCATATCAAGGAGCCTCTCCTAGGCTGCTTGGTCATATAATGCGCCTGTACATGTACATAGTACTAGTGGCACTTTCCTTGTTGAATGATAGGTGCCAAAGCAGTACCATAGCTGATATGGATGTCCCATATGGTTAAGGTGGGTGAATGGGGCAGGCAGACTGAGGGGTGTGACTCCAGAGAGATGGGTGGGTGGTTATGTATTCATGAAAACAGGGATTCACAGAACTTTATTAAAAAAATCAAAATTTAGACACTCAACTGAACGTTTTCACTTCTGCATGTAATCCAAATAGCTTTTTATACACTGTCATTTTGTTTTATTACTACAATGAAAGCTCATTATAATGACACTCAGATATATCCGACATATTCATTGTATTGACACAACCTTTGAATGGCAAAAGTTCATTTTCTTTGTTGTTTGATTCATTTATCGGACATACTTAAAGGGAAGAGATGGTGTCATTATAACAAGTTTTCACTGTATTTTTTTTTATTATTATTTTTGTGTGGGGTGGGGGTAGAGTTTGTGTCTAACAACCATTTTGTAGCATATGCTAATAGACAATTGTTTTAGATTTAAGTCTGTACTTATAGCATTATGCCGTTGTATGTATGTTATTAACCAGTTCTCCTTGAGTTTAAGCCAAGTCAACAGCTTTCCTTGGAGTGGCTTGGATGCTCAGCTGACAGCACCCAACTCACATCAAGGAAAGCTGTTAACCTGGAGGTATGTTATCCTCATAAGTCTCGTCAACTGTTCTCTTTCAAAAAGGAGAGGTCACAATTTCCAATTATCTGTGTATTCAGCTGAATACATATATAATCCAATACAAACAATTCTATGGGGCTGGAGGTGTGTATTCCCATTGGATTGCATGGTAAATTTACCTCAAATTAAAAGACTACTTTTGGCGAACATTTCAGCTGTGTACATAATTTTGTTGTCTCTGCAATGAGTGGACTTTAAGTTATTAAGCTGTAAATTACAGTGGAAAGTAATGAGAATACACAACTGTATCCTTAAATGACTGAAATGCCCTCTACAGGAGAGGAGTAGAAGCTTCTGTTCTTGTTCTCCACAATTGGTTTTCGTTACTTTTGAAATTAATTAAGATGTTGAAGTAGGTGACATTTAAGCAGCAGCCAGTTTGAAGGGCAAAGGGTTAAATTCACAAAAAGAAACAATGCAAATCTGTACTTTTTAAGGTGACCTTATTTTCATTTAAGTTAATCATATCATGGTCTAGTAATTACCTGCAGGGATTGATCAGTGGACTGTGATAGTCTGCCACCATATGTATGTGTAAGTTTACTGCTAGACCGGTACAAAATGATATGGGTGTTTTTAAGTACAGAATGGAATGTGAGTGAGTGGGTATGCTTACTGTCAACTAGGAAAAGGAAAAATAAGCGAACAACAATTTCACAAACAGCATGCATGTAAACGTCTGTTGATAGCACTGTCTCAATCCCTGTCTGACAATGCATGATACTATTTAAAGAACACCCACTTGAGCTAAAAATATTGGAGACATGACATAGACATGGGTACAATAGAAAACAGTCATATTCTAGTATGGAATGGCAAAAGGTTCAGGTCCTTTCCTGGTCATGCCTACAGGGGTTGTCATTTTATATTATATGCAGATTATAGATACATGTATGTATGTGCTGCTGCAGTGTTACACACACACACACACACATATATATATATATATATATATATATATATATATATATATATATATATATATATATATATATATATATATATATATATATATATTTGAACTGATTTGATGGAGAAGTATTAAGGTATTTTAAAAGCAACTAGGACAGCCAGCTACATAATGCTGAAAGAGATTCTACCGACTTGTCATTAGCTTGTAACTTGATATCCACTGAAGTGTTGCATGTGGAACTACATGTACTTAACTTTTATGTGAAATCAACATATGCAGCTTGAAGGTACAAAAATTCAAGTTCCTTACTTTACAGAAACCACAAAAATAACAGGTTTATTTCATGTTTAATTTAGATTTAATCTCTGTGTGCACAAGTCTCACCTGCTGATGTATTTGTATATTGGGTTGATTTGTAATGGTGACCTAGATTTTCTCAGTCCGCTGTGCCAGACTCTGTTGATATGGTGCATGGTACAATAGCATTGTAGCTGGGCATGTCAGTTCTGAGAGGATCATGTGTTGTTTGAATTCATTTATATTGTTTCTATCATAGATTAAATGGCCCATATTAATATTTAATTCCTGTGAACAAATCTGTTTTGATATCTGTGGGCTTGGCTTGTTTGGTACTTTTCATGTGTGCATTCTCACTGGATATTCAGATGTACATTTATCTAGGCAACATTAGATTTCCAAAATATTTACTGCATACATGGGTAAGATCGAGAAAAGTGTCCACAATGAAGGTCCCATGCAGATTGGTTGATTTATATGTCCAAACAACTGGTGTTGCTCATAGCTCACATTGGGAATAATCAGTAATATTAATAGTTTTGGCACCCCCCAATGTTTTTTTTTTTTTATGACCAAGAAAATGCTAAAATGATATATAAATGTTATAAATTGTTAACTTTATAGGTATGTACACAAAATGTTGTTTCATGTATTGGAAACCTAGGTCTGCATGGAGTCTCACATCATAAAAATGTCGTATATGTGTAATGGGTGATTAATTGAAATACAATGTAATGCAGTTTGTACGCTGGAAAGTGTGTGTAAGGGTCTTCATTAGAGAGCAATGTTTTAGTCAAACGTCCATAGCTGAGCTAATATTATGTGTAGCATTCTAACTTGTGCTGATATAAAATACATGTACAAGCAAATTTCCACGGCAAGGTTTTTTCAAGGGGGGTAATAATGATGTACATGGTCAAGTTGGACTTCTTTTCAAAGACCTGTCCTTGTTTAAGGATTACATTTAAAAAAGTTTGTAGTGCTGGTGTTATATTCTATGATATGTAGCCTCTATTAAGTGACCACCTGCTTTTCGAGACCGTTTGTGGTTCTGCTTAAATTCTTAAATTATATCCCCTCTTAGGACCACATTGTTTCACTTACTTAGGTGGTCTTAATTTGGAGATTCCATTGTACATAGCTAAAAAGACAAAAATTCCAGAAGTTTTTATATTCCTGAATTTTTCTGAGCAGTACTTTTTTGGGGGGTGGGGGTGGGGAGGTTTTTTTTTTTTTCTTTTTTTTTTGAAGTGTCCAGCCCATGGGGGGACCCTTCTGTTTTGGGATTGCCCCTCCGGATGTCCATCCAGATGTGCACATTCTCATTATCGCAATATCTACAGAATGCCTCCGTGCATTTTGCTCAAATTTGGCAATATGCTTACCTTACCTGGCAAGATGAACTGATTAGATTTTGGTGTGACCATGACCTTATTTGAGCAAATGGCAGTTTCATTACATGCCCGTTGGCTCGTTACCGCAATATCTACGGAATGCTCCAATGTATTTTGCTCAAATTAGATAGTATGTTTGCCTAGTATGCCAAGATGAAACTATTAGATTTTGGTGTCACCATGACCAAATTTCAGCAAATGGCAGAATTTTTCCTGACCCTTCAGTTAACGCTTTGCATTGGACATGTTGGAGGTATGTCTAGTTTTATGATGTTATGCATATACATCCCTGATTCAGGTATCAGCACAGTCACCATGGTCAATTGGGCTTGAACAAAATTCAAAATATGTGTCCATATATTGTGATTCTTAACTGGCCGCTGCCATGTATTTGATCAACACCACACCGTAGTATCCTGGCATGTGTAATATTGCGTGCTTTGTTGCCTGTGCATGACAACTGAGGGACACAAATTACTATGATGTTTGGTTGAACAGGATACAGAAAAATTGCACAAAACACAATATATTATTGTACATGTATATTCTGCTATCTAGTAGATTATTTTCTTTTCTGTTCTTTTTTTTTTCAGTTGGGATATACAGTGTTTTGGTAAACTGATCATTGTAACATTCTTGATACTTGTCCAGTTGTAATACAAAAATACATTGTGGAACCCTTGAGTGTTGCAGTTGTAGACTATGGTCAAAGCTACAGTTATTCCATCAATGACTACTTCACCTGAAATTAACATCAGTAATAACTAAATGATATTGCCATACATATCAGATTGACAGTGTATATGTAGTATTGTGATAAGTGTTGGATAAGTTGATCACCACATCATTACCCCTGGGATAGTCAGCCTTGAGGAGCACTGATTCCAGATTTGTACAATGTTGAGTTTTATTGGCACACATGCTGTAAAGTTTAATTTAATACTCATTGATACATACATTCCCAGCAACTAAATGCTTTAAATGAAAGGAAAAAAATGTTCTATGACCTTTGTGATTTTCAAAATTTAAGAATATAAATTAACTCTGTGATACATGCATGGATAAATACAGCATGAAAATGTTAGCTTTGGTCAGAGGGACTATAGTACAGTAAGTGTTCTAATAATTTATATGCAGTGTAGTATTATACTCATTAAAATGCTGATAAATCAGATCCTGTGAAAGTGATCGATTTTCGTGTCTGAATTTGTGGTTCCATGACCTGTGTGATGCAATTAGATTGCTGATTCATTTGAGGAACAAAACAGTACAGTAGAAATAAAGGTACACTAACACTAATTCAGGCAATCAGGTTTAGGTTGCCCAATGTTGAAGAGCACATATTCAGGCAATGCTGTTCACTCGTGGATGACATTGGTGATAAATTGTAACTATTTACTATTCAAAAAGTGTACACATATTACTGGACATTCGGTGAGAGTTGATAGTGTAATTTTTAAACATTTAAGATACCATCCATGTTCACTGAACTAGGTATGCACATAAGCAGTGTAGCCTTGGGGTTTACAAGAAATGCCTAGGTGTAAAAAAATGAGCTTGTTTTATTCTTGGTAATTTTGGGCTCTGTTGCATTTGCAAAGGCAGAGGAGCCCTTAGGATGGGTTTGTCAGTCTGGTAACTGAATTTTCTCCACTGAAACTGGTATATGCAACTGTTAATTGTAGTTTGCCATGAACATTAATGGGATCAAAGAGATACAGTAAAACCTGTCCCAGTGGGCACCTGTGTTTAGTGGGCACTGTTGCCTAACCCAGTTCCCTATACACCCCATGTTAATGGATCTGTGCTAAGTGTGCACTTTTGCCCTGTCCTAAGGGCGCCCACTAAACACAGGTTTTACTGTACCTCAATTCTGAAGGATTACGAGTTTTGGATCATCAGCAGGAGATTTTAAATTGAATTTCTGGTGGTGTGAGTGTGTGTAAAATTGGGTAGTACATGTGTTGTCAAGTAAGGTGATGCAAATATATGTGGAGCAACTGGCAGTGACACACAGCTGATTGTTGCAGTGCATCATCTGAAAGGCTTTTGGGAATCTCCAGAAGTTAAAATCTCAAAATCGTTAGCACTGGGAGCAACTAAAAATCTTTTTCTAAAAGAGATTTGTATCGGTGCACAATCAAGTTTCAGTGGAGGCCCAATAAAATGCCAAAACCACTAGCCCTGACGACACCAGCAGATTTTGAAAATGATTTGTGGGTCTATGCATCAAAGATACGTTATTCATAATGCTGCGACACACGTCAAATTTAGCAAGAGTTTTTGGTTGATCTGTATTAAAACCTTGTATTTATCTTAAATCTTGTCCGCTTAAACTGTCCAAAACTGGCTGGTGGTCAGATATCATTGTTTCAGTGTTTTAAATTCTAATTTCAACAGTAATGAAAAACAATTTGACTGAGAATTGTAGATGTGACCTATCAAGATCACATGCCAAGGGAAGTTGTTGACTTCAAGGGGTAAAGGATTAAAGATATTGGAACAAAACTCTTCTCAGGCCAACTTTAAGAGGTACTTGTAGTCTCATTTCTGGTAATTGTACCTAATAAGCTGGAAGATCATAAAGTTTCAGTTGTCAATGATGGCAGGATCATAAACATTTTTTGGACCAGGCAAGTTTTGCAAAATGTGGACAGTGTCATTTGTACACAGAGTTAGCTGTGAACATCATAGATGTACGTGTCTTATTATAAAAGTGTTCTAATGCAATGTCATGATCCATAAAGCCTGGTTTTGGTGTAATGCTCTGTTGATCAATTCAACAACTGAAGTGGGAACACATATTGTTAACTTGGTCTGTGATGAGGTGGTGTATATGCGTGTCTGTAAATTAGGTGCGTGTTATCTGATAAATTTCATCTATAGATTGTTGTTGATGTATGTGATGTTTAAAGTGATCTTTAGAGATAAATCCTGTACTGATGCCTGTACAGGCAGCGTGGTACATTATTCTTCTTGTTAATAAATCCTTATGTTGGCAGAGCAGATTTTATGCTTATATTAGTGTGAAAATGTTTAGCATAAAAATATTTCAGAGTGACTATGGAATTTGGCTGAAATGGAGCTTAGAGTGAGGGGTAAACAAAGTTGTTCACTGGGATGCAGGTGGTTAATCCATGTATTCCCATTAATTATATTTTAAATTGCAGTCTTCAAAAGTTCTCCATAGCCACCAAGCCAGTTCCTTTGAAGTTTGAAATTACATAGGGATAAATTTTAGCAAATAATCAAAATTAGGAAAAATCAGTAAGGGGGTTCATGTTAGGGATGGTTCAACATTATCATCATTTTTGAATTAGTACTTAGGGTACTAAATTTCATAACCCCCTCCCTCCCTCCCCGTAAATTAGTAAATGATTTTCCAAAAAAATCATTGCAAAATTGTACAAAACAGGCCATAAATTGACTATCATTTTCCATATTTTGTGAAAGTGTATAGACCCATTTAACCCCCTCCCTCCTTGCGTACTGTTAGTACTGATTAAAAAATGATGAAACTGTTGAACCATCCCTTAGCAACATTAATGATGGTCTTACACAAGGTGATCTTGATATCATTCCAAAGTTCACAGAACCATGTCAAGATCACTTTTGATCTAAGTTCATGTACATGCTATGGAGAACATGGAAAAGATGTATGCATGGATTGTGAATTCAGAAAGTCTCTTGCAGGGCTTTCAAATAACTTGAATGTGAATTTCATGATAGAGACACAAGCAATTAAAAAAAAAAAAAATTCAAAAGGGGGATCAATTATGTTACACCAATTTCAAAGTGAACCAGCTAGTACAAATTAAAACAAAACAGCGATAGTTGTATGAAGATTCATTAAGTATTAAATGCAAGACCAAAAGTGTCAGTATTGATATTGTCATAGAAGTTGGGAAAACAAGTGTGTGTAATACTGTACATATCTTGTTATCATTAATCCTGGGAAGCTTTGCAGCATCCTTACTGAGACAGTTAATACATACATAATGCAAATTTTTGATTAGGTACATAGAAAATCAGGTTAATGGGGAAGCATTTACTCTGTTTGCACATGTCAGTAGAAATGTTTGACCTCGTTATCTTTAATCACATTATAAATAGTTGGATAACAGTACTTAAATGATTACCTTTGTATTATATATGAACACTGAGCACTACAAAAGCACTTATTCCAGCATCAGAGATGGTCTTAATTATGTATTTATCGCAGAACATGACATGGCAATTGTACTGAATACATGTAGTATACCTGTCTTAGCACTGAGATATTTCGATTGAGTAAAGTCAGAATGAACTGCACAGTGTCACACCACACTAAGATTTTAGTTTGATCATTGATTGGTGACAGAGACTTGACATACAAAACGTTGATGCAGTATACATTATTTGTTCTTGATTGTGAACCATGTTTGCATCCCAAACATTCAGGGCTGATCAGTTGAACTCTTTCAACACCAAGTGCGACTTTAGTCAAACTACATCAGATGAGCTGCGCGCTATTTAAATTAAGGTTGCTAGATTCATATTCCATGTGAAAAGACTTTGAGTGAGCAGCATGCCCATAGTTACAAGGAATACAATGGTCGGAATCAACAGCTTTCTACGGCAGTGCATTTTGGGTACATTTTGCCCAAAGCACGCTGAGGAAAGCTGTTGACTCTGTCCAAAATGTAGCACTGATAGAGTTAAAGTGTGTGTCCATGGAATACACACCACATTCACACTGCTGTACACATCACACCTGACTCCGAAGTAACCTGTATCATCTGAATGAAAACCAGATAGCCCAGAACCCTGATAGGTCTCATTGATATGCAGTACACTGTCACTGTATGAACTCTGAATGCAGATTTCATCTGAAGGGGTTGAGACAGTGTTCAAAATATAAACATGCCTGCAGTTATAATGTAAGTAATATGGACAGGTACACGGTGTCCAGCGAATCTGTAAAAATGGTCAGGTAAGATAATTGGCCTGTGAACATCAGGTATGATATTACCCCCTGTCTCCAGATAAATGATCAGCCATAATTTGACAAAACCTTGGAAGTGCAAGTAAATAGTACAGGGTGGGGCTCCACATGACACGATTCTACAGTGATCCCTGTTCACAATGCTGGAGATAGGGACCCAATGATGTGGAGAACATGATTTAATGTGAAAAATATCATACGGTATAGTCTTAAGATTGGAAGTACAAACTTGGGATAACAAAGTAGTATGTCAGAGGTGGCATGGTACTAGGTAATTGAGAAATGAGAATTTGTTTTAGAAATAGGGGTGTTATGAAGAGGGAGTGTGGTAACTTCTTGTAGGGGCAGTAATTTATTTAATAATATCAGGTGGGGGGGGGGGAGGCTTCATCACAAACAAACTGATGAACTCTTACTAAAGGCAGGTAATGCATACTGATGCTTGCTTCCCAACATAATTTTTCCTAGCAACCATGTTTGAACATGTACTTCAAGGTGAATGTTATTTTGAGGTGACTGTGTACAAGTGTTGGATCTTATTTTTCACCTTTCTCATTCATCTGAATTTGAATTCTAAAGTATGAATTTTCAGTGCCCCATCATTTAAGTATGCCACTCCTACCAGAGGAGGGGCATAAAGCATCCGCTCTTCCGTCCATTCATCTGTTATTCATGTCTGGCCTAAAATTCGCTTGTCCTGGAACTTAGATTTAAAATGAATATTTACACAAAGGTGCATATGGACATATGGGGGTGTCATGTACCAAAAATAGGTGACTAGGTCAAGTATCTGGGTCGCAGTGACATATCCTTGTAAAATCTTGTCATGGCTATAATTCCATTGCTATTTAACTTTCATGAAACTTCACACACACATATATCTTGGCTGAAGGGTGTGTTATCAAACAAAACTAGGTCACTAGGTCAAGTGTCTGGGTCATGGTGATACAATAATGTAAAACTACATTTAACATTCCGTGTCCAGGCTGTAATACTGTTGTCTTTCAACCAGGAATCATGAAACTTTACACACCTGTGTATCTGGACACAAGAGGGCACCATGCATAAAAGTAGGTCACTAGGTCAAGTATCTGGGTCACAGTTGGGTGTACAGACAGGTGCAGACCATGTGAAACTGAAACATCTACAACAGGAAGTTAACTTCAAAGTAGTGCATCTGGGAAAACTGGCCTGCTTTTCTGAGTATTTAATGTCTTTCACTTTCAGTGTAGTGCAGGTTTGAAACTCACTTCTCTTGGCAGGGTGATACTGTATTGTGGATGTGGGGAACCTTACAGGTTGATACTGTGCCAGTGATTGCTGGTTAGTTTCATTTGGCACCATGTGTGGGAAATAGATTAGGCTACTATTATCCACTGCAAAGGAAACAAAAAAAATATGTATATTCAAATATGTATTATTATTTTTAATGATGATGATAATGATGATCCATGATGATGATAATGATGATCCATTTCCACACAAGGCATTGAAGGGCACTTTACATACAGATTACTATGGCCAAATTAAAAAGTGAGTGTGTCTGTTCATGATGTTATAAAATAATTTTGCATACATGCACACACAATACACATTAAAATCACTATTGATATGATATAAAATCATTAGATCAAATGTTCATATTGTACAGACAGTATAGTACTTGATAAGGTGTAAGCCAGTATGAACAGGTGTTTTTGAATGCAGTTTCGAAAGATTCCAGGGAAGTTTTATTCCTGACATAGAAGAGCAAGAAATTACTTAGACATTGGCTAGCAACTGAGAAGGCATGTTCACCAAGATGAAGCTATTTTCCTAATATTTATGTTATAAATTTGTGACATGTTGAAAAAAAAATGGTAAATTTGTGGTCAAGGTTGTCATTGTCATAATTGAGTGCTGAACTGGTTTCATGGTTCGTCAACTGGGAACAAATGGCAACTAGCAAGCAGGGATGAAGAGCTTGAGGCTTTTATTACTTATATTTCAAACATGAATGTGTGTGCATACAATATGTATACATGTATCAGTGCTAGAAATAAGGAAAAATTTTCACTTGTCCGCCAACCAAGTGGAGTCTTATTCTAATTGAACTGTATGTAAATTTTGGACAAGTGCATTGGCAACTTCACTTGTCCGTCACAAGTTTCACTTAGTACGGACAAGCGGATAAGCCCTATTTCTAACCCTGTGTATGTATATATGTATGTATGTGTTAGAATATTGATATATTCTGTATTTATTCAAGTTTGAACTTGACATTTGATCCCCAGCCAAGCAATTTAAAAGAAGAATAACTTCAATGTTTGGCAATGGCCTTTTAAATTATATACAAATTAACATAAGGCAAGTAGGTATTATGTTTTCATTTTACATACTGTCTGATTGCATGAGGTAAAAAGTAACAAGTATTTCAACTTGTGTTACTCTCCTGTAGTGTGGGTCAACTCAAAACAGGCAAATCATATTGCAGCTGTCCAAATTTTCAAATGTGTTGATCCATTAAAATGTTCATACTTATGAGGAAAAATTGATTTTTCCACTTGACAAACACTGTTGCTTGACCAAAATCGAAAAGTATTTCAAAGGATCATGTAGGCCTGTGAGGCGAATTTACAGTGGCAGTTATCAAAATATGAGAAAAACCACAAAATTATTTCAAGTTAGCAGCAGACTTGAAACACTTGTACATGTATGCAAATGGTAACTAGTGCATAGTGGCTGAAAAGTCTCCTTCCAGTTGAAGTTGACACCTCTTGACCCATGAGAAAAGTCAGTAGAACCAAACCTCCAGAAGATAATTTGCAGGGCCCTGTTACATACAGATTGGCTGCTGTCAACAGGAAATGGTTGTAAGGACCAGCCACAGTGGCAGTAACATCATAAAGAATGTATATAATGTAACAATATTTGTGTGATTAAAGGGGGGGGGGGGATTTCTGACTCGGAAAACAAATGCTTTTATTATCTGGATGAAGTGAGAGAAGTTACATTCAGATTCATATTGGGACCAGTAAATTTTTAAATTTTTACAAACTATCTCTAAGGGGCAAATCAGTTTGTAAAATAATTGGTTAAGTACATGAACAAGTTTCATATGGTGCCATCTTAGTGGTCTTGATGCTCAATCAAGGATGGATATTGTTAATCAACAGTGTCCAAAGAGTTGCATGCACAGCAAAACCCCTCAGATTACCATGGCCTATAGGACATTGCCGACCACTTGCTCAGTCTTAAATGTGTAAAGATAGAGAGATATATTGGTTCCAGCTTGAAAAGCACAAATTGATACTAAGTCCCAATCCTAAATCTTCATATGATTTCTGCATCAAGACATGCACAATTGCATACAGCAGCAGATTGAACTGATTTTTTAACCCTTAAAGTGCTAATCACTGCTATAGTCGTTTTCTCATTACTGTTAAACATAGAATGGTTAAAAGATTCAAATTCCTCATAAAGATACCTTTTATTCAAATACCAGCAAGCCTAGTCTAAAGCAAAAAGTAGTCCTAGTCAACAGCTTTCCTGGGGGCACTTTGCGCGCATTGCGCGCAAAGTGCCCCCAGGAAAGCTGTTGACTCAGTCTTAAATCAGCGCTTTAAGGGTTAATGTCAGTCATTTGAAGCTTGTAGCAGGGTGACGTAAAGCTAGAAGGAAGGGAACAATTGGGGAGCACTGTGTCCAGACAGAAAGCTGAGATGACCTGGCATTGTTCATCTCCTGACGGACTAGAAAAGAATATTATGCAAAAAGTTGTTCCAGGAATACCTGACCTCTGCCAGAAACATGCACAGAGGCACTGTTTGAGGGAATTCAGGCTCACACATAATGACATTTTGTCCTGTGTTCAGCCGGAGTACTTTTGTTGTACACACCTGTGAGGCAGGGTGTTTACATTTACACGGCTGACCTCTTCCAGTTTTGACACTGGGGTTTAGAATCTGTGTAGCTTTGTTAGAATAAAGTGGCACTTTCTTGTTTGGTCAGGCAGCAGAGTGGAGTGTGACAATGCTTACAGGGAACTACAGGTTATAACCAAATTCATGCTGCATAATTTTCATGATTTAAAGTGGTTTTTTTTTTTTTTTAGTGACTTATCTCAAGGCTCAATGCTTCTCAACAATTGAAATTATATATGCTTGCCCATTTGAAGTTGAAAGAATATATATATATGTCTTGATAAATTTTGTGCTGTTGCAGTCATAACAAGGCCTAGATGCTGCAGCCCCCCCACCGCCGTATTCAGTGCATAGGCTAGGGATTTTCCATGATAAAAAATCAGTCCATGCGAAAAGTGCCGGTCCGTTGGTTTTTACCAATAGAAAATGCTGGCAGGTTACATGTTAAAGTATTAGGACTTTTGAAATTTGAGTGAAATGACTGATAAGAGAAAAAACTTTTCGCGTAGACTGAAAAATGCATTGAAGGTTCGGAGGGGCGGGGGGGGGGGGGGGGGGGGGGGGGGAAGGGGGGATTTAGGGGGTGCCAGTGCACTAGTAGAAATGATTGTGCTATCCTAAAAAAAAGTTTCAAAATTATGGCCAGTAGGAAGTACAGAAAATAAGAGGGCTTCTGGATTCTGATGCAGAAAAAAAAATGCTCTAGTATGCTGCTTTGGACATACTCTTTACCCCCATATTCTGTCTATACCTTGCTGGAATCGACCAGGTATCAACAATTAGCCTTGTAAAGTGTTGATTGTGCATGCTGCTGTCTGTCCTTCCTTCCTTCAGTCTGTTACCCTTGTGGATGCAATAACTTTAGAACAAATCGAGCTGCCTTAATGAAACTTGTAACCAAGCATCTCATGATTGGGTGCTTGGCTGAGTTCGGCAATTAATGCTCTTGACACGTAAGTAGAAATCACAATGGGGATCATATTTGTATCCTTGCTAAAGCAATAACTTTTGAGCAAATTGAGCTACTGTCTTGAAATTTGTAGGGTAGAAGCATCTTATTTGAATCTTGGCTATATTCAACATTCGTCGACGTTGACCTATTTTCAAGGTCACCTGGGGTTATCCCTGGCTGAGGGGGTCTTCATATTTGTGGCTTCCTGGCCACAACACAATGAAAAAAAAATTAAAAGAAACAATTTTAGCCAAATATGTGACGGTGAATACTGTGTGAACATTTTAGTGTACAGTTATACTAGTTAGGAGATATTTCATGGCTTGTTGACACATCACATCTAAATTTGGATCCAAGGACTGGTTGTTTATACAGCAACATTTAACAATCATTGTGTTAGTTTACACATATGCATTCGGAATCAACAGACCATGCTTTCCAAATACATTCCTCGCCTGGATTCCTTTTAATACATGTACTTTTATATTAGGTGGTAAAATTGTAATTATTGATTCTCCAGGGGCCTTTTAATGTGTGCCTAGTAATTGGGTACTGTACCAAATGTCTTTGTTTTTCAGTGAAGTGTGAAAATTCACATACATTTTACATTATGAGCACTTCTTTTTTTCTTTTTTAACACTTTTTGTCATTCTTGAGAGTAGGCATGGGAGAAACACAAATTGTCACTGGTGCAGGAGGATAAAATGGTCACCAGTCATTCACTGGTGCAATTTTTAATATGGACTTGACAGTGCCGTGTGATTAACAAAAAGCCCATGGGCATAATTCTCTGCTGACCACTATCACCAAAAAATCATTTTCTGAAATGTATTGAACCCATGACCTTGAAAAATTAATCACGCTTAGTCATATTATGCAACATAAAATATCAATGTCCAAAAATATGGAGTTCTAATATCAATCAGAAGTGAGATGGTCAGACCATCTGACTTCTGGTCATATTATGAATTCAATGTACATACTTGTTTGAATTTCCTGTTATAAGCATCTGTTGTAGGTCCTCCTTAGAGAAACCACCCCAAGGGCAGGTCCCGTGTTTAAGTGGTCACATGATGCAGGTGGTCTTTCAATGGAAGTTAAATAGCATGAAAAAGACGGAGCTTATAAATGTGGTCTTAAAAGGCAGGTGGTCGCAGTGGATTGGCCTTTCAAAGAAGGACTACTGTATTCTGAAAGAAAGGAAACCTATCATCGGGGCACCTTGATGTTGTAAAGATGTGTGTTCTGGTGTAGTAAAATTGACAGGCAATAACCACCTGGGCACACAGCACTGATCAGATGGTTGGTTTGTGTCTGACCAGATCAGGGCTGGACATCAGGGATGCCAACACTAAAAATATCGTTTTAGGGACAAACTGTCAAGACCATCGGGGACACAAAATAATTAACAAGGAATATAGCTATTAGCAGCAAATACTCAGTTTTGATGAGGGTAACACGCCGTAAATTGTCAAATTTTCAGCTAATTTCAGGGATTGTCCCTGATGATGAGGGACAGTTGGCATCTCTGGAACATTAAGATTTGTATTTATCTAGCCATTATGATTCCATTCCATTGCAGATCCAGGTATGTCTAATAGCAGCTAATTTTTCAGTTTTTAAGTTGTGACAATGCAAGATTTACTTGTCATATGCAGTTGGGCAATCCTAAATGTGGAGCCCCCTGACTGACAGTGGCAGAATATTGCTTCAAACAGCAAAGGCTACTGACCAAATGCTTAAGTTATGTAAATAATTTGAATTTGTAGCATGTATTATGTAAAATAGTGTTATATTAGAAACAACAGTCTTAACTTTAGCTTTGTGGTCTGGCAATTTACTGAGCACCCTCAATGCTTAATGAAAATAATATGCAGGTTTTTTTTTTAATCCATATCTCATTGATTCCATTAAAATTTACAATCAGATCCATGTTCATGGTGACACCAGTTTCTGTTATAACTAAATTTTTGGCACTTATTATGAGTCAAAATAATTTGTTGTCTCACAAATAAAAATAAAAATTCAATGGTAAACTCTAAAGCTGATTGTAACCTCTCATATTCTCATGAACCTTGATTGCAGATAAGTTTCAAAAGCCAGAAATGTCTGCAATGCCAACAGGTTCATGTACAGACCTACATGAGTGCATTTACTTGGCCTCCAGCAAATTAAAAGTTGTTTTGGACGAATGGTGGCTATCCAGTTGAAAATGTCAATTCCTCAGGGGGAGGCATGTATCTTTTTAACATCAGTTGTGCATATAATTTTTTTTTTTTGACAGTAAAATTATGACATTAAGCGCATTATCAGACATTCTTGGAACTTAGTGAGTGCTGCCAACATTGCTCATGAGAACTTAGTGAGTGCAGCCAACAGTGCTCATGAGGTGTATTCTGTGTTGTGATGATAAGCAGTTGGTGTATGATAAACATGCATGTAGGCTATAGGTAGTACATGTGTTGGTTTACATATTTACACCATACCAAGTACATGTATGCTAAAGGATTTGTAGTTAACTCTTTTGAGCATAATATCAGACGTAAGAAAGTCTTGATATTGAAGAATAATTGCCAGGGGATGCCATTAAGTAGCAATGGACTCATTACGTTTCTAGGTCAAATTTATTGATTTATTTGTCAGTCTGTCTGTTACATTTACAAAAATGATGTGGATTTAGGTATGCAGTCGCAAGGTGCATACTTGTGAATTCATGGTACATGATAGGGTTAAAAAAAGAAGAAAAACAAGGTTTGACATGTGTTGATGGACTGCATATGTGTGTTTTCTGAATGTGAAGATGAACTTTGAGGAGAATAGTAAACAAAAACAATGGTGCTATCAAGTATCATGTATGCTGTACATGGTCAAAACAGTTATGTAGGGCAGGCTTTTGTTGTGGTGTCTCCAACCCTTGCCACAAAGAGAGACACTTGGTGCCAAATCATGCATGCACATGGAGCAAGTTGATTGCTAAGTGATGTTGCGATGTGCATTGAAATGCAGTGGGCATAAACGCCATTTTCCAGCACAATGTGCATTGACGCAGCAACATTACAGGTCTGGCTGTAGGGACACAGTAACATTATAGGCATGGCTGTGGGCAGCCTGCCTCCACTCACTAGTGGCAAGCAGTGCACATGTCTGACCCATTACTGAGTCCAATGTAAGAATTGTTAAGTTGCGAGCAGTATACTGAGGTGCTGAAGTCCGGGTCCACCAGTTATCAACACATTTTACATTTTCATTTGCATATTTATTCTCATGTCTGTACACTGAACATAAGCTGTACCTTTGTAAGGTAGGTTTATGCTAATCAAGTTCTTGCATACATAGATGGGTCAACTTTTCACCACGTGGATGCAGGTGGACATCACTATGTGTGCAGTGATAGGCTGGCTGAGTAGTGGCATTCAAGTTGTACACTGTAACTCTATCCTAGTGTTTTCCCCAAAGCTAAGCTTTACAGTATTGACTGTAAATCGTAGCAGTTACATGCCAAATTCCTGGCTTTGTGTTTGCTGTAAATGGGACTTGATAACTGTTACCTAAGCATAGGGCTGTAGACTTTAATAGCACTTTATTGTGTTATCTATATTTTAAAGAAACATAAATTATGCATTATCATTGTCGTTTTGGGGTATGGATGGGGGGAACATGGCATTTATGGATATGGAGTCTTTTGATCGGCATTATGACAACATGAATATGTGGGGTTTTTTAAGTGGAGGACATTAGGTAATAAGCAATTTTAGATGTACGTGTACCTTTTCTATGTGGCAGGTGGGGGATGGGCAGAAACTTGCAGCAACAAAAACAAATGCATGGGGTTGGTGGTGTTACCAGGTCAGACTTGTAGTTGCATGAGTGACCTGTAGACTGTTGCGTAAGCACGTTATGTGACCTTTTTCTGTCTGGTTCCTGTGACCAGTTGTCAGTTATGCCAGCCCGTCTCTATGCAGGCCCCTTTCTGTCCAGCAAACTCTGTCCACAGACATCACATAGCTCCTTGCATATACACAACATGATTCCCTTCTGGACAACAATCCCCCGATGTGCTGTGTAAATTTGATGCTTATTGGTAACCCAATACTTGTTTCAAGCAGTATGGCTACCTATAGCCTAGATTTATTAGGATGTAGCTGGGAGCCTAAGAGTTAATGGTTTGACTGCCACTGGGTGTACATGCCAAGTGTGCCATACTAAAAAATCCGTTTTGCCACCTCATCAATACTTGCGTATAGATATTTTAAATGCAGGGCTTGGAGTTGAAGTTTTGCTCTGTTTGTCTGACCACCACTTTTTCCTCAATTTGAAACTACCAATGGATTAAAAGTCTGCACAGACCTCAGAATTTTTGCTTGTTGTGAACAAAAATTTACCTGTATCAGACAATTGGGGTAGTCTTAATTTGCCTAAACCCTGTCCTCCTCAAATTGGCCAAAAGCGTCTTGAAAGAGAATTTATTGTGAATATGATCTATCAGGAAAGATTGATTAAGTCTTATTCTTACTGGGAAGGCGTTAATACAGAGCCCTGTTATGTAATGTAGTTATAAAAGAAGTCTGCTTTGTACTGTAATCCAGGCCCCTGTGACAATCAGTTGCATAACCCATGCTATTTTTTGTTAGAAGTGGTCATTAGAATCCAGACTTTCAGATCAGTAAAACACTGAATTACACATTGATTTGCAAGCAAAAAGCCATTTTAATAATTGTTAAAATGTATGCACATTTGTGGTGTGTGATGGGTACCCTTTTATTTCATTTGAACTAAAACTTTGGGTAGCATATCAGCTTTGGCAGCAGTGTTTGGGAGATGGCTGAATTGCCAGGGAACTGTGACTGGCTTCCCAAGGTATTTTTAACTCTCCAAGACCAAGTTTCAGAGAGCTCGTACAATTGCTCATGTCTGTGCATACATCCTTGCATTCCTGTTTCCTCTCGTCTGTAACCTTTCTAGGGAACCTGATACAGTCCACAGTTTTCAGGTTAATCCCATTTATACATGCATTTTTCAGGACATTGGTTTTACTGCCTGTAGTGAAATGAACACAGTGGTACAGGTCAGATTATGAAAATTTTGTAAACACTCTGGCATCATTAATTTTTCCTGGCTTTTTGGGGGGAATTGTGGGGGAGGTAAAAATAAGCTATATTCAATACCAGTGACAACACCTACAGTTTTATGCAAAATCAGTGCCATATTGCATTGAATGTTGTATACAGTAAAACCTTGTCACAATAACACCATATGTACCCTGAGGAATGTGTCAAATACCTGAATATGTCAGATGAATGATAGGGCCTGTATTTTTCCATTTCAAAAAACTAGAATTTCCGTTTCACCAGCCAGAAATTTCCAAATTCCGTTTCAGTAGTTCTCTTTGTATGTAAAACACATTAAGGCAAAACAGCAAATTCGGTTTCAGAGGTGACAAAAACTCATTATTCCGTTCTGTTTCGGTTAAAAACGGAAAAATGCAGGCCCTAGAATGAGTCAAATGACAAAGGAATTAGACTCTGAGTCCCTCAAAACATACAAGTGCTGTTAAATGAATATATCTGAGTCTTTATGACGTTTTACTGTATATTGACAGAATTTAATCACCTGTTGATCAAAATTTCCAGGAAGAATGCACTGTGTACATGTGGAACTAAAATGTAATATGGATAACCTGGGCCCTCAATTTCAAGGTCAGGTTGACAAAAGCTGAAAGATGTTACTGTCTGATAACGAGCTTAAATGTATTTAGTTTTGAATATATAGGCCTGTATGACTATGACTTTACAGACAATAAGGAGACAAAAGGCTATATGGTTTAAGTATACCCAGTCCTGTTTATTTCCGAGGTCTGTGGCAACTGGTACAGATATTTTTGTCTGCTGAAAAATGCTTTTCTTGAGTACTTCCCCCATTTTGTGATGAATGGTGGTGACAACATCTTAATAGCCTCCAAGAAGGTATGCTTCAAGTGAAAGAAACATGCTTTGGTTTTTGAGCGAAGAGGAATTGATGCAAACAATGTGAATGGACCTGTGGTTTTTCTGACCCATGTTGGACCAAATTTTATCAGCTTAAGCTGTTTATGTTTACAGGTGAAAGCTGTTGGCAGTGTAGACTAATGGCTACAGTACAAGGATGAATGAAAAGTGTGTTTTTTTTTTAATTGAAAAAAAAAAAGTGTACATAGATGTAATTAGGGCCGCTAGTTTTCTAAATAATGTTTATTTTTCTGTTTTCATCTGTCTGTCTGCACATAGAGAAAGAGCAGGATAGAGAGTGATGAGGCCAGCTCAGCTTTCTGCATGAATGTCAGAAGATAGCAATTATTTGTTGAAGAATCTGTGTTAAGCCAAAGGTCAATAATTTGGTGTCAGTTCAGTGAGTGACATCATTGAACTTCCAACAGTATGCCAAAATATGACAAGTTCCTACAACATAAAATATTATTTTGATATGCCAACAAAATTGCTTTAATAGCTAATGGTACTTTACATAGTTGTTTGTGACAGGTAAAAGAATGAAAATGAAGCCTGATAACAAGAGGCCATAGTGTAATTGTTATCAAGCAGAATGAACATCTCATGTTTGTGCCTGCTGCCCCTGCAAACATAGGTCTATGGTGATCTGCTTTCATGTATCACATTGCCCATGAATGCAAATTAGCCATGTGTTGTTAGCAACAATGGATAGATCTCCTTATTTGGGAGGGACTACTTTATTGCTAAAAATACCATCTGCATGTCTCGAAGGGCTTAGTGATATGCCCATATTGCCCCATCACTACTTTCCCAACAATGTATTGCTTGGCTGTTTGTTTGTCAACAGTAATAAACACCAGTTTGAAATTGATCCTTGCATTTTTATTTCACTGTAAAATATGAGACAAATACAATCCAAAGCTTGTTTGTGTTTCTGGGCCCACAGAACTGACGTGTTCTTTGGTGTGCGGACACCACTCAGCCTCCAGCTTCATGATGTGCAATGCACCAAAGAACACATTCATTTGTTAGAACTGAGGGCATGGATACCAATACTTTTTCTAGCATTTTGTCAAGGCAGGCAAGATCTTTATTTGGGGCAGCTAACATACAAGGGCTGGGTAATTTTAATTATTTTGCAAAGAAATTTGAAGAAAATGAAAAAAAAAAAATCTTAGGGTGCCACAGAGTGAAGGCAGGGAATTTTGACCCTGTAAATTTGTCTGAGAAAAGCACTTTATACCTGCACTGACTATGGTTTGTCTATTTATTTGGCCAGAAAGCTTCAGTTTCATGGGCTTTCTTCATAAGGTGCTGCAGCTCATTGAGAGCTGGGTACCACTGTTACTGGAGACGGCTTTGTGTTACACTCAGATTTATACTAGAGTATATTGAGAATGGGCCATGTAGCTCTATTATGATTTATATCTTGTGGAATATTCAAAGCTTGCTTCAAGGAACATTTCCTGGAAGAACAGTGAAAGGTCAAACCTGTGTGTGCATGCTCAGTGAGCCCATATTGATAGGAGGCAGTGTTCACCCATTTTGCCAGTTCAACAGACCCAGAGGGCTTTTGAGTTTTGCTGACCTGTGCTTTGGCTTGGGCAGCAGTCTCTTTGCCGTGCAAGGAAATAACAGGCACTTCCTAGTTCTGGCTAAGCAAGCAATGAATTATAGGCTCTGGCTGAGCAGGCAAGTGAGTTGTAGGCTCTGGCTAAGCAGGCAACTGAGTTGTAGGCTCAGTCTCCTGTACCCAAAGTGCCAACCTACACCTGCTGTTGGTATCCTGAATGTGACATTCATATTCAAATATGTTTCCATTAGGGTTTTTTCCAGGGGTCACAAGAAGGGAGAAAATAGAATTTCCACCAGTTTCACATGTTAATAAACAAGCCTTGTGACCCTTTAGAATTTTCTCAGAGGGTATTTGAGGTTTGAAAGTGTAATACATCCCCATTTGGGAGTTAATGGAAACACTGATATATGTATTGTATTATTCCAATTAAGCACCAGGGTTGCTCAGGGAATTCTCAGGATGTGAGACACAAAATCAGATGTATTTTTTGAATACATGTATTACAACACTATTTTTGTGTAACTAATGGTCAAGACTGTGAATGTTTGTATTTTTTTATTGTTTTTGTTTTTGAGGGTTTCATAACTGGGAGGGGCACTCTTAAGGAGATGGGTGCCAAAAAAAGGGACAAATTATTGTGTCAAAATATGCTTCTTTTGGGTCTTTGCCATAAGCTTTTTTTCATATTTTGTATATATTTGGTTGCCTGCATGTGTCCTTTTCGCCTGCTGAGCAGACTACTTACAGTTGTTTTTCATTCCATAATCTCAGGCTGGTCAGGGGCATGAAAATACCAGACAACACTGATGAGGAGAAATGTCATCTCTTATTTCTTGGGACAAGTAAAAATTGGCACAGGACAAGTAAATTTAAGAAATTTACATGTGAAAGATAGGGGCACTTGTCCTTAGACAAGTAGTCATTGAAGAGTTTTCCTCACCCTGTACATATGTGTAGTTCTTATAGATTTTGTATGTTATATTGTGAGTATGTCCAAAGTATTTCTCAGTTTTGTTGTCAAAATGTTTGTCATTATATATGTATTTGAATAAAATTGCTCCTAGTGAAAAAATGAATGTTATGCTCTTTTGTGGGAAAAGGTTACAGAAGAATGTAGTGCAGTGAGATATGGCATGCAGGCAAGGAGCTCTCTGTTCAAATAATGATATACTTTGCAGGAGCTCCCCATGCTAATACTCATATCAAGAAACTAGGTTAGTATGTATGTAAGTTTGACAGATTGGCTTGCAGGCCTATTTACATTTGTGTACACCTGACCAAAAAAATACATATATATAAAAAAAAAAAATCAGGTCATGCAAATAACAGGTCCAGAAATGACGTCAGTGGATAAACAGAGATGTTGAGTGAAAGTAACTTTTTCAAGCTGATCAAGGTCAAGAGTGAAATGTGACCTGATTTCTCAGATAATATGATATTAATGACATTGAGACAGTAAGCGTACATGCATGCATGTGGGTTGGAGTGTGCGAAGCAGTTACCTTTGTAAACAGCAGGCGACCCTGTGCACAGTGAAACCTGCCTTGAAAGACCACTCTGTGGGATGACCAAACTGTGGTCTCTCAAGACAGGTGATCTCTCAGAGTAAGAAAAGAAAGCATGATATGAACTAAGCAGAGATCTTGGGGAAAGTGGTCTTCCAAGATGGGTCACAGAATGTATTCAGGTAGCTGAAAGACATGCAAAGGCTGTACAAAAAAATCCAACACACTGCAGGCTGGAGACGACTTCTTTTCCACATGTGCACAACTCAGATTCAAACTGCAGGGCTGTGCTATCAAGTAGCAGATTTTGTAAGAAATAACAAAGAAATCAAATTTCAAGTTGGCAGTTTAAAACAAGACTGTACACACAAACACTCAACAGATGAGCCCTAGAGCTGATGCCAGCATTGTAGATGGTGATTTTGAATGTTGGAGGTTAAAATCAGTCAATGGGTCATGATATCTGGGCAAGAAGGTCACATTTGTCAGAGCCCATTTAAATTACAACAGACAGCCATCTCATCTTTCTTCAAAGAGTTAATGTCTAGAGCTGCTATTTTATGATTTATACTGCATGGTGCTGGGGGCTTTATATTTTATGTGTGTACATGTATCACAAAATAACTTTTTTCTACCAATCCCAGTAAGCTGCCATGCAGCCAGCTGACCAACAGAAAACCATGTATTGCTTGACCATCAGCTTCCTTGCAATTGGCTACCATACTCTGCACTGGAACCCATCATGTGCCAAGATATGTCAGTAAGCACGCAGGAGTCTTTGAAGAATTGCTATGCTATTCCATGACATGTCACTGAGTACACATGAATTCTTGATGAAATGCTATGTACCTGTCACTGAGGAGACATAAGTTCTTGAATTAACTGCTATGTTGTGTTCTGAATGTGTAACGTGATCATGCTAATATGTGTGAGTGTGTGTTGGGGGAGGGGATCTTTTTATCACCTGCATGGTTTGCTGACCTGCCATTTTTCATATATCATAACTTATAAATATGTATACATTGACCGTATTGTTCCTATTTAGCACCCAGGGCACTACTTAACTTATTCCACCCTATGATCCTTTTTCCCGCTAATATCTAAATGTCTGCTAAATGTATTAATTTAGGGAATATTTTTCAAAATATTGGATGAACCCCTCATGGAAGATCATTCCAAATTACATGTCCATGGTCAACAGCTTTCCTTGGTGCACTCTGGGCACATTGCACCCAGAGCACGCCAAGGAAAGCTGTTGACTGGGTCTTCTATCAGGGTGAAATGAGTTAAGGGTGTTTTCATAGTGTGAAACTGAAGTTCATAGAGATGTTTCAGTATTTTTGCATTATTATTTTTACATTATTTTACTGGAGAATTATTAACATTTTTTCTATATTTGTGAGTCCAAAGAAAGGTAGGGGAGCTTAATTGGACTGGGACCCTGACAAGGGAAGATAAAATATAAGCCGATGAAAATTCAAAAATAATAAAAAAAAAAGAGAAGAAAATTTCAAAATTTTGCACCTATATATGGGCTGGGCATATTATGCATATAATCTTGGGACTAGAGTGTGCAGATATTCGACTTGTTCAAGGCCAGAATTTCACAAAATTTTGTGAGAATCTGTTTGGATGTTTGTTAATTAGTTTTCTTTTCAAACAAAGACAGGTTTAGGAGAATCTTTGTGAGAATGGATTCTCGGATTCTCACCAAAATTCTGGCTGTGCCTGTTAAGCGAGTGAAGTTTCATCTGGTCAAGAAGGTATATAATAAGTGTGCTGTGTCACCAGTAAATGTGGTTGGTGTCAAGGACCACATGCTTGCTTCAAATTAAAAAAAGTCATTGGAGGGAATATTATGCTTGTTTACAGAGTTGTACTTTGGCAAACCAGAGTTTACTGAATGCATGCTGGGTGCTGCCAGTTATCCCAAGCACAGCATGACCCAGGGCTTTGCTTTGGCCCATATTGAGCAGTTGTTGGCATTTTCTTAGAAATAAAGAACTTTTGAAGTGGCTGGTTATGCAAATTTGCTGTTCAGTACTTTGCCTCCCAGGCCAATGAAGCTCCGTATTACTGAAAAACATGAAAATCAGTCTGTCTAGCAGACTATTTAATATTCTGCTGTGCACATTCTTTTTCCTTACATGTGTCAAATGATTATGATATCGCTTTGTCAAGGGATCAGCTGTGTATGTGTGTGAAGCTCTGTTAGCAAGAGTAAAGGGAACCAAGTGCTTTCTTTTGACCATCCCACCACCTTGTGCACAGTGTCATGATAGATGTAAAGTTCTATCCTATATACACATGTCATAGAAATATCAAATCATATGGACATGAAAGGAAACTTGCAGTTTTGACCCTTTTCTGTGCTCCTGGCCCTCTTGTCTTCCCGCATTTTGTACATGTCAGAAT
Source organism: Hermodice carunculata (assembly GCA_964020975.1). NCBI lineage: Eukaryota > Metazoa > Annelida > Polychaeta > Eunicida > Amphinomidae > Hermodice > Hermodice carunculata. The sequence goes on from OZ026619.1 coordinate 67,099,233, forward strand.
TGTGTATTTCTGGCAACCAGTTTAGCAGTTGCATATCAATATTGTTCGTGTTTAACCTTTTCCTGCTGAAATCTGCAAAAAAACACACACATGAACTGTGGCCTCCGTAATGTTCTGGCTTAAATTTCATGATGATAGAAAACATTTTCACAGAGAATTCTAGACAAGACCTGTTATGATGGCATGTCCCAGGTCAACAGCTTTCTTGGTGTTGTGCCCAAACCACACCAAGGAAAGCTAGTTACTCTGTTGTATTCTGTACAGCAAAGAGTTAACTTAAAATGTTTGCGCTAATATTGTGACCTATATAGCTTTAGGATACTTAATTAGCAGGAATATGGTTGAAGATGGAAGATGAACATCCAGGCTACCACTGGAAGGCCTACCAGGAGCATTGGTAACTGTCACCAGAGACTGCAACAACAAAGTGGTCTTAAATGACATGTTTCTCATAACAGGTAGACTGACATGGGAATCTGTGAAACAATGTCTCATGGGAGGATGGTCTTTCATGATGGGGAATACTATATAGTAGTTTGTTAACCCTTACAGTGCTGATTTAAGACTGAGTCAACAGCTTTCCTTGGGACACTTTGAACGCATGCAATGCATGGAAAGTGTCCCAAGGAAAGCTGTTGACTGAGACTACTTTTTGCTTTAGTCTGGGCTTGCTGGTATTTGAATGAAATGTATCGTCATGAGGGTTTTGAATCTCTTAACCATTATGTGTTTAACAGTAATGAGAAAACAACTGTAGCAGTGATGGCACTTTTAGGGTTAAGACAAAATCACAAGTTTCAATATTCAGTGTTCCTTGTCTTTCAAGACTCTGAGAAAATGAGATGAAAATGTGTTCTCACAACATAGGGTCTGTCCTAGCAGTAAGAGATGATAGAAATCATGCATTGGTGGCCATTGGTGAGATGTGCATGTTCAGAGGTTGCTGCTTCATGGAGAACACTGCAGTGCTCATGGCTAGACAGGTGGGCCCTGCATAGTGTGTGGGTAGATGGTTTGTGCCCCCTCCTCTGTGTGATCTTGCAAAACAAGTACTTGGTCCCCCTCTTGTAAGACCACTCCAAATGCATTAGAAATGTGGCCTTATAAGAGGGATGGCCTTAATTGACTTGACTGGGTAAAATAGGATGAAAGTGCTGTGCTTGCTGCATGGAGAAGTGGCCTTTGTAGAGGATATCTATAGCCTCTCTGAAGAGAGGCCCTTTTAGAGGGGAATCAGATCACTATAACAATACTATCATTGTACTGTATAGCAAAGTCAAAAATACTTAGATACTTTGTGGCATATATACATATATATATATATATTATATATCAGGAGATGCTGAGGTTTGAGCCAACAGTTTTCCTTGACGTTAGTTAGGCAGCATGCATGTCAACTAAGTCTTTACTTTGGATATGTTATCTTGATAGGTCTTATCTCCAAGTCTCATGCAAATCCATTTCATTTCTGGTGAAATAAGTAAAAAACAGGGAAGCAGATAGCATTTCACCACATGTTAGCAAGTTTTAGGCACAAAGGGTTAGTTGATATTTTCCAAACAAAAAGTATTGCTGGGAAAAAGGTTTTGATTAAGGTGATGTAGGTATAGGTACACAACAAATCTTGTGTTTAAGAGATAGAATTAGATGCACTTAAGAAGCAAAAATATATTGCACTTTATTGCAAGAGATTGAACCATTTGTCTCAATTAGTGCTAATACTTTCATATATTCATTATTTTATGTAGTGCATTTACAGCTGATTTACAGTGGTTATGTTTAAAATATGAAAACATGTATAGACTCTTATTAGGGATTTAACTACTTCTGGGGAGATTGGACATTCAACTAAGCCAGCTTCATGAAGGTTTGGCAGGTTGAGTCCATGCCCTCTTTTGTCAGGCACAGACAGCTGCCAAGCCTTCATGGAAGGGCTCAGTTGAACGTTCAGTCTTCTCCAGAAGTAGCCCATTCTGTCCCTGTTTCTGGCAACGTAGTAATGTTGCAAGAGAAAAACATGCAAAACTGATCACATTAGGTATGAGAAATGCCTCAAGTGACAGACCCACCCCCCCTTTTAACAGAAATCAGTGTTGCTACTTCAAGAGTCATGCAGTGTGTACGGCGCATGTCATGCTAACGGTCGACTTCATGTTATGCTTTATTTTTGAAAGCAAGGTCAATGAACCACAATGCGCTGGCTCCTGATGCAACAAACCAACGTTGGCAATGGAAGTGAGGACTTAGTTGCTGGGATTTGTTACAAATTTATGCCCCCTCCCCCCAAAAAAGACAAATTTGCCTTTGCATGCACATGTAACTGGGATAGAATCAAAATTTATTTCATTGGGAATGAGCCCATATTTATTTTATGTAGTGCATAAGTTGCTGATTTAGGCTGGTTATGTTTAAAATACTAAACCATGTATAGACTCTAAAATTATTGATGTTTTATTAGGAAAGAGCCCATATAATAATTCATGGAAATCTCAGGTGCTGACAAATTGATCAATATGATTGAAAGTGATTCCGTCACCTTGTTTTATTGATGCGAAATAAAATGACAATATAAATATGGTCTATTGATCAACTGAATGGGACCTTAATTCTCTCCAGGACAATTTCAACAGAAGTTGATGTGGTCAGAGTTGACATGACAATACTAGATTCTCATTGTTGAAAAACTAACTTCATTCCAAGTGCCAGCACTGTTTCAGAACTTTGCATGAGGCCACAACAGTGGTTCAGGTCAGCTTAGGTGGGTTGTGCTCAAAGACGTCCAAAGGAAAGCAAAGCTTGGCACTGACAAGTTAACAGACATTGCTTATAAACTTGATAAAATGAAATGGTTAATGGTGTGCACAGCATGGCCCAGCATTTTTCCTCTCTTGTTGTGACCAGCTGAGTACTGCTGATGAATATCAGTGGAGTTGGGCCTCACCAATTAGCATGGCCATTGGCCCAGCACAACTGACATTGTGATCAGGGCGATTTAAGATTTTCAAAGCATTTCCTGTGAGGGCAACTAAAAAATTTCTTTTTACAAATAGCTAGCATTTGCATGGATGGTCAAGTGAGTTAGAATCAGGAGAAGTGAAATATCAAAGCAACTGACCTTGAGAATTGATGAGTAATGGAACAACCTCAATGTCAGGACCAATGGGTCAGGGACTAAAACACATGGGAAGCCAGTCTTAAAACCCTCATTAATATTATCATGGTCTGTGGTATTTAGCTGTGGTTCATACCAATTAGAATGGAATAATGGCGAAGAGCTGAGGAAAGGCTTGCAATCAATGCCATGTGTTGGCCAAAAGCAGGAAATCATTGACTGTTTGTCTGCCTGATACCCAGTGATAGAGACAGCTTGCTTGTCTTTTGGGGCTACCTGCAACTTGTGGTGAATGGATGCAGAATGCCTGTGTCTGCTTAACAAGCCTGTAGAATCTGTGAAGACCCCATTAGATGAGAGACCTGAGAAGGTTTTCTCTCAACTGAAACAGGGTCAGTTCAGCAGGCAAAAACTGGTCTGGTCCATGGATCATTTGGCAGTTCATGCATGTGGTATCAGGCTTAATTTTGGGAATATGGAAGTGTAAATTTCTTGTTCCTTTTAAATTGGGTGTACTTGGCCATGTATATCATAACAACTGCACTGAATGAATGTGTTCGAATCAGGGAGAGATTTTCTATGGAAAATACACCTGGATGGTTGACTGGCTGATACACTGCATGTTCAATATCTAGGAGTGATTACATTTGAACAGTTGTATTCATAAGTGTTCCTTTAAAAAAAAGTGCAGACACCAGTCAAAGTGGTAACCATGTGTCACAGACACATGGTAAACCTGAAACAAAAGCAGCTTCAACTGTCAAGGCTACAAACACATCCTCGGACCACTTTATTGGTCATTGTAGGCATCTTCAGGACATGAAGATTCGAGTGGAGTCATATTACATGTATGCATTATGTCAGTCATAACTAGATCCCTTGTAAACAAGGAATATATAGAGGAAGTTCAGCACCACATTTTGGCACAGAAAAACTTGCATGTTTGACCTTTGGCTGAGATCTGGCTCATGTTGGAGAAGTTACGTTTCTGACTTTGTGGGACCACAGGCAGTACACAGCAAAGTCCGAAACACAGTCCTGTGCGTTTCAGTGAGATTAATTGCCTTGACACTGTTGTTAAGATGTTCATTTGGAAGTAAATAGAAGGAGATTCTCCATCTATCTGACAGTTTTATTTATGATACATACTCTTATACAAAAAAAAAAAAAAAAAATGACAGGCTTCCATTGTAAATGCTGTATGATATGAGCTGGCATATCAGCTGAGCTTATCAGTCTGCTGGTTTTATTTTTACCTTTATAAGCATATCATCCATGAAATTGCAAGGCCAGGCAAATATATTTTGTGCCATGATGTCACACAGATAAATATATATAGTTCAGAACATGTGTTTGTCAGGTTGACACATAAAAATTGGCACAACTCTAAAACAGTGTTGTTTTCCACCCAATCAATAATGTTTTGGGAGAAAGGTAGCCTTCAACCATGGCAACCAGATGTTTTCAAAATTCCCACTAGCTGTTACGAAAAACAGGTATTGATGCTAAAGTAAAAATGTACCTGTAGTAAATTTCATTGTTGTTTCATTCCAGTAAGACAGCCACGTGCTCACATACCATGTGCAGTCCAGTGAACATGGCTGGTGCCACTAACATGACAGTACCTGTTTTTGGCTTTCAGCAGAGTAGGCAGGGAAAGGGAAATAACATGTTGGGTAGCATGCAATGACAATAGCCTGGGGCAGTGATTCAGTTCACAGAGGCTTCTCTCCAACAGGTGTCACTGGAAACAATTTTGGAGTAGGATTGTGTTGGAAAATATAAGAGAGACAGAGAGTAAAAAGAAACAGAGATCGTGTTAGAGGTACAGAAGTCTCTTCTTTGGAAGATCACCAGCAGGATGGGTCCAGGAGAAGTCATGTAAAGCAGGTGGTCTCTCAATGAAAGGTGAAAGTCAAATAACATGAAAAGGCAGTACATGGACCTGATAAATGTGGTCTTAAACTATATTTAAATGTTGGTCATTTCTCAATGGAATGGCTGTCAAAGGATTTACTGTTCTGTACATAAATAAGTGCCTATGCTGTGAAAAGCACCTGCTCAAAACTTCTGTGGCCAAAAAAAGGTTAAATAATCAATGCAAAATATTCCACATTTTCACTTTTTTGATTGCATTATAGCTACAGTTACAAAAATGTAGGCCCATAAAGAATGTGAATTTTACACTTTACTGTAAATTGCTTTAATTTGGCTGTATTTATATTTTGGCTTATGTCGCTGATGGCACAAAACCATGAAAATAAAAACACAGTGAAATAGTCTTTTTTAACCTTATTTGAATAAAAATTGTGCCCAAAAATAGTGAAATTAAAACTACAATGAAATGTCAAACATACAAAAATCATGAAGAGTTTTTAAAACATTGCTGTATTTTTGAGTGTATAAATTTTCACGGTTTTTATATTTTTGACATTTCACTGTTTTGGACATAATTCCTATTCAAACAATGTTGAAATACTATTTCACTGTATTTACTTTCATGGTTTTGTGCCATCAGCAAAATAAGTGAAAGTAAGAATACAGCAAAATTAAAGCAATTTACAGTATAAATGCCCAGGGTGCTTATTAGGAAGGAGGCATGTGGGAAATGTATCAGTATCAGTATCATAGTGTGCTGATCAGGGGAGTAACTTGCATACTTTTTGCATGATGTTATTATTGAGAGCCCCATATATATCTTGCAAAAACACTTTCTGTAGTATGAAACTGTATTTTGGACATACATTGGTACATCAGAGAGTAGGAATAAACATGTAAACTTCACCCTACAATCCAGCAAAGTAAAAGTCAGCAAATAAACTATACTCCTTGCCAAGAAAACCAGGGCCCAGATTTGCCATGTACTCATCCCTAACTCGACCGCCCAGCACATCCCGCAAATGTTCAATGGGGGACAGGTGGGGCGATTGAGCTGGCCATGGCAACATTTGGATGCTGTGCTGCTGGGGTTACTGCCTGCTGACTTGTGTAGTATGTGGCTGTGCATGTGTGTAACCTGCATCCTCCTACCATGGTAATCAAGGCAATACCATCACTAAGGCCTGTATTTTTCCGTTTGAAAAAACTAGAAATTCTGTTTCACCAGCCAGAAATTTCCAAATTCTGTTTCAGTAGTTCTCTTTGTATGTAAAACACATTAAGGCAAAACAGCAAATTCCGTTTCAGAGGTAACAAAAATTCATTATTCTGTTCCGTTTCTGTTAAAAATGGAAAAATACAGGCCCTGCATCACTCACTTGACCACATCATACTGCTCCACTGATATCTGGCCCAGTCAGCATGTTCCTGTATCTGTTCAGCCTTGTGTGCAGGACTAAGAGGGATGTGGATAGCAGGGCAGTATAACCTCAGTTTGGCCATCAGCTGCAGTTTTGATTGATGCTGTGATGCTGCCAGTTGCAGTCCTGGTGCCACTGCTGACAAAACCTCTCTGCTGAAAGGAACCTGTGACTCTATGCACTCTGTGAGTGATCCATGCCTGTGATAATAAGGATTCACATTAATCCATGTGTTGCCAGTGGCCCATTATAAAGCCCATAGGCATCCCAATCCCTGACACTTTTTTTACATCTTTGTGGCTGCTACCTCATTTCGAGGACATTTAATTTTTGTGTGATCTCTTAGGCATTCCCTTACCTATCCTATCCATGTTACATAACAGTCCATGTGACACACATATAAATACACAAACTAACATTTGGAGCAGCCCATGTTAAAACAATGAGGGGGGGGGGTGGTGCCTGTTTTTTTGGTCAGGAGTATAGTTTCTTATATGTATATTTATGTGTAATGCTGACATGCAAGTCAAATGATAACACACAACCTTAGCCCATAGGAATTTTTGTATATTGAATTGATTATTATATAGCTGACATGTGTGATGATTGTTATTGACAGAGCAACAGGTGTTTGCAGACAGATCAATACTACATGGGCAATAAATTGTCTGTAGAGTTCTCCTGTCATCTATTGTGCGAGAAGAATACTCTTCAAATACAAAATTCAAATTTTGGTACAAAAAACACGGCTTGCCAAAATTGTTGTGGTTGCAGCAGTTGGCATGGGTGACCATCAGCTGGCATCGTTAGAAATGTTGGGTGAGTGGGAGTTGTGAATCAGCAGGAGGTATGAATATTCTGCATACAGGTTAATAGCATCTTTAACAGAATGAGGTGCTGTGGAGGTTGGGGGGGGGGGGGGAGGGAGGCTGCATAGCTGTCAACTCTCGGATTTTCACTGGGAGTCTGAAAAAGATCTTAAATGACACGGATGTAAAATTGACTATTTTTTTTTATTTCATGCACTTTTAAGAACCTTTTGGTCACGCGCCTTTGGGGTTGACACTCAGATGGGAAGGGGGTGAGAGTCAGAGCAGGAAGGATAGGAGAAAGGAAGGAATCGTACAACTTTTAGGAGGATGAAAGTTGTGGCGCTGAGAGCTGGGAAGGATACTGGTGTGTGCAAGTTACATGTTACATACACAGGGATCACCATGGCCTTTTGCCCATTAGCCAAATGCTCATCATTCACTTGTTTGGCTTATGAAATTAATTGGTAGCAAATTTATTTTAATAGGGAAATAAAAGGTGGTGCTCATATATTCCAATCTGGTTGTTTTCATGTTTAACTAAGGATTTTAAAGTCCAGTTGGGCTCCTGTATATGCCAGGTAGATGCAGATTGATTTTCTAGTCATCCTGCTAACTTGTACCAAGTTGTAGTGGGCAGTTCAGTGGATGATACAGCTTGGAAATGCATATTTTTTCCACAGGACAACACTGATATCAAGAGGAGATCATTTACCATGATAGGCTTTGCCTTACACAGAGCAAGGTACAGCAAACATGATATGATTCTGACCGCTCAGCTAGATCTAATCTCATGTTTTTTTTTTTGTCCAAGGCACTGATGAATTTCTCGTATCGATGTTGAAAAATAGGTGCTGCAGTTGTACTTATTTTCAAGTATAAATTTCCGCAGATTTTTTTTTTACATTTTGTCATTTAGCCTAAGTTTTAATTTTAGTAGTTGGACATAGTTCCTGGTAGACCTATTTTCTTTTAATGTACTGTTTAATTATATTTTTTATTTTCACAGTTTTTTGTCACTATGAAATAAGTGAAAATAAAAATACAGCAAAACAAGTGAATTTATAGCTCATTGTAAGTAACTTGATTGTTCAGGTCAATGCTGGTATTTAGTTTCAGTTTTGTAGTACATGTATATGGAGAAGTGTAATTTATTGTGCAAGCGATACTACTTGTAACCATCATATATATCTATATTACATGTATCTGGACAGGGATTAAGTGGCATAAAACATAGATAGCTGAGTGGCTCAGATGACTTTAAAAGGTCAAATAAAAGGTCAAAGTTCATACAAGATTCTGGTCCAGAGACAAATTTAAGAATAATTGAATGACATCATGTTTATACACTCAGCTCAGATGTCAAAGTTCATACAAGATTCTGGTCCAGAGACAAATTTAAGAATGATTGAATGACTTCATGTTTATATGCATATATGACTTGAGGTGGAGGGGACAGTAAGGTGGTTTTATTGTGCCCCATGCAAAGACAGTTTTTTAGGGTGTATGCTACTTTCATCTTGTCCAACTGTCAATCTGCAGAGAATCGTTCAAAGGAAAATATCTCATGATTCACAGGCCACATGAAACTCAAATCTACTTCAGTTGCATCTTTAACATTGTGTCTTGAACTTGCTACATTTTCGTGACCTGGACCTCATGTGCAAGGTCACCCAACCCATGTGTGTGCAAAGTCAGTGAACTGGCAGTGTCGACTCAACGATGGCTGTTCTTGTTACTCTCAGTAACATGGTCACATATACAGTTGTCCTTCCTTTAAAAGACCACTCCGTTGGGAGACCATCCTCCTTTGAAAGACCACAATTGTTGGGTCTTTCTGCAGTACTTTTTATGTTATTAATACCTCCTTTGAGAGACCACCTGCTTTATGTGACCACCTTTTGGGTGGAACTAGGGGTGGTCTCTCAAAGGAGGGACTACTGTATGTGGTACACTAATGGCATGACTAGCTTTTTGAACTTCCAGTACATTTATGCAACATATGATGACAACTTTGATGAAGTGGAATTGTGCTGTTTGCTTGCTTGCAGCCTTGCATGGTTTGCATGAGACTGTATCAAGTCCTCTTTGTGCATGTTGGGCACTTAGTGCCTGGTGTGTACCAACAGAACTTGTTGACCTCAAACATGCTCTCAGGACAAGTTTCCTCTACAATTCTTTTTCAAAAATTTTCCAAAAAAAATTACAAGAAATTAAGGAAAAAATGTTAAAGAAGATGGTACTGTTTGTGTTGCTGCTTTCGGGCACAAGAAGGTTAATTATGACATTTTGCCATGATTTGGGACTGTGCACAATAGTGATAGGTATCCAAATAAACACAGAAAGACCATGATTTGGGGCTATGCAAAGTAGTGGTGACAGCTTAATTCACATGGAAACAGAGTGATTTGGGGCAGTGCAACATGGTCTCCCAAGAGATAGTGGTGTCTCCTTTTTGGGGTCTCTCGAGACAGGGTTACTTTTGTATTTTCATGATAGGAAGCAAGAAGTCCGTGTAGAATTCTGTTTTACCGGGCCGGCATATTGAGATGAAAGGAAGGTCACATGAAAAAGGCAACAGAGCACACAGCGCCTGCCTGCTGTCAGTGGCCACCCCAGGGAAAGTTCTTCGCACAATGTGAGGACACCTATTGGTGTGGTGTGCTGCATTTCATTTTGCTCAAGTGCTGGTCCAAAATGGAATCGAGGATCAGTCGGGATTTTGAAAATCTTTTGAGCTACCAAGTTAAAAAATTAAAGGGGATTACCATAAAGTATAGCTTTGGCTTTCAATAAGTATTTTAAAAGTAATGAAGTCATTGAGATTTTACAGTTTTCCTCATCAAAATTTCTAAGGAACTAAATTTTGTTTGGCTAATCTGCAACTGGCCTGGAGAGCACTGACAGTAATACACCCACACCTTACATATACCTTTTGAGGCCCAGTCTCTACAGGTGTTTGTTTTCATCCAGGAAACAGGTCTTTATTTCTGGGCAAGGAAAATACAGCAATAAATTCAGGTCTCCATATATTAGCTGAAACACTGTGTGTGCAATAAACCAAAAGCTTTGTAAGTACATAAAGCAGAAGTGGCCCCAAAACATGGATAACCACACTGAGAAAGACCTACATGTGCCACTTGGCCACATGCCAACTGTTGTGTCTGCATGAATTGTCAGTCAGCAGCAGCAGTGTGTGGGTTTGGTGTGGGCAAAACCCAGGTAATCACGTTGAATGAGCAGGAATCTCCTGGGTTTGTTTGTCTACTTCACATGCTGCATGATAACATTATTCCGCCTTTAATGTGTCCCTGCATTGAAGGTTAAGCTTTAAATCTGCAGGGTGTTTTTCTGCACTTTAATTATTCCAGTTTTGATATTTGTGTTCCTAGTTTGTCGAGGCTTTAGCTGCAGTTGATATTCCTCCCCGTCACAGCACTTCCATGGAGCTTGAGGTGAATGATTCCTGCGCTTGACAATTAAATATGTGTGGCTTATGGGTTGATAATATTGTTTTTGTTCATTACCTCAATCTGGGCTGCCGCATGTAGTTTTGAGTTCAAAAGATGTCCGATCAGAATTGACAACGTCTGAGTAAAACAACCCTGTCCCAAAAGCACCCATTGCCATTAGGTCATAAGTTTCTTAGCTCTGCTTACCAAGATTGCAGGACTGTTGTCCATCCACACATCTGTCCAGCTGAAAACAATTTTTTTGTGAATATGGATAGCACCTTCAGTCTTAAAGTTAGATTCATATTATTTTATAGACCTAATATATGAAAGAAAATTGAGGTAAAGTTGTATAGGCCTGTTGATGGCACCACATGTAGGGTTATGTGATATACAGGTAGAAATTTGAAATACTTTGGAACATCACGAGTTTTTTATTTTTGATGGATCATTTTGAAGTTTAGTGGGAATATTCAACAGGCAGATGTCTTTAATTTTTGTTATACCAGTGGAGCCATCTGTTGTTTTACAGAAAATATGGCCAAAACATGTTGAAATCTAGGCCTATGTGTTTCATTGTTTTAAACAATAAATGAAGTTAATGATACCAAGTTTACATGAAATGGGTTTCATGTCTGGAAAGTAGACGTATACGATACAGGTGACCTTGAACCCACATTTTCAAGGTCAATGAGGTCATGAAGTTGAAGTGATTTTCTTTTGCTGGTGCTCTTGTCTATAATTACAAAATGTGGTGAAACCAGTATATTTCACTGTCTCCAGAAATAATCTGAAGCTGATGTTGCCAAATTAATGGGAAACATGTTTCATGCCTGGAAGTCAGAATCTACATAATAGCTGTTGATATTTGTTTCCTAGAAAATATTAAAAAACTAATGAAATAAATGAGACACTTCTTTTTTTTTTCAGTCTCCTCTCTTCACATTCATCCAGTGCATTGATGTAGACAAATGCAAATTTCATCGCATTATGTATTTCTGTCATGTCTACTGACAGCAGAGCATAAGGCTTATTGTACAAAAGCTCTGAACACCAAGGTTGTAGGGGGTGGGAGGGTACTTGATACCTGGTGGATTTGTTTTCATGGTGTGTGCTGTATCTGTTGTAGACACTTGTAGCGAGCCTATCCCATCAGATGTGGCAGAGTGGGTGAATCTGCCATCTGTTGAAAAATGACAGAGGCAGAAACATTATCACCAGCGACATTATGCAACCGTGATATTTCTATACCAATTCTGTTTGTCTGGCTCGGTCAGTCTGTCCATTGTTTTACTTGTTAATGTAATGCCGTTATTACTTCATATGTGGTGGGTACATCTTTATTTGTACATGTCTATACAGCAGCAAAACAATGTATGCCTGTAAGCTGCATTACACTGATGAAGCAGTCTCATTTCATCCTCAAGTAAAGACCATGATGCATGTAACAAAATTGACAAGTGTTTTTGAACACTGTATTCTGCACACTCCTATGTCTGTCAAATAAAGCTGGTTTGAATCTTTGTATATTTACAGTCCGCCCTGCTTTTATAAGGCCACTCCAAGTGCACTAGAAATGTGGCCTTATGAGATGGATGATCTCTATTGAGGGGGAAAATAAAATGAAAAGACCATACTTGATGTGGGAAGTGGCCTCTATAGAGGGAGTGGCCTTTTTTGGAGGGGGGAGGGTTAAACAAGAGAGTGATCACTGTATCTGCTTGTATTATGCCCAACTTCCATAATTCCCCACGGCTGGTGTCACATACTCCAAATATGTTGGAGATTAAATCAGATTTGGAGACACCAGGAGTAGAAGTAGGTCCTTGTGTCACCAGGAATAAAATCTTGCAATGCAAGGAATGTTTTGTTACTCATTCTGATATGAGAATCAATGATTGTGACTACTGTCTCCATCTTAAACCATTCTGTTTGTACATAATTTTAGGAGTGTAATATTTGTTCATGCTTGAATTTCATAGTTCTAACAATTTGCTACTGGCAAGACCAACAGAATCATGGTTTAAGAAGTGTGTAGTCAGTCTTTATAATAGGTTCCAACTTCTCAAATGAATAAATAGATCAAAATTAAATTCTATTTTTGTCTTATCCTTGTCAGGAATGAAGTAATAACAGTATTTACCTGATAAGGGATATTACCTCATAAGGCTACCCCCCCTTTTTTTTTTAGCTTAAAGCCAACAAGTCACTTGGGTGTTTGTCAGCCATATTATGTAATTTACTTTTTGTAAGGGTGCATACTCACTTATGTTAGAATGGATATGGTGTAGCTTTAATGGATGCCCTAAATTAAAAAAACTAATGTCTCTTATTTTGTTCCGTTCCACAGTGTTAAGGTGGACAGGGATCGTAACAGACAGCGGGAGCAGGAGCGTCGCAATCGTGTAATCCAAGCACAGAAATGGCAGCAACAGAAAGAAGAGGCACCAGTTCAGATGCCGTTGTTCAGTGAGCCAATACGGGTGAGTGTAGCTGTGTGTGCATTTGGGTATGTATGAGCGTGACAATTGGGACAGAGATGTGTTTGAACACCAGGTGGCGCTCATTGAGAAATACAGAAGTAATCGTGATGGAAGAGAGGTGACAGTCTTTATCCTGCACATAGTACAACATGTACAATCTTAGGACATATATTGCTGTGTACACCAGATGGCGCTTTTGGGGTGACTTACTAGAATATCTATGCAAGATGTTAAAGTTACACTTGGGTTAGGCCTACTGATAAGATAGTCCTGTGTATACATGTACACACATAACAGTTGCTAGAAGACTGGGTAAAAGCTATGACTGGTAGATGTATCATGTACCAAGCAGAGCTGCTGATTTATAGGTTTTCTTGCTTCCAAATATAGATTTCTGTAGTCAGATGCATATGAACATACCACAAAGAATTCTGGGAGCTCAAAAATAAGGCCTTATTGCTGCATGTAATGGTATGAAATAAAACCCAAATCATGGTAAATCCCCCAATAAAAATACCACATCACAGAGTGGAATGTTTAAGTGGTTTTCTATCCAAGTGAACAAAATGTTGGTAAGAGTTCCTTATAAAACGGTGTGAACAGAAACAGATTATCCGGCATCTGACTGAACGTATTGTTGCATAAAGTGCACAGATTCTGTCTCATAATTCCTGGCAAGATGTCAGTGCATTCCAGCCCTATCCCCATTTCTACCTTATCTGATCGTAGGCCAGTATTGGCCTTGATGATCTACAAATTCAGTTAATTTTATTTTGATAAGTTGTTTGTGTTATGGCATGCTTTTTGGGGCAGTGGGGGGGGGGGGGTAGGTGTAGGGGTGGGAAGCGGGAGTGGAGTCAGTATTGTGGGTTTGCCAAACTGTAAAGTCAGTATTATGGCTTTGATACCATACTGTCATGGACTGGTGATGGGAGCTGACCATGGATCCTGAGGTGGCGTTGCTGATGAAGTTGAGCTGGTTCTGGCTCATGGATGAGCTGGTAAGCTCATTTGGAAGTACAGGGAGACAAATACATAATATATGTCACAGATTCCACGTTTAATATCCCATGTTTCAAAGTTGTTCAGTGCTGTGTCATTTTATTTGTTTTCAGATATGCCAAATAGCATATTATTTATATGACATTCATAATAGAAAGACTTACAGGCTTTGAAGACATTGCAATACAGGCATATCAGCAATATTGCAGCGGTGGGAGATAGTCATGACTGTTTGTCAGTTGAATGAGCCAACTGAGTGGATGTTGCTGGTAAGCTGTGCCCAACTGTCATGTGAGTGGGAAGTACTGCTTTTGATCCTGCCAAACAATTGAAAATGAAAAATAAATACAGTGAAAACTGATTATAACAGCACCCAGATTCACATATATGACATAGTCACTTAATGACACACTGTTTACAGGCCAAAGTACATTTTCTATATTGTGTGATTTTTTAATCTGACATATTCAGTTATGTGACACATTCTCTGGGAACAGATGACATCATTTAAGTTAGGTTTCTCTGTAAAATGTTGTCTGGAACAGTATCATTGTGGATCAAAATTGTAGAGAAAATTCTGAACCGTTCCAAAATGACTGATTACGTTTTACTAGAAACAAAGTAGGTTTCATGATTTGTGTAAATTGCTGTAAATTTCAATGGAAGTCAAGTTAGCTGGTACCTTGTTTGCTGGCCAGAAGAATATTATTGACATAAAATCAAATGAAGGGAACAAGATGAAGATTCTTTTGACACTTGATCACACATTTCCATCAGTGGTTCTTGTAGAGTTTTATTCAGTTTCCTGAAATTGGCATGGCATTAAGTAACCTGAGCAAACACAGTACAAGGTAACCCTGTTCCCTTTGGTCAGCCCCCACCCAGCCCACATGAAGGCACCTTGTTGATCCACAGTGTGTACTTTTGACAGGTCTCATGGTGACAACATGTTTTTTTTTTTTTAATGAAGCAATAGATTTACAAGAAAATGAAACAGAAAGCATTTGATGTTGACAGTTTCGGTTGGGTTCAGGGGGAAAAGTTCAGCCAATGGGATGTATATGTCACCAGTCCTGACATTAGACCACAATATTGGCAAACATTGTCAATGACAGGCACCTAGAGCCCTGCTTACAAGTGTGCACCCCACGCATTGAATCATTGGTCACTACCTTTAGTATATTGCACTTTGTAACATCAAATATATACATGTATATGTTAAATAACTAAGTCCAGTGAGAACAGAAATGTACTTTTGATGCCTTAAAATGCATGATCTGCAAGTAGAATGAATTTATGGGATTTTGGAGTGCAGATTAAAGAGACATTTTGGCCATTTGTATTTCACTTATGTACAGAACAGCCCATGGTGCGTGGGGCCTGTGGTTACTTGGTAAATGTGCTGATGGCTGTTGAAGGAGCATCAGTCAATTTGTTGATCAGAGCAGCTGTGGGAAAGGACAACAATGACTGGTCATTCATGCTGTATTTCCTGGAAACAATAAGCTTATTGGCTGTCACAGTACAGCCACCCCCAGGCAGATATGGGTCCGAGTTCATTCCCTGCAGGAAGTGACCTTCCCTCTTCAACCTGAGTTACCCTGTCTCACCTTCCTGGACAATTTTCATAAAAAATTAAAGTTTAAAGTAATAATAGCAAACACAAGCAAAATTTCCTAAGCCAAGTGCTTATCTGCATCAGTTCAATAAAATGATTTTATGTTGGATGAGCTCAATAGGGGAACAGCCTCACTGGGCATAAACCATTGAGATGCTGACTTGGGGTATTGTTTCAACTGCTCAGTAAGTTAGGCCAACCCTGATACTACAGTTGTATTCTAACCCGGTGTCCTGCCACATGGCTGGTAATGGTTGTCTGTCCACACGGCTGGTATATCTTCATGGTTGTTTGTCTACATGGCTGATGCTTGTCTGGTTGTATGTTTCAGATTGAAACGTTTGGCGATGATGACCTGTCACAGAAGATTAACAAGGTATTAGGGGATTTTGACCAGGTGAAGTCAGTACTTCAGCATCCCGGACATGCTGGAGGTCTTATAGGGGTGCAGCAATGCCCAGGTACTCCCCTTCACCCAGCCCCAGCTGGGGTAAACCCCTTCCTGGGGCCCCTTGCCAAAGCACCAGGCAGAAACCCCATGATTGGCCAACTACAACAAGTGAATGGCCAACACAAGATAAAGAAAGGGGACAGGAGAACTTTACAAGAAGGTTTGTTTGACAAATTCTCAAACCCACAGCGGGACAAACAGGCAGATAAAGTCAGTGTAAAGGAACAAACTAAACCCAAAACTGTTGTCAAAGCAGAGAAAATTGAGGAGAAACGTAAAAGTGATGGTGGCAAACACGGACGTTCAAGCAGTAAGAGCTCGTTAAGTCGTAGTAGCAGTCAAGAGGGTGCAGCGCGCCATAGGCAGGGTAGCAAGAGTCGGGACAAGGATGCCTCTGAATCAAAAAGAGAAGGCCATCAGAAAGGTGGCAAACATGATAAAAACCAGGAGCATCGTGAAAAATCAGATCGTGTTGAGAAGGCTGTTAAAAATCGTGAAAAACATGAACGCCATGATAAAGTAGAAAAAGTAGACAAGGCTAAACCAGATAAGCATGATAAACAGGAAAAACACCGTGGCCAAGCTAGTCAAAATGCTGTAACCTCTAAAACAACTTTGACGTCAGCAACAAGTGAAGCTAAGTCTGCTGATTCTGGTGGCACAGCAAGTTGCAACCAGTGCACATCAAAGAGTCCTGTCCTGCCCACTAACACCAACAAGAACCACAATGGCAGCACTAGTCACAAATCTACCCATCCCGCCTCTACCGCTGTCACAGCCGGTCTTGAAGTCAAAATTAAAATGGAAAGTCAAGATGTTGAATCCACTGTAAAATCTTCACCCACACCTCCAGACTCATTCCAGTCTCCAAAGTCCAAAGCACCCAAGGTGAAACGGGACTTGCCGTCTCCTAGTCAGTCCAAGAAGACAGCACTGAAGCTGCCCAATGGTATGGTCCTCAATGGAGGGTTCAAGCGAGAGCAGACTCCTGAGAACACTGATGATGGTCCCAAAGCCAAACTGCCCAAGCTGAAGCTGCCTGGAACAGAGGTGAGTAAACCAGGGGTATACGTTGGGGGTACCTGGTACAGTGGGTATCCACATGGGTACCTGGTACAGTGGGTATTCATGTTGGTATCTGGTGCAGTGGGTATTAACTGGGGTACTTGGCACAGTGAGTACTCACTTTGGTAACTGGTAAAGTGGGTATGCAGTGGGGTACCTGGTACAATGGGTATTCACTGTGGTACCTGGTACAGTGGGTATTTGCTGGGGGGTACCTGCTACAGCGGTCTGCCCTCATCTGACATGATCCTATGTAAACAGGAGGTAGTCATGTTAGTGGAATGATCTGTGTTGACAGCAACAACTTTATGGAAATGCCAAAGGAGGAGCACTGTTTCCTGTTGCATGTAGTCACATGTACATGAGCCTCTGTAGTTAGGCATGGCAGAGGGGAACCACTGTATGTGCGGGGGCTGCTGTGATAAATCTTTGCGTGAATTGGTCCGAGAGACCAGAGAGAGAGAGAGATTCCTGGGTCATATTCTTTACATTTAACTTTATAGACACTCACAGATTACTTATCAGTTTTAAGATTTTAATGTCAAGTAACTGTGGACAATGGTTACATATTGTAGATGGGGATGTAAGAGCTACCTTCGTGACATGATATGATACAAGTCTGGTTGCAGACCTTGCAGTATGGTATTATTTACTGCAGTGCTGAGGGTATCATCTGATAATGTAGGACACCAATTGTCAATTTGCATAGTGAGGAAAATTGCCACATTGGATGACCTACATGGAAAATACATCAACCACGTCACAATTTCATGGGGGGGGGGGGGGGGATTTAAAGAAAACATGGGAAATGCCCCAAAACTTTTATAAATTATGCTGTTCATACACTTAGTTTACCTATAAGCTGAACTGTAATTGTCATTTCTGAGGTGGAGGTTTTTTTGTTTCCTGGACTCAGATCCTAAGGTCACAGAGCCCTTGTAGTGAATTTGGTTTTCACATGATAACTTGATGAATTTTTACTGTGATTATAGTCCTTTGTAAAGTCTCAGATGAGTTCGAAGATGGCTGACCTTGACCCAAATCCCAAGGTCACAGAGCTGTTTTGGCAAATTTTGTTTTTAAGTGATAATTTGAAAAGTTTTTGACACAGATCTTTCTTATTGCATATGGTTTTAATCCAACATAGGGTCTAAGACAAGTTCAAAGATGGATCACCTTGACCCAAATTCCTAGGTCACAGAGGCATTCTGTCAGTACTGACAGCTGTAGCATGAGGGGGGTGGGGCATAGATCTAGCCATCTCTGATTGCCTTTTAATTAATTCTAGAACTGTATTATATCATGTTTTCTGAATGTGTAGTGTGGCATATGGTACAGCTGCACAGAAGCACTTGTGGCTCATTACACCCAGGACTCCAGGTAATTATAGCCCTTTGCTTCATGCCCTCGCAAAACAACACATACGGCAGGTGAAGATGAACAGGTACTTGATTGTCAGCATGGACATGTCTAAAAAGTCATTGATGGCCTGTGTACCATACCAATACTACGGATGTTGCTGGGCTCTATGTTTGGCTGATTATGGGCCCTATGCTCATTGCCAATTATTTTGAAATCAGATGTAAGTCCAAAAATGTTCAACTTATTCCTGGAATCATTTTTAATTGCATGTACATGTATTTTACCTGAAAGTGAAAGAAAAAAGTTCTTGCCACTTGCTCCCAGGAAAAGCTCTGTATATACCTTTCATGGAGTAAAAGTCTGTGTTAAAGGGTAAAAACAAAGCCAGGCTTGTGTCACTAAAAATCCTTCCTTGCTTGCCCAGTCTGTAGAAGCTCCCCTGTAGAAATGTCCCAGTGTGCTGGTACATGGTACAGAAAACAAGAAAATTTAGAAAGAATTCCTGGTATGAAGTAAGGAAAAACAACGTAAGTACAGTAATGCCCAGTATATCAGTATGGAAAACCCCCCTTATCCCCTCACATTAGGTGTGTAGGGATTTAGCAAGACGAAGATGCACCAGGTCAACAGAACTCTCTCCTGTGCATGAGCTGGGGGCTTAGTGCCTTACTGACACCATGGAAAGCTGTTGTCCGTCTTAAATTTAATCTTAATTCAAAGAGGAAAGGGTTAATCCAATCACTCAACTTTGTAATATTCTGTAATAGGATTATCCTAAAATGAGCAAAGCTGTTATTGTTAATTGAAGAGTTTTATCTTCAAATCAGTGGAACCTGGAATTACATGTGTGGAGGTAACCAGTTCATCCTGACAACTTAAGATGTCTGCATATTGTTAGCGAGGTTGTTCCTGGGTTATGGACGTAAAGGTACCAGGTAATTGCGCTAGCCTATATTGGCATGTGATCTTACAATTTGGCCATGCTCGCTAAATGCAATGGCAGTTTCAGGACAGGAAGGAAGTAAAGTGATGAATGAACATTTGACATCTGTGTTGATAACGATGCTTAAGTGTGGCATGTCAACACATGGAAAAGCAAGGTACTTAGGAAGGAATGACTTAACTTGGACATGAATGTGAAAAACATTGTGATGGACCTCAGAGAAGATTTCTGGTCGAAAAGCCAGCTGTGGAACTGATATTTCATTTTCTTGGACATACCTGTCATTTACTCTTTTTGGTTAAGTACATGTAATTGCTATCCCCAATATCAGGTAGGCTGTTATGGATGCTAGTAAGTGCAGACTTATGTACAGATATATGCAGAGGGATTTGTAGCCCATGACGCCTGGCGACAGTCTCCAGAAATAGAATAATCGTGCACTGAGGGTAGAAATGTCCTAAGAAACATGCATCACTGGTTGTGTCAGTTCTATAGAAATCTGTAGTGGGGCATAATTGATCCAGTAACCCTTCTCATAGCAGTGTTAAATATTGATGAAAGTCTTATTACTGAACTCTTACACGTGCCTGCCACTGTATCATGGAGGGATGGAGTGAGGGGTTCTCCTTTGGTGGTTTATTGCTTCCTTGTGCCTCTTGGAACACCTCCTGTGTGAGAGCAAGTGCACAGTACATCATGGGATGTTGGCTTGTCCTCACTTGGCTTGGCAGCTACTTGGAGGGGGGGGTAAAGGGGCGTTCTGGCACACTGGGGGTTTTTATTTACCATATTTGCATACTGGAGGCTCCTTTAATATCCATACTTTGTACCAGCAAATGCTATATACATATGTGGTTTTCCACATCTTTTATTAGAACAAAATTAATTGCTGTACCAGTGCACTGCGCCCCGCTGTCCTTGCTCCCCTCCTACCTGTTCCACACTGGGGGTCACAGCAAGGTCAGCTGTATGGTGCCACTGATTGGACTCTCTTGTACACACAGGAAGAATGCTGTGCCAAATCCATCCATCTTTTTGGTGGTATAGTTATTTAAAATTAATACATGATGTTCTGCACAACATTTGGATGTTTATTTTTGCATGGCCTCACAGCAAAGGTGCCAGACAAGTAAGAGGTATTTTTTACATGTACACAATGTTAAATTATTCAACTTGAGACTCTCCTAGCATTCCAGTATTGCCCATAGTACCCATGGAGAAAGCTGCATGGTCAGATTTGGCAACTGATTCAGACACTCTTCTTTAATCGTTTGATTACAAGCCCACTCTGCACAAGTTGTTCATTTTAATCAGTACTTCATGAGCATAGGCCAGTGGCAATCTACACAAATCTAGCCTGCATGAATGTGTATTGGCTCGTGTATCAAGTTGAACACACACTTCATTCCCAAGTAATTGTAATCTGTAGAGGTGTCACAGGTATAACAGCCAAGGCTGCGCTCAGTGTTATAAATTGATTCCTGGATATCAGATTTCACATCAGCCCAGCATCTTGTGGCAGGCTAACCAAACCTGTTACCACCACCATGATCATTGGCAAGTCATCAAACGGTGGCTGGTGAAGGTGACCATGCTCCTCACACTAGCCTCTCTCGACAACCAGCAATCACTAAATATAGCATGCCAACCTATCAGAGAGATCTCAGATCTATTCTCATGTTGCATTATGTTAATCCAACAAACATGTACCTGTACTATGCTGGAAAATGATTCATGTGGAATATGCATTTAAGAGTACAACTGCCAATTTTAGACCGTAACTTTGTCTAGCTCAGAGGACTCTGCTACCGGTGTTTCTCGTTGGTTTTTAATGAGAGCAACAAAGGGTATATGTATATTGCTGATCAAGCAATCTTGCTCTGTTTCACCTGCCACGGTGTTATTGTACATGACAAAGACTAACTCAGATAAGGTCTGTATAACATGACACGGTTTGTCAGTTATTTGATGAAGTAATGTGAATATTTTTCACGATTGGGTAATGTTGTTATATGTTCACCCATTTGTATCAGTATGTAAAGTTATGCGTTTTGTTATATGAATTCTACACACAACAGACCAACAAAAAAAACGTCTTTTTTTATTGAGTTGAGTGACCTCTTTCATGTCATTCTGCACATATGTAGATTGGAACTCATATTTTATTGTGTGACAAGAAAGACACACATTTTATGGGAGATGGTGCAGGTAAAACCTTTGGTCAAACTACATAGTGCTTATCAGCAGACTGATATATGAACCTTGTTCACCTTTTGCGTGTGTACAAACCACGATAAGCATATAATGTTTTACTGGATTGAAATCATGCAAATATAGGTCAGTTCACATCCGGCAACATGAAGAGAAAGGAGAGGTTGATCATGTGGGACCTCTGGTGGCAGGAGTCATAACTACTTTGGCTGGCCTGCAGCAAAATGGCTGCTTCTTTGATGGAGAATGTGAAATTCGTGTTATGTCTTTGGCTTTGGGCCTAACATTGATGTCTGCCAGTTATAATTATAGTTCTGGCTGTTGCTAGTATGTTTAAGGAAAATGGTAGATCCTGGGCTACTTCAGCAATAGCAATATTGTTGTCATCATGTGGTGCAAAATCTACCTACCATT
This sequence comes from Hermodice carunculata, assembly GCA_964020975.1. Taxonomy (NCBI): domain Eukaryota; kingdom Metazoa; phylum Annelida; class Polychaeta; order Eunicida; family Amphinomidae; genus Hermodice; species Hermodice carunculata. Next base: position 67,121,454 of record OZ026619.1, read on the forward strand.
TCATGGATAGGGTGGACAGAAACCTCTCACTGGCAGACATGAAAAAAAGAGGGGGGGGGGGAGGGGGAGGGAGAGGAAGTGAGAAGACAAAAATTACTAGGATGCTGTATTACACATACACAAAATCTGATATTAAACACACAGTAATATAAAAATTAGGACAGTAAAGTGCAGTTTGAATCCTTTTTCATGACACAGGACAAGGTGGAAAAATGGACACATTGGGTCTTGACATTTTATTGAAGATTTAAACTGTAAATCAATATAAATTAATGTTTAGAATTTTCTGGTCTTGGATTCACAGCAAAAATCTAATGGCAGTATCAGTTTGCTTGTTGCCTGTATGGAATGGAACTTGGTGCATGTCTCTGTTTACTTGTAGAGTTGGTTGTCTGTCTGTCTTGACTGTTCTCCTGGTCAACTCTTTCATGACCAATTTTGACAAAAGTTGAGGTGCTCTGAATTAACATAGCAATACCAGATTCATATTCTTTGTAAACAGACCTTTCATTCAAGTACCAGCCTGCCTACAGCTAACCGTAAGAGAGCAGGTACCATAAGTATGTTCCAGTTGAACAGCTCTCCTCCGCAAAGTGCACTCAGAAAAGCAGTTCACTTAGTCAAACGGTGGCAGTCCAAGAGTTAAATTGCCTATTGGCGTCAGGATGGAAAGTGTCACTGTAAAGTTTTGGCTTAAGTTTGTTAGGAAGGTCAAATGAAAAGTACAGGTGCCGTGAAACCTCATTATAACAACACTCAGATATCCGACATATTCAATATAATGGCACAAATTTTCATGGGAAAAAGTTTATTTTCTTTGTTATTTGGTTCATTTATCTGACATTTTCAGTTATCTGACACATTTCTTAGGGAAGAGATGGTGTCATTATAACGAGCTTTCACTGTAAAAGACCTCTGGGAATAACCTGCCCACGTCAATAGCTTTCTTTAGCTCCCAACACATACCAAGGAAGGTTGTTGACACAGTCTTATCCCTAATAGCAAAGGATAAATGGCCACTGGGGAGTTGTAACCTGTGTGTCATGTGGTTTTCCTTCTGTCTACTTTGAAAATAAATCATTCCTCCCACCTACCAAGCTGCCCAATGTTAGAGTGAGAGTTCCATGTGTTGCAGTCCCAAGGGGTTTATCCGTGTCTCTGATGAAGCATCCACTGGATCAAGGCAGTGAATGTTCTTGTCTCTTGGAGGGTATTTTGTGCCATTCTGTAAAATAAATCTTTTCTGTTTTTAGAACAAAAGTTTCTTCATTATTTGATGGGATGAATTTCGTTTGGGAGATGGATCCCTTTATCCAAGATATGTTGATTAGGGCAGATTATGAGACACCTGGTTCCTTTGTGTACACATACTCTAATGGACACAGAGGGAGTGAGGGAGGCAGGGAATAGGAATCAAGGGTGAAGTGATATTTCAAAGGGAGCAGTTGACAGGTAATTTTCATGCTGCTGTTGATTGTGGTTTGCCATCACCCACTGCAGCAGCTCCAGGATCCAATTCTCCATTGATGCTGGTCAAGGCTATAGTTGGGGTCACACCTGCCTGTCCAGTAACCGTCCATGCTACAGTTGGGGTCACACCTACCTGTCGTGTAACCTTCCATGCTACAGTTGGGATCACACCTATCTGTCCTGTAACCTTCCATGCAACAGTTGGTCACACCTACCTGCCCTGTAACCTTCCATGCTACATTTGGTCACACCTACCTGTCCTGTAATTGTCCATGCTATGTACAGTGGGTCACACATACCTGTCCTGTACCCATCCATGATACAGAGACCTGGCATTTACTGTTTGCCTTATATGCTTTCCCTGGACTCATATGTTGAGCTACATAAATAACAATTTTTTATGTTATTTTAAGCGTGAGACACATTTATTTTGGATCACTTTGGACAAATTTAATTAAAATTTTGTGCAGAATTCATTGTTCTGCTCGACATTGATGTCAAAATATTATTGGCATATGACAAGGTAGAAATATGTTGCCTTAGAAAGAGAATTAAGCATTCCTCTTTTGAGAAACACTTGACAGTTTTCCTTGGTGAGGGTGTGCATGGAACATCAAACATGCTGAAGACCAAAATGCAAAATGTGTATCTTTTGTATGAATTGTGAGAGTCTGAGCATCATCTCTTTAGTTGTGAAGTAGTCTGCTTATAGTGTGGTGCCTTAAAAGTTGAAGATGCACCCGTGGCAGAATGAAGAGAAAATGTTAAAGTCTGGCAGTCTGGCATTTAAAGTGTTAAAGTAGTGAGATTCTGGCAGCTGTCAGTGCAGGTACTGATGACAATATTGCATACAGTGCACAGCCGGCCTCCACTGCCTGCTTGCATGCATGGCTGATCATTGCATTACACTTGTACCATTGTGGCTCAGTCACCTGTTGGCTGCATTCAACAAACATATTTCTCATGCACAGCATCCAAGCAAAGGGGCGGTGGGAGGTAGGATCCAGGCATGGCACCATGACATTCCTCAAATCCCAGATCCATGGAATGAGACCTGTAATAGGCATGTTTATATGCAACATGAAATGGCCTCAAAATTGAAGTTAATCAACCTTCAACAGTTACCAGTCAAAAGGAAAAGCTCCCCGTTGATTTTAGATTTTACCAGAATTTCAGTGTTGCTTTTGTCACAGCCAGAACAGGTGTTTCATCAACATGGTCATCCTGTTGTTCAGGCATCTGTTGTGAAAATTAATTTTTAGATCTTGAATGGAACTGGCTGATTTTTATTTTAGGAAAACATGTTACCTCAAATTTTCATTCATTCTTTTTTTCCAGCTTTAACATTTCAGTCACTGTGGATCTTGACTCGCATATAATTTCACGAGATACTGGAAATTCAGTTGATGGTATACATTGTAAAACTTATAAAAAAGGATGTTTGCTTGTGTTTCTATACAATGCATATGATTATCTGTTTTGGCATAACAGCCAGTGACCATAAGAACAAATGTAGGTGGAAGCCAGAAGTTCAGATACAATTTTATTGAGGTCAGATATAATGTAATTAAAATCAGATACAATTTAATTAAATTGAATTTTGGTGCAGATGGCTCATAGTATTATATGTGAAAAAGATAAATATTATGGTACAAGTCTTCATATGATGCATAATCCACGTGGGAAGCACAAGTTTCTTGTGGAATAAATCAACGCAAGTCCCCACTGCCAGCGCTTACTCTGGCTGCTGATTGATCAACTGCTCACAATTTCCTTTCATGTTTCTACCAAAGAAAACAGGATTCCCAGTGGAAAATCCTGCCAGCATATACTGCAATGTACAAGGGGCGCTGCCTGCACCTTGAAAATTGATGAAGATAGATACTGGTTGCCCTGGCTGCTCTCCTGGTGTGATGGATGCTCTAGAATGAGCCTGGGTAATGTGGGGGTCCAGTCTTACTCATGCCAGTGCACCAGTTAGTCACACTATTTGCATCCAATTGTTTTGCTATCTTTGTGCCAATTTGCTGAGATTGAGATAACTCATCCCAGTGGAAAATGTACCGTTTGAACTCGCCCTTTAAATTTGTTCATGTTATTAGTACATTTCACAGTATATGTTTATTATGATCATATCAGTTGATCTGTAGCCTACTGTTTATCATGTGTAGAGAAGTTAGGGATATCAGAGCACTAATTATCTGAGGAGAGTGCCTCTTCTTGCCCTTGTAGATAATCTCTGCACAAGTGTGTATGTAAATAGGTTGGGACTTGCTTCTTGGTTGATGTATCAGTTGATATACCATGATAGTGCCTCTCCCTTGGACCTGTATTTTTGGCCAATAATTGATTTCCTACATAGATAACTCATTGCTCAAAATTTCATGTGGACCCTGAGCCACATTTCTCTCAAGTAAACCACATAAACAGAGCACACTGTTGTGTTGAGGTGGCCCATGTGATTTGCAACATATTTTTTCTTAAAAAAAAAAAAAAATTCTAGCTTGTCTTTCAGTCTCAAATATTAAGGGTTTGCCCCTTGGCTTTGTGTGTTAATATCTAGCTGTCATAGTTGAATGACATTCCAAGAGGAAGACCATTGTATGAAACCTGATCATGTGTGTACTACTAAAAGGAATGGTGTCTGCCATTTTGATTTCAATTTTTCAAACGGTTTGGTACATTGAAGATGGGTACGAAGTAACCTGCATTGTTGCAGAAAATTGCATTTTTCCCTTCAGTTTTTACAGCTTGCAGTATAAAAATCCAATGATAGTCCAGATGTCAGAATGGTATTTGTGTTGATTCGGGAAGAGGAAGGTGTTTTTTCCCTTTTCCCCCTTTTATCAGGTGGGTTGGCGTGGGCAGATATTATTTACATTTCTGCATCCCACTGACCACAGTCATTGGACCTGCCTAGGTGCACGTCTTTTGTTATGGGTGTATATTGTTATAATATCAAAATTTACGCAGTATACAGTAAGTATATTAGATTCATTACAGTGTGGTGTGAACATTAACTATCAAATTAAGTTGTAATTTACATTGTATAATTAAAGTTTTGCAGGTGAGAAAACTCAATAGGTATAATTCTTAAGTGAGAAAATGATGTGTAATTACTCAAATTGGTATGCCCCTTCAACATGAGATGAATTTCATTAACATAGGTCTGACCTGGTTTCTGAAGTTTATTCCTTGAAGGGAGACGGGGCTTAATTTTTCCTGAAACACAGCTAATAATATTTTGTTTTGACTGATAATACAGGATTACTTTCTCTAAACATGATAAAAGTCAACGAAACCTGCATTTTATGCAGGAAAACATTCTTAATACTGGGAGCTTAATTAATTTCAACTGGTAAGTTATAATGTTATAACCCATTGCTACCCTGCATCAGAGAGTACAGGACACCGTTTGTCATGCCCACAGGGGGGATCATTACTTTGGCAAGTTGGCAGTAACTTTGACGTGTACTGACATTTACTGGGTCTGTGATATTCTTATTAGTCTGCTAGGGATGAATAGACAGGGGTCAACGTTAACTGTCAATGTATTTAGACCAGGTCTCACATTGTTTATTATGCATTTGCTTGCAAAGCTGACCTCATTGTAGAGTATTAATCTTTTATGGTATTGAAAAAAAAATTCAATGTAATGTGTCAGCACTTATATAATAGAACAATAGCCTGATAAACTCACATTTAGAGTCTCACTCTCTCAGGGAATAAGTCAGTAGCCTTCCTGTGGACACTCTCACTGCAGTGTGTGCATGGTGTGTGCAGGGTGTGTCCAGAAGAACTGTGTGACATTTGCTTAGATACCAGCCTTTGAGAAAAAAGTTGCATACTAATGTATCTGTGTTGGTCCCTCGGGGTTGAATTATAAAATGTATCCCCAGGTTGGGTTATAAATCTGAGAGAATTAGCTGCATGAACATTCCGCTGTTTCTGCCAAATTGTGTTGTGATGTGATGTGTAGATCACAAAAAACTTCCAACTGTGTGCAGTCACAATTGAATATGGCAGGTGTTGCCACTTAGAAGTACCTCATTTTTACCGGCACATGTATAAAACGGCAGGTAGATAAATATAATATGCATTAAGTTTATTTTGTATTGGTGATAAAATAACACAATCAAACTTTATGGAGTGGCAGCCTTAATCAGACTGTTTCAAAGGCCCCAAGTCTGACCCTGCTGTCGATGTGAATTACTGTAGCTTGTTCATATGGACAATTTGATTAAAAAACAGGATTGCCATTATGTAAGCCTCTAACCTATTTTGTGGTGCATGCATAAGTGAATGGGCTATATCAGTACAAACACATGCACCCACATGTGTGCAGCTTGCATACATTAACTGGTACCTAGCTGGACATAACACATCAAAGAGTTAAGGTTCCTGACATTAACCCTTTCGATGTTCCCCCTTGTTTTGAGGTTTCTGTTGTATGGTATGTTGGGTAGTAGGCATGGACAAGAATATGAAGAAAGATCATTAATTTGCTTGGGAGTACAGGCCAATTTGGGTTATTTTGAAATTGGTTGTCCAAATAGCAAACTGGAATTCTGTATGTTTTTTTTTTCCCATTCAGATTTTGCCACCCCCCCCCCCCCAAAAAGTAGTAGAACAGAGGACATTGTGAGTAGAGATACTGCTAGATGTGAGGACAGAGCTTAACACCCTCCATGAGCCTGGGGCTGTATATTGCAGTAGTTTTATGTGGCCAATAAGTACAGTCACCCACAGGACACCCCTGTGCCTGCCCCCACCTCTGTAATGGATGTGGCCCCAGGTGCTTACCCTGTCCGCCCTGTCCCACCTTGGCCCTTTGTGTGATCAAAAACCACCCTCCCAGGCATGGGACTAATGAATGAACCACATTACCCCATGAAAGCAACAGAGCCACACAATGACATTTCTGGGCACAAATTACTTATTGTTATGCAGAGAGGTTTTCTGCCAGAGGATTCTAGAGTAAAACATTTTCCTTTGATTTAATTTTACAGGTCGGCAGTCAGTTTTGCTGTCATTAGATATACATCATAATGCCAATATAATTACTTGAGAGTCAAATGGTGATACAATGTTACATTATTATTCATTGTAAGTCAGAATAAGGCCTTTTCAGTGGAATGCTTTAATAGATGTGTTGATGTGGTACAAAATGGGTTCCAATTTTGAAAAATAAAATACGACTATACATACTGTTCATGGTATACTTACACAACTTGGCAGAGGACTGTGGTCAGTGGTTTTTACCTTGCCTGGCAAACCATTCTACCACACTACTCTGCTGAAGCAAAAAAAAAAAAAAAAGGGGGGGGGGAGGAGGAGAGCAGTTGCATTAGACTAGGCATTTGAGTTTGATTTTACACTATACGAAGAAATCGGTATCCATATCACACTGACTAAGTTAATGTTTGCTGGATGCAGAGACCTGCCTGGGGCAGGATGGTCCTGTCTTATGGAAGGAGCAGGTCATCCCCACTACGTAGCTGCAGGAAATGTATTAGGCTTGGACAGTGAGTCAGGATCTGAGAATTGAAAATCCTATCAGTGTCATGTCTGAACAAGGCCACATCAATTGAGTGTGGACCTAGTGCGTAGATGGTGGGGTGGGGCTTGTCAGACATTGATTCAGTACGTCTTGGTCAGCCCCCAATGTAAAGCATGTAGTGACGGTGTGTGTGTGGAGATGTTTGCCATGAGATGGCGTAGTGCCATGGACGCCAGCCTGGCATATTACTGTCTCTTTGTACCGCCATTCAGCTCCTCATCAACCACTTTAGTTTCATTGAAATGGGCAGCTAGCTGCTATAATAGAAAACGTGCCCCTGGCCCAGTGGTCAGGATCCCAAGGCCCATTCTGTGGTTCCATATGGACTAATATGGGGTTGATACGCTCACTCCAATCTGTATAGGAAACATACATGTACAGTGCAGTGTATGACCAATGTTTATGACATTTGTGGTACCTTTTGATCTCAAGGACATGGTCAAGCGTTAGGAAAGGTAGCTCAGTGCAAGCTTATAAACATCATGGGATGCCTTACACACAATGCAGCCTATGAAGATATATTGAAAAGACACTTACCTATAACTACAATGTTAGGCTAGACATATGATATTCTTAGCATGTCCGTAAATTATTAATCTATACAAGGGGGTTGGGGTAGATTTTAATTTGCTCTAAATTATAATAGGACACCCCATTGTCTAAATTTCTCCCCTTCCCCCTTTTAAACAAGCAAGTGTATAAATGTGTATGCAAAAGGTTATTGCAAGCTGACCAAATTAAGGGGATCGAATTACATTTCAAACGTGTTTACTTTTATTTTGCTCAAAACTCAATTTTGATAAGGAGCCATTAAAAGCATCCACGACACCCAGAAAACAAGCCCCGAAAGAGAGTTTAAGAGAAAAGAAAAAAGTGGGCATTTTATTTGGCGTGAAAATTATGAATGGAGTTTTGTAAAAAAAAAAATGGGCACAATGCACTCAGAACACCAAGGGAAGTGTGGGCACAGTGCACCCAGAACACCGAGGGAAGTGTGGGCACAATGCGCCCAGAACACCAAGGGAAGTGTGGGCATAGTGCAACCGGAACACCAAGGGAAGTGTGGGCAATGTGCACACAGAACGCCAAGGGAAGTGTGGGCACAATGCACTCAGAACACCAAGGGAAGTGTGTGCACAATAGACCCAGAACATTAAGGGAAGCTTTGGGCACAATGCACCCAGAACACCAAGGGAGGCTTTAGGCACAATGTAAGGTACTTCCTCTGTGACCATTTCTTAATAGTTTGTATCGAAGTTGTCATCAACTAATTCTTGATCAGATCCTCATCACTCATATTCAGCTGTGATCAAAACACAAACATTGTAGCACATGGGGCCACATGGTGACCAGGCATAGGGCCACGGCCATGTTTTCTGTTCTGCCGGGCTAGCACACAGTTTACCAGTCACTGGGCCATGGCCATGTTTTCTGTTCTGCCCAGCCAGCTCTGCTAGTTTTTTTCCTGTATGAGGAATCCTTGTATCCTTTGTAGAGATCTCTCACCAGAGTTTGTCCCTGTCTTTGATAGTTAGTTTTCTGGGTATTTAATTTTAATAAGCTGTGAATACTGTCCATGGAAGTTTCTTATATGTAGGTGGGGCCTAGTGCAGGATAAAACCTGGTGAGACTAATGAGACGGCAAACTGGGCACTTTGTAGTATTGATGTAAATAATGCAATGTTATGTTCAGGTGGATCATGGCCGTGACACCTTGTGAAATAGGCTTCCTGCTATAAGAGCAATTTATTTTTAGTTAATGTGGCAGACTTAGAGATCATGCTGACAGTGTTGTCCATGAAGAGATTCATTTGGATTGCTGTACTCGGCATTTTTAACAACAATCTGTGATTTAAAATTTTTTTTTTATTTTGCTTTTCTTTATTTAATTAAAAAAAATTCACTAACTTATTTTTTTTATTTATTTATTTTGCTCTGCTGACCATATGTTTATTATTTTGATTGTGGATTGGGATGAAAGTTCTAGAGTTACACCAACTATGCATTGGTCCAATGGTTAAATATCATCAAATTTTTAATGACCTTGACCTAGCTTTGAGGAGAGAGTTGGTCTACTAGTATTTAGCATGGTGAAAAGTAGAAAACAACCATATTAGGTAAACAGAAGGTAAACCTCTTTTGTCCCAGCTTGAAATGTAGGCTGGTGATTATTGGGGTGACTGTACAAGATATAGGATGAAAGGGGTTAATCATAAGTTGCTTGCATGGGTTAAAAGATCTTAAAAATTGCTTATGGCTGTGATGATTGTGAAATTGCTATGAAGAAAAATAATTCCGTTTCCAACTTTCTGAGGAAGTAACATGATTACAGTATGTTAACTCATTCCATACCAGTCCCTGATTTTTCCATATATTTACCTAGATTTCAGGTGACAATTGCATATTTAAATTCGTCATGAAAAGAGCTTTCATTCAAGTACTAACATACGTAAGTCTTAAGTCAGTGGCTCTGGCACTGCCTGGTAAGTCATGCTGCAGCTGCTGCAAAGGCAGCTGCAGTATGACTTGCCAGGCAGTGCCAGAACCACTGACCAAGACCTGTCACTATAGTATGGAATGAGTTAACAATTACAGGACAGTGGGAGGGGGCCCAGGTCTCACTAATTCAGGTCTACTGTGGATACAGTCAATAACAGAGGTGCTACATGTATATACTTCCATGTTGCTGGGAGGTCAGCATGGGGTTAGCTCCTTGACATGTCTTTTTTTAACCCTTTTTAGCTCAAATTGCCCAAAGCAAATGGATGTAATTGCTGAGAGCTTCAAAGTTTTGAATTGAATTCCATGCTAAAAACAGACAACTCTGTTGCTGAGAGTTGCTGGTAAGACCTCTCATGGTGGCATGTTCCACCCAGGTCAAGGCTTTCCTTAGTGGAGATTGGATGTAATGTGCCCAGCCCAGACCAAGGAAAGCTTTTGATTCAGGTGTACTCTGACCAGGAAAGAGTTAAAGAACCAGTATACCTGCAGTGCAAGCCTGCACTTGAAAGATTTTACCAGTGTTGTGTTGGGAGTCATGTTCAGCCACACTGTAACTTGAACAGTGGTGTTATAATCTGTCCCAGGGTCCACACTCTCAGCTTTTATCATATACCCTGTTGCTTGTTGATTTTTAGGTGAAGTACATGGCACATAAAAACTACTACATATAGAGCAAGTACCAGCTCATAAAAATGATCTGGAACTGGCATTGTCTTGCAATAAATCGATCGGTAGTACCCGATATGGTTTTGCTTATGTATGACAGATGTATCTGTTGCCAAATGTATCTAGTGTGTGAGGTAACATCAGTTAATGTGTTCTATGGTTCCCATCATGCTATATTAAGATAATGAGTGAAATTTGCTCATAATGGATACCAGATATGGTGTCACAAAATAGCGGTACTTCCTGTCCTGTGCATGACAGTCATATTACAGGTGAAATTCGAAAAAAAGAGAGACTAAAGTTTGGTACAATAATTCTTTAAATGAGGACCTGGTGTATGCACAGTTGCATGCACATGGCAGAATGAAGTTGATACAGTAATGTGCCTTATTCCTTGGGCACAGGTCCCTCTGGCTGGCATTACATGATTCAATGCAGCTTCACCATAACCTCGAGTAGAAGCTGACGACATATTCTAACATGATGTGGAAACAAGTACACGTAAAATTATTGCACTGAGTATGTTTAACCCCTTCAATTTCAGATTTAAAACGGAAATAAAGAGTGATTTACACTGTCATAAGCAGGGTGATTTAAGCTGTGGTAGGGTGATGGTGCCCTGACAGTTTTACAATATTTTGTTTGTTGAGTTTGTGCAGTGACACATCTGTTTCTCTAAAGCAATTGCATTAGCCAGCCATGTGTGAAGACTTCATTGGATGCTATGTCTTGCTTCATATATTGTCAAAACACACAGATGCAAAGGTGTAAAAATTGCTCAGTTGTATCAATATGTAACAGAATACTGAGAGATAATATCAGAAGAGAGTAATTGTGTCTGCTAGGCTAGGATAATGTTCCCTAGTATAACTGGTTATGTTTTCCATGATAATATATATTCAACAAAGTAAATTGCATGGGTTACCACAAGATTGAGCACTGAACACTATATAAGCATGCAAAATATGGCATGTCATTGGTGTGATGCCATTCAACACATTCACTGCCCTAAAGATAATCCCCACTGTCTCTGGATGATATTAAAGGTTTTGTGAGTATTCGTGCATGACTGAATGGTTTTCTAAAAGGAGAAAATATGATTTGATAATGTCCTGATATTTTTTGTGCTTGTCGTACTGTGGAACATCAAGACTGGTGTCTGGTACACCACCACATCTCCCTGTGCTGTATGTACTGATGGAGTGCCAACTCTCTCTCTCTCTCTCTCTCTCTCTCTCTCTCTCTCTCTCTCTCTCTCTCTCTCTCTCTCTCTCTCTCTCTCTCTCTCTCTCTCTCTCTCTCTCTCTCTCTCTCTCTCTCTCTCTCTCTCTCTCTCTCTCTCTCTCTCTCTCTCTCTCTCTCTCTCTCTCTCTCTCTCTCTCTCTCTCTCTCTCTCTCTCTCTCTCTCTCTCTCTCTCTCTCTCGGTACCCTGTGGATAGGTTATTTAGTGAGTGTGGATTGAGGAAAATGTCATGAAGAAATGTGTGAACGGTGACAACTGCCTTTTATGTGTCTTGGCTCTATATATGAAGGAAAATGTAACAGCTTCATTTTTATCCAGTGTCTGGAATAGGTTTTCCAGAGGAAAGTTGACTGATGTTACCTTCATTTCTTCCCCTGTATGTGTTACCTACATGAAAAAGAAGCAAGTTTATGAATTATATTGATCTGGCACCTGTTGTAGTGTGAGGAGGTTAAAGGGTTACTCATTTGGTACATCATCTGATGCTGTAGTCTTTCCTTTGAGCTGCAACTTTGTTGAGAGGCAATACGTGTGTTTTAAACCATATTTATGAGGTCTCTTTTTGTTTGTGGCCTCTACTGAGAACCAATTGCTGATTATGACCACTTTTGGATCAGGTCAAAGGGTGGTCTCTGGAAGGATGGACTACTGTACAGAGTGAAGCAGATTAACCTTTTAACCCCCATGGTTTACTAGGGCAAGCTTAAAAGAATCTGAGCAGTGCCATCTGGTTGCTCAGGATATGGATATGCTGTTTATTTGCAGTTGTGTCAGAGGCATGTCAGTGAGTGGTGCCACCTAGGAGTGAGTGGTGCCACTTTGATAGAGTGTCTTCAGACTTATTTCAGAGGAGTTGAAAAATAGAATGTCTGTGTTGTTGGCACACAAACATGAAACTAAGACCCATTTTTTAAGGGTTTAGACAGTCTCCAGCATTTTTTCCCTGATCTGTCCAGGGTAAAGGCACCAGGATTGATAAAGAGACAGTTTGTATGCTCTCCCATGAATTCCAGAAATCTATCATAGGGAGGGAGGATTGGGGAGGAAGGGAAGGGAGTTCTTGTTGATGCCAAATGTTTGTGATTGCTATTAACACAAACTACAAACCAATATTCTGAGAATAGCAGCCTTCACCTCCATGCTTTGTTGATATATATTTTATAGCTTAAACATGTGAAAGTTCTTTGCAGATTGAGGGGGGAAAAAACAAAGGAAAAAAACTTTTGAGACATGTAAAATGGGTAAAACAATGCGTAAAAGGCAAGGATATTTTTTAACCTTTCTGGAATCCTGCACATGTACACAAACAGACATGTCACAAAGTCAACCCAATTTATACATGCTGAGTTTTGAATGTAAACATGTTTGTCTCCCTGGAAGGCTGTTTCAGGCACTTATTTTTTGAAGTTCACGTTTCTGAGATTGATTAGTATGGAGCTTGTCCTTCAAGATTTACCAGCTACATTTTAATACATGCTGATAAAGTGATGGCACATCTTTTTTTATTCCCCCCCCCCCCCCCCCCCGCCAAACATCCTTGTCCTTTCCACTCAACTTTCTCTGTCATGTACAATTTCTCAGTAAAGATTCATTCTTTATATTGAAAAATTTTTCATTTGAATAATTCACATTTAGTTTCGTCGCCCCCCCCCCCCCCCGGCCTTAATGATATGTCCTAATCATCTATCATGCTTGACAGTACATTACACATGGATAATACATAATATAGATAAACTGTAGTTCATGTCTGCAGTATTATGCCACACAAGCACAGACAATCTGTAGAACTCTCATGCCCACAGAGAACTCCTACTTCTTGGCTCGTCTGCTGTTTGCTCTGTGCAGAGTTAAGCGTAGAAACAGTTTCCTTTCTGGGTGGGGGTGGGGTGGTTATTTTATTTTGTGACAGTTAATTGTATATTTATCTTTGTTAAAAAGTGAAATAAAATTGCTTGGATGGAGGTATCCCATTAAGCACATTTATATACTCGCACATATATTCATTTCAATGCAGAACCAATTACATTTATATATCCACAATGCTTTCCACTTGTGTTGCACTGGAGCAAAAAAAAAAGTGTGTTGGATGTTGATTAGGGCAAAAAGTGAATGGCAAAAGAGGTGTTGGGCCACTTGTTGCCAAGTTGGCACAAGCCCAAATGGGTATAAAACTGCTGGAGGCCCTGCCTAATGAACATGTGGATTGGGGCAAAGGGGTAGTGCATGTAGGCCCTGCATCATGGATATGCATAGCGGAGAGGCCCCTTGTGGTGGATATATATCTGCATGTTGGCCCTGTATGATGGACATGTATGTCAGACTGGAGCTTGGCACTTTTTCCACCCAGACAGGGACAAATGTTTCAAATTTTGGTGGTGACATGAGTAATGCCTCATTTTTTAAAAGTTCGCTTGTTTTATTGACTTACAAATTTTCAAACAGGAGACACATGTGTGGTGTCACTTTTTATCTGTGTGCACTTTTATTGGTGTACAAATTAGCGACAAGCAGCAAGTGGAGGAGTGATTGTGTGAATCAGAATCCACATATGAAGGGAAATATAGCAACAAAACTTGCTACCTGCTATTTAAGACCACCTCTTGTGCCAGACAGAAACAATCACATGTAGCAGGTGGCCTTTAATTGTGTATGAATTAACAAAGGAATGACAGTCCAGTAGCTTGAAAGGATCTCTAAAAACAAACGCGGCTCTCATGAGAGGTGGTCCATTGCCCAGGTACCACTGTTTTTTGATACAGAGTAGCAAGACCAGATGCTGGCAGTGATTAGGATTGTGCATAAGTCATTATGAGCATGAAATCTCTGTCCACTAGGCTTTGAATAATGACCTGCACCGTGCTACTGGAGAAATCTACTGGACACATAATGGTGGTAATATGCACATCATGGCACTCCACTTGGTCACAGATGTCTTGTAGCATAAAATGTACCAGTTGTGATATTGTTACATAACGCGCACCAGTCATAGTATTGTTGCATAAAATGTACCAGCTATCGTATTTTTACATAAAATGTTAAATTCAGAAAATTGTTGCATGATATTCTTGTTTTCTTTTCTTTTTTTTTTTTTTACAGCTGTTTTTGCATATGATATGCACCAGTGATTTCATGTAGCTAACAAGTCTTGGTTTTCTCATGTATATAGATTAACATGCTTGGTAGATATCATATTACCAGGTAGAAGACTAAAACAAAAACGTTGTGCCATCTGGTTAAAATTGAAACCATTGGAAGTAGGTGTATCAGTTGTTTTTTTGTTTGTTTGTTTTTTGTATTAGTTTGTGTGTGGTTTGCCCTACTGTTTGTCATGACAGTAGAACATGGAGCTATCACTCACTGCCAGTGTCACCGTCCTGGTGACCAGTGTGCACCCCTGGCCAGCAAACTAAAGTTTATAACTTGGCGAGGTCTGTAATTCCAAAAAGTGTTAAAAGTGGAATAAGGAAATTGAAAGTACACCCTGTAGTGGTCGTTTATCCACACATATATAAAAAGCATTCCATGAATTAAACTGCAAAATGTGTGAATGTCTTGAAGACATCTTTATGACTTTTATGGCATGATATGACATAACTTGTGTTTGCCTCAAAGCAGCAATACAATGTTCTTTGTACACTATTTCACAATCATACAGTGTACTATTTGCATTGAACCACAGTGATGCAAATAAAAGCTCTCACAATGGTATAATGTGATATCCCACTGCACCCCACAGTACTATGCTGTAATATTGCCACCATGTGACAATGATACAATGTAATATTGCCATTGTGCCACAGTGATACAGTTTATCACTCTTGCTGTGTCTCAGCAATCACTGAGTATTATCACAGTGCCAAGTTGGTACATTTTAGTGTATATGTAATACATTTCTGTATATTTCTGATATGCCTTGGTGGCGCAATTTAGTGTTTCTACTGTAATACATTGTACTTTTTACATGGTGACATAGTGTAGTAAAAGTGCTGGCACTTTGTCACAACAGTACATCAGTAAGGTGTGATTGGAATGTTAACATATTTGAACTTGGCCTTTGGGCATTTTATTTATTTGCAAGACAAGTTAATTTGGAATATTTTTCAGCCAACTGTGTCAGCAGAAGGTCAGTGAATGGAACTTGCATGGAACTAGCATTTTATGCACAAGATAAAGTGGGCAGCTAACATAGCTTTCAACTAGTGTCATATTGGCAGCCCTTAGCTATATGCCATGTTGAACATCAGCTATTTCCCATAAGTCCTTTCGGTTTGTTATGGCTTGAGGATAAAGTTTGTCCTGAGTTAAACTTGATGGGTGTATCCAAAAACTTGGTAGGTTTATCCAGTTCTTCACCGTGTACTGATACATAATATTTGAAGTGTTTCTTCTCTTGTTAAGCAGCTCAAAATCACCTGCATAGTTTGTCCACACATTTTGTGGGAAAGTATAATATGACCCTTCAAAATTTGCAATGTGGTTACTTCGAATATTGAAGAAATGCATGAGCATAGTCTTTACATGGCTAATTACCCTCCATTATTAAATAATTAATTAACAAAGATCAGCAGCTTCAAGATCACAGGACCTTTCAAATAGAATTCTGTTCTATGCAATATCAACAAAAGGATTTAATGGAAGTTCATTAAACATGATCACAACATGTTTCAAGGTAGATCAAGTGTATTTACCACCATGATTATTGCAGGCATTGGATATGGCTGGCGTCAGCAGCTACTTGTTGTTATGGTCATTACCTCTGAATTTGTACACATGTATCAATATACATGTATACAACTACAGGAATATTATACAGCCGAAAGTCAGTGACATGTTGAGGCATGGTGGCACCACTGGTGGTATTAAGTGGAACTAGCATCACATATTAAAAGTATAGTTAATTCATTATTTTGATTATGAATGGAGACGGAACTGCAAAATTTACACCAAATGTGCATTAGGCCAGTGGTCAAATTTGTAATTTGTTGTGTTACCATAAAGAATAAGGGGAATGACACCAAGTGTATCACAAATATGTTCATGTGGAGTTTGATGTTGCATCGTATGGTTGACCTTGACTAATTTCTCAGTGTCACAGAGTGAATGCATTTCAGGAAATGAAGTTTTGGTGATGGTTATCAGATATATATTTGCAGGGCATTAGGCCCATGGGCCTGTTTACAGTATTTTACCTGTGATGGTCAAAATTAAAGACTTACAACATTGTGGTTTGTATGCACCCCTATGGTTATTGGGCGTAATGCAGTATTTTAAAAGTTGTCTCTTCGTTTTGTCTTATGTCACTTAGTGCTGTTCTCTTTTTATGGATTTGTTGTAATTTGCGGCTTTTAGATTAAAATAAAGAAGAAAAAGTGTGTATCAGTCTGCTCCCCCCAGGGGGCATGGAAGTAAATAACCCATTGTATGGGGTTAGTCAGGACTGCGCCATCCTCCAAGGGGTAAATATATGACACAGAGAGGGTACAGGGCAGGCACCTGCTGTGTCCATGCAATCTGACGATGATGTTTCTGCCAGCAGGCCAGAAATTTTGGCATTTGTTGCTTACCAGTAGGAATGTCATGGACATATGGTTTGCTGGATTTGTATGATGTCATTGATAGTTTGACCTGGTCTTTACCCAGAAACATTGTGAAAGCTCATGAAGACTCCTGTAGAGAACTAATCTTAGTTTAGGGAAGTGAAACATTGTCAAAATAAATTGTCGACATTTCTACCTTCTGGTTGACTTTCAAAGAGATATATGTGTGAGAAAGGGAAACATGCTCAGGGTAGTGCCACCACAAATCGGCAACAAAAAACAACAAATAGTGGATCCCTAGCTGTATAATACAACGTTTCCCCTTTTATTTAGAATGCAAGATAATATCAAGTTCAGTATCAGAATGAGCCCGGTATTGCTTTAGATCATATATATTAGTGTCATAGAATATGTGTCCAACCAGTGGTGTGTGTTGAGGTAAAGAAAGATCAAGTGTTTGTAATAATATATATATTTTGATATGATATGATATTTTATAGATACAAGTATCAAGCCAATGTCATTGAAAGGTTTAAAAAAAATAATAAATGTATTTGCTCAAGCTGCAAATCAGTTGCACCATAAGGTATCAGCCAGGATGGTGTGTTGTTTACACAGCCCTAATTGGCAGGTATGTCTGTGCTGGGAAAAATGCACGCCATTTTTTGCTGCAAGCTTGTGCTGCTGTTTGTTGCATGTGTTTGCGTCAGCAGGTCAGATGTGGATTGGAATTACAGCTAGGTAAAATCATCATAACAGCTGGCCGACCTGTTGAGCTAAATGAAGTTGAGGAAATTCCAAGGAGTCCAGAACAGTCTTAAAATACTTGCTTGTAATAAATCTGTCATATAGCAGAAAAATTTGACAAAAAGTAGCAATGTGGCAATTTCCTTTCAAAACAGTACTTAGAATGCAACATGCATTCAGTACTAGATGAATTAACAAAAAGCTGGTCTTGTTTAACCTTGGGTTGGGTTTTTTTGCCTCAGGGTTGCATACAGAAGGACTGGAAGCTGCATATTTTTAAGGCTTGTACTTTTGTGAAAGAACTTAATTGTAAAAGCAGAAGTTTGATTTTTGCATGAGGCACCTGTTGCTTCAGACATAAAGACAAGCTCTGTGCTCTGTGCTGTCATCCAAATGGAGATGTCAGTTGCTGCTTGTGCTGTCTTGACAGCTGGGGCCCTTTAGGTGCACACACAAAGACAAGTTGTGGTTCTTGCAGTTGATTTGGGCTTGTGTGATAAGAAGCTACAGGTGATGTGTCCACAGACTCTCGTTAAAATCAACTCTCTGCCCACTGGTCAGGCAATGTGGCCCCCAGATCCTCCCAATCTCTGCATGTAGCCTAGGTGACTAATGTCTTGGTATTTTTAACCTGCTGTAGACATCTTCAAGTATTTGGAGCACATTTGGCAAGTGCCAGTAAAATTTGATATGATAGCATGAGTTCAGTAATGCAAGAAGAGGCCAGCCTGATTGTTTTCAGGGGAGCAGCACAAGTCAGGTGACATGATGGCATGAAATTAAGGTAGCCAGTTGCTGATTGGTTGAGAGGATATTTTGGTCAAATTATAAAATATTTAGGTAGTCATTTGATGATTGGTTCAAAGGATATTTGATGAGCATCTATTTAAGTTAGCTAATTGATGATTAGTTGAAAGGGTATTTACCAAGTTAAAAATTGCTGGATAAACATGTGTCCAAGGTAAAGACACTTGCATTGAAGATATGTCTAGTTTTTCACAAAGGTGATGCAAAAACAAAAATACATTTTTTTGAACGTTTATGGAATTCTTCATTTTTGATACGCACTTAAAAACAAACTGATCATTTGTTAGAAAATCTGTGATACATTTTGGCTTTCAAACTGTTTTGAGTAGAAGAGTTTTTGTTTGATTAAAATCAGAGAATTAGTTTAAGATATGTGTGTGTAATATATATATATATATATATATATATATATATATATATATATATATATATATATATATATATATATATATATATATATATACATATATATATATATATAATGTGAAATAGCCGTTTTGGTGCAGAAACCAACCGCAGAAAAATGAAAGGTTGAGAGGACACTGAGGCTTGTCTTAATAAATTTATATATCAACCAGTATTTCATAAATTCTTATGACATTCTTGGTCTAAGTTGTCATAGTTTTGTGTGTCATGTACTAGAATAATGCTGTGATCATACGTACCTGTACATGCCAAATTTTCATTTTCTGATCCAGGTTTCTTCACTTTTTGTTGATGTTAGTAGTTGAAGCTACATTTTATTTAAAATTGCAGAATTTTTCATTTGTTCAGTTTATTGGTAAATTTTCATAGATGATAACCTTTTTGAAGTGGTTAGACTTCGGGCCTGATCGTAAGTCTGCAGACCAATAATAGTATGTTTATTGGTAACCTCATTCCAGATTTTTTATAAAATAGTTACTATCAATATTATTGATGTGACACTACAGCCTATATTGTGATCTGTATGTCACTGTAATACATGTTATGTGTAATGCTAGTGCTACTTTGTTTGTTTGTTTTTTTTTTTGGAGGGGGGGGGGGATAAAATACAGTGTATTCTTAATGAACTGATTCCTGAGTGGCTGGCTGTCAAGTGCAGATTACATAAATCAATCCCTCACAAGAGCTTTTCGTTGAAGCAATGTTGTACCTGGTCAAGAGTCAGTGGTTTTAGAAATGCCTGGCAGTGGAATAGTCCATGATGAAGTGGCATTTACTACCTTGGCATAGAATGAGCTGACCCAAAGTTTAGGTTTTCATGCATGTATGGGTAGCTGTCTTTGCAACTGATGTTGCTGTTGCTGTTTATTGTTGTGACTTTTAACAAGGGCCAAGACCCAGGTTTTGGCAATATTTGGCCAGTGTGCTTACTTCCATTGACATACAGTCTTAAGGCAGATGGTTCAGTTTAAAGTGTTTGCGTGATACATGTATATTGAGTAAGTAGATGGCTCTTCAAGACAGAAACCCTTTTAGTTTTACTTTCGGTTAGTGTAAACTTTTTTCAAAAATTTTAACTAGATTGCCCTTTCATAGTACAATGAGATAGAGTAATGGGTTCTCCCGACTTGGAGCAACAGGCTGGTATTTACATGACACATGGGATAAAGTAGGAACTAAACTTATCAATATGTTACCAGTAAGTTGCATTTATCAAGGGTCATGAAAAACACACTATGCATAAGAATGCAGGAGCTTATTCCAGAAAGACTTGGTGAAGCCCACATCCTTGCCTGCCTTTGTGAATAATGTGGGGGTGAAGCCAGATGGAGGATAGGTGGTAATATACAGCTTGGACACCAGGCAGATGGGTACATTGATGAAATATGGGTGTCAAAAATAACAGGTATGTAAGCTTGCCACACTTGGTGCCTTAAAAATAGTTCATGCGGAAGTCTGTGGTGGCACTGCTTGCCAAGAGGGCCTGGCCTTGTCAGCTGTTCATTCTCTCTGTGCCAGTGACCCAATGGCTGGGGGCTTACATGACTTACTGCACAAGTAGAGCAATTCCTAGGCAGCTTGGGATTCAGTTATTTAAAGACTAGGACACAAAATACCCGAAGCTGAAACTGTAGGAATGTATGCAATGAGAGCTCTTGGAAGGATATTTTTTGGGGATGGGGGGCGGGCAAGGCTGGGTGGTTTTTGTGAGTACAGGCCATCTGGTGTATGGAATGGTTCAGTTGATGACATAGAGATAAATGGCAATGCCAACAGTCCTGCAGAATATTTGGAGATTGGATCATTGGCATGTGATGTCAGTGCTCCAACTTTATGTGGGAACATATTTAAAACACGAAGTCCTGCTGCACCAACAAGATGGTGGAATGCGAGCCTTGAACATGCTTTCATGCACAGTTTAGGCCCGGCTGTTTATAAACACGATTCAAGCATATTCTGTCACAGTGAAGGAACATTCTGCCACGTTTACATAAACCTCAGAGGTGGTCTCTGGCAGAATCAAGATTTGTGCAGTCATTTTTTTGGGGGGGGGGGGGCAGAAAATTGGTGCTATGGCTTCCTTAAGTACTGGATTTTCTGCTTGCCTGCTCCACCATTTGTGACAGATGCAAAAATGCTGTACACAAGAGCACAAAACTGATGTTGCTGAAATAGTCTTGCTTCGGTTGAGATGAAGTTTCAGGGAATAGAATGCCATCAGTTGCATGTTGCCACTAGGGTGTCAAAGTTTGCATGATACACCATTGCCTCCAAAGCAGTCCAAGCTCTGTATTATCTCTAATGGGGAGCACTGGTCTGTTTAGCAGGGAAGATACTAAAGGGCAAATTTGGAAATTGGTCCTCAAAGATGCTGTCCTGGCTTTGTGTAGTACCATGTATGGTACCGACTGATCGTGTGATCCTTCATAAATTAGCCAGTGGTCCATGAATCCCCAAACTCTGAACATGCTGAATGGCTTGCAACAGTGCTGGTATGATAGAATAATAGTATGCCTGATGAAAGACACACAGAGCTGGTTATGTCAAAAATGCCTGAGTTTATCTTTGTTGCCATTTTTTTGTTGTTGTCAATTTGGAACTGAAGCATAACAATAAAAGCAGTTTTGAGCCCTACAAATAAACCTTTAACAGAGAAAGAATATAAGTTGTCTTCACAGAATATGGCGAAAAGGAAAATCTGACCTGATGCCCTGGAGCTTATTGTCAGTGGTACTGGTAATTCAAAATGGTGCGCTATCAGCACCAAGCCTATCATTATGACCACCTGGTGGCCATTATAGATACTAAGCGTGGCATCCACCATCATCTGGAAAATGTAATATCTGTTGTAGTGGATCAACATGAGTGAAGGCTTATCTTACATTTATGTGTGCACAGCCAGTAAATAATGGCTGTTTGTAGAGAAGCCAGCCAAGAGAAAATGTTTTTTCCTTGGGAGATACAACTGTGCAAACTACAAAGATCATCCATGCCTGGCGACAGTGAGGGACATCATGTGGGGCCACCAGAATGGCTGTTGTGAATCTTGACCCATGTCCCACCCAGAACTAAAGGTCAAGAGCTCTGATGGCCAGACATTCCAAGACCAAACTTGCAGACTGACTGACCAGCTATATTGTTTATGAGGATTTTCCCAGACATCAACTAACTGATACAAACAATGCGTGTAGTGTCCCCACTAACCCGTTTCTGCTCATTTCACCAAAATTGTCTAGCTGGAAGTTATCTGTTCATGTTTTAGTTTAGTTTTGTGTTAATAGAAAACATTTTTGCTCACAATTGTAGATAAGACCTTTCATGACTGCACGCCCCAGGTCAACAGCTTTCCATGACTGGTCCACTGCTCCCAACCTTCTGTTGAAGAAAGCTATTAACTCGGTCTTATTTTTACCAGGAAAGGGTTAAAAAGTCCAGGTTGGGGTGGAATGTTGGATCTTAGTGCAACAAAAGTACCCAATGTGGGGGGAATTTTTGTAGAAGATATCCGGTGACCATGTTCACAGAAGTAGTCCCAAGTTCATTTGTGTACACTTTGCCCTGTTTGTTTGGAGAAGCAGCCATGGTGACAAGTTCCTGTGGTGAATGGTGCAAGCAGGGTGGGTTGGGGGTGGGGGGTGGGGGTGGGGGGAGGTACTGAGGAATATTAGCTGGAAATATCTCATTTAACATGTTCTAAGTAATGCAGTACTGATATATGGCAGCCCTTAGATAGAGCCAAGGGCAAAACTGTATTCTGTATGCATGTGTGATAAAAGTGGATCCTTTATTGTCATATTTTGGTTTTTTGTTAGACATAGAAAGGGTAAGTTTATTGGTTGAGTGGGCCAGTGTGGGGAGACTGGGAGGCACCCCATGGGTTTATGTCCAGTGCCACCCAATAGAGATACCGTAACCCCCACTTGAACTCCAGATGCTGGAGTTAGTGTAGACTTCGTGATCAAACCACACATGAGAGAAGGTTTAGATTCTTTGAAGTTGCAGAGCTTACCAATCCATAAGTCTTCAAGCCCAGGACAAGTGAAATTTCAAAGCACTTGCCCTGGAGGCAACTGAAAATTTGCTTTTACAAGCAATTTTTTAAAGGATGGACAAGTTAGACCGAATTTGCATGAAAAACAAAAAAACAGTCTCCCCCAAGGACACGGACACGGACACGGACACGGACACACACACACACACACACACACACTATTGGAGAGCAGTGAGTAGGTTGTGCATACATATCAGCATGAACTGTTTTATGAAGCTCATGTCACCAACTGTCAATAAAATTGACTCAACAAATGACAATATAATGACACAACAATGACATGATAATATAACAGATATACTTCATGTACATGTAATCACAGTTATAATCATTTTGTGTCAAGTTGACATTGTTTTTAGGACAAATTGAGAGTAAAATATTTGAGACACTGATTGAAATAGGCCGGTACATCTAACAGTACATCACCATCTTCCAGCCACCACTCTTGAGTTACTGACATCATGAAATGGGCATGAAACAGCCAGTATCAGGAAATAAGGATTGAGTTAGCTTGAATATAATTGTCAAATGAGAGAAAAGAGCATGTCACTTCAGTGTCAATGAAGATTATTACTGAAAAGTAGTGGGGAAAATTTCAAACCTCATTCACTTATACTTGGTAATGATGTACTTGATATTAATTTGTGGGGTTTTTTTTGTTTTTGTTTTTGTTGCAAGTTTATTCTTTTATGTTGCCATAGAATTATAGTGTGGATTGTCAGTAGTGGAATTATTTTCAAATTTGCATAGACTTTGCTCAGCATTTATTTATTTTATCTATCTATCTGGCTGTCTATCTATCTATCTATCTATCTATCTATCTATCTATCTATCTATCTATCTATCTATCTATCTATCTATCTATAGGCCTGCAAAACCAATACCCCATGTAAAATTTTGTTGTATTTGTGAACCACATGGGTCGCCTCAGAGTGATGTTGAATGCTTTTGATTTGTACATGAACCCAGTAGGTCTGTCTTATGGTGGTGTTGAATGGCTTTGATTGGTTCACTTTGCCTTCCCATTACGAATATATGTAGCCTACAGAAGCTGCCATGTTTTGTCCTGTGGTCTTACAAAGGCTGACTGGGCTCCAGGCAGCATCGATCAGTCATGGCTGCAGAAAAACCATGCACAAGTCCTGCAGAGCCATTATACTACCTGTGTTGTGATGCCTCCCACTGAGGTGTTACACTACAGGAGGTTGTGAAGCACTTTGTTGCTTTAACTCTATCTCAGTCCAAGTTTTGCCGGGGTCAATAGCTTTCCTCAGCACACTTTGGGCATATTGCAGCCAAAGCATGTTGTGGAAAACTGTTGACCTGGGCTGTTTTATTATGCTCTCTTATGTGCCAGGAACTGTCGATCTGCTGGCTACTTGCGTACAAGGTCAGTTGACCAAGACTGTGAATCGGGTATGTTATGTCAATTCAGAGCACATGCCTTTTGGTCAAATTGACAGGGAAAGAGTTAAACCTGGGAGCAAAGTGAGAAGAAAGAAGAAGCTGGTGCAGTGGATTCCTTTCTATTGACATTGCTCCATAGCCACAGTGGGTACAGGGAACAAGTGTTTTGTTGGTTGTTTACAACCGAATTTCATGAGCAGATTGGCATGTTACAGTAACTGAACACAGAGGAGCAGAGAAATAGATCAATGTGTAAGTGTCATAAATGGCCTCTTGGGTGGGTGATGATGATTGGTAAATTAACTCTTTTATTACAGTGTTGTATCAATGTTATGCCGTGAGAAGGACAGCTGATGATAGGGTTTAAGTGATGGAGATTTTGCTAAAGCTTTGTCTTTTTTACTGTGGAGAAATAAAAATCACATGAATATGACTGAGCACAACCAAGTGTACCGTATTCTTGGGTTGAGGAGAAACCGATGCCATTGTATATTTTTGGACAGTGAGGAGTTAAATGTTGACAGAAAGGTAGATGTCAGCTGTGGTAGTCACTCTGACTGGACATGTGAGGCTTTCAGTTAGACCATCATGGATCAATGTCTAGAAGCAAAATGTTTGGGAGTGTTGTGTAACTCATTTGTTTAAAGGCAGGTGTTTGGCATTGATGACCTTGACGCTGATCAGTCTTCTCTAGATACAAGTTTTTTTCTTTAATATCGTCCCTTAAAATGATGTAATTTCAGCCCAGCTAATCATGCAATTTCATACTAGACTGGTCAGTGCCATAGTTGGTGGTCTTGCATTGCATGCCAAATCAGGTGTCCCACTGTCCTTGCAGCAGATGGGGCATGACTTGCTAGGCAATGCAAAAACCACTGTTAAAATGGCATGTTTACTATGTGAATGCACTCAAGGTCCTTATTGTGGAGAATTGGAATGCATGTGTAGGATGAACAAGCAATTTCTGTTGGGTATGTTAGAAAAAAATGTGACCAGATCAGAATGAAGTCAACTTGATGGTTGTCCCTCTGGACCCTTCTTACCAAAGGCCACCCATCTTATAAAGTCCCTTTTACAAAAGGCCACCCCTCTTATGAAGCCCTTCTTGTCTAAGGCCACCCTTCTTATAAGACCCTTCTTGCCAGAGGCCACCCCTCTTACAAGGCCCTTCTTGCCAAAGGCCACCCTTCTTATAAAGCCCTTCTTGCCAAAGGCCACCCCACTTGTTAGTTCCCTTTTATTGAAGACTACCTGTCTCATGAGGCCTCTTCTGCCAAAGGCCACTTTCTGACAGAAGGCTCCTCTTGGCAAAGGTCACTCCCTTGTATGAAGCTTTGTGCCAAAGGCCAGCACCTCTTACGAGGCCCTTCTTGGCAAAGACCACCTTCTTATGAAGGCCCTTTTTGCTATGAACCACTCACTGTTACAAGGCTCTTTTTTGCCAAAGGCCACCTCTCCTAAGAACAAGGCGACTATTTGTGTGAAAAGTGGCTGATTCTGTTATGTTTTCCCCTTCATGGAAGTCAATCCATCTAATATAGCCTGTGGCCTGTTGTAGGACGGATGTCTGTAGTAGAGGGGAGTGCCATAGCAGGTGTTTTCTGATCATATTTATCCAGTACTTTTGGGTATATATGCTATTTTTCCCCCATATTGTGATGCAAGTATGTGCCAGTTGTAACTGGGTTCTGTTGGAAAAGCTGATAAGCCGTCCTTGATGTGATCTCTCATCATGAATGTTTTGCTGGTAGTCATTGAAATTGTAAGCTGATATAGTGTAAGTATTTTACTTTTAAGTTTTATATTCAGAAATCAGGTTATATACTTTACTGATCTGAGGAGATGCAGGTATATGTGATGGGTAGCCATAGATTTGCAGCAAGAACATATTGCTAGGAATTTCCATTGCCAGCCCTGAAACATGGGCCGTTTTTTGCATCCTAGTGCAAGCTTTTTCCACCAGGTGGCATGGAGACTGTTCCTGTGGCATTGCTGGCATGGCTTGGTGTTCACATTATATATATTGCCCTCTTTAATCATGTTCCCATTGATTTTATGCAATATTATCCAAACAGATATGTGTGGCCTGTTGTGTGTGAGAGGCTGGCTTACCACTCGCTACACCCTGGCTGAGCTACAACTTCTGTCATGCACAGTCCTTTGTGTTTCACACAAGCCAATAAATGATGTGTTTTACATCTAGTTTCAAATAGACTCAATTTATCATCTCTTTTACACGTGGGAGTTCTTAAGCACAGCTGTTGTAGCTGCCCTGAGAATGATACTGTATTACAGTGTGATAAATAAATAATATTTTTATAGAGCAAAGTGATCTAGGTTACTTAGAATAAAAAAAAAGGACAAAAGTGATAGGTTTCCAGATCAATTATGCTACTGATCTGTTTAGTTGCCCATGATCACATATATCTGGAATAAAACCTATTAATTTTGACTGTTGTAAGTTTTAGAATTGCCTGAAAATTTTACCTTGTCATAATCTCTGTTACTGTTTGTTTAAATGTGCTTACATACACAGGACATGAATGCCCAATTGTAAATGGTTTCAAATTAGTATAAGCAGTACAATATGAATTTCTTTGATTGTTTTGATAGGAATTAGGTGGTAGACACATTGCAACTTTAATTTGTGAGCACTTTTGATGGTTTGTTGAGTATTCATGGCTGAAAGCCTTCTTTTATATTTTTTGTGGTCATACCGAAAGGCTTTTGTTGGATAAAAAATGTGCTCCTCCTTTCCAGATGTTTGAAGTGAAAGCCTCAGGACAGAACATGTGTTTACAAATAAGTTTGTTTGTTCTGACAATGTGATTGTTATGCTCTACATGCAACTTGAAAGAAAGGAGCAAAGTTTTTTTTTTTTTTAAATGTGATCTGTGCACTGGGACCCTCAGTGGCATGAACTCCAATGGAGAGTCAGCAGTAGTAGCTTTTGGGTCATGCAGATTCCTCAAGGGATTGTGATTTTAAAGAGTATGCGGTGACTTTTTAAGGAAAAGTATTTTCAGTGAAGTCACTTTTTGACTTCGTGGCAGCCCTGGAGCGTTTCTTTGCACCTGAGTCCTCCTTCACACAGCTGTTTGCCAACTGCATAGTATTCAGACAGGTTTCTGCAGCACTTGTCAGTCCCATTCAAAATGTGGTCTTTTTGTGAGAGATAAATGTAAATGGTTTAAGCGCTAGGCGTCTCGGCCCTTTTTGGCTGCTTAAAGACGATGCCCTTTTTGACTCCTCAAAGACCAGCCCATGTCTTGGTGGGTAATCAAAACATGATGTTGTTTTGGAGGTAAGTGCACTCTTAGGAATAGCATGTATGTATTTTCCTCACAAGTATTCATTGGGCAGACTTTACAGACAAATTCTTGCAAGTTGCAAAATGTTGATAGAATCCACACTTGCGACAATGACTCTGGTTTCTGCTGTATTAGTAGTGCACCATCAGGAACTGTTGAACTACGGAATGTGGAATGCGATGGGTATATACATGTATACTGACATCTATTTGATGTTGTTTATGTAAACTAGGCATGCATCAAGGCAGGCTTTCCAGGCTTGCTTATTTAAAATAGGGTTCACTGCATCTATGATGTGGTGCAGAGTATCATGTCAATATTGTAAAGTATGCATCTACCATTTACCTTTTCTCCTTGTCTGTAAGCAAGCATTTGTACTTGCAAGGAGTGCCTTGCCATCACTGTATAGGGACTCCCCTGCCTCCCAGAGCAAGTGTCCATCATTTATGGTACAATGAAACCTGTTTTGAGAGACCACTGCAATGAAAGTCCACCTGCATTTTAAGACCATATTTTCATAATTCATGTTGCTATCTTTGCCATGTTATTGCACCTCCACTGAGAAACCATCTCCCTTATGTGACCACTTTTTAGCCAGCCCTAGGGGTGGTCTCTCAAAACAGGTTTCACTGTACTGCTGGTTGAAAGTTGGTTTTCTTGAGAAGTGTGTGTAACATTTGCACTCAAAAGGAACTTGATCAGGCACATTAAATTTTGGCATACACAGTTACAGATTTTTAATGACAGGTATTAAGTCATAAGTTTTCTTTCGTGTGATTTTGTGGATATGCAGACAACGTGACATTTCCTTCATTTGTACCCCTGCTGTGTGCTGTGTGCCTTGTAGCAACCAGCAGCCAGGAGTCATGCACTTGACATCGACAATTAAAACAACAAAGACAAAGAGTAGGAAGCTTAATTGTCAGTTAAGTGAATCTTTGCATTCATTGGGATGGATGGGTGTTTGCATGACTGTCTCTGTGCGTACTGAGAAAAGACTCTTTGCCCGTAGTGGATATAATATATTTGAACTGGTTGTATATCAAGGGGTCATTTTTTCATTTCTCTGTGACTCTGCATTAATCTGGATCAGCAGCACTTGAAATCAATTCCTACATCATGTATGTTGCTGAAAGAAAGCAGATTGGATGCCAAGGTAAAAATAGGTCTGATCATGATGCTTAGGGGTACCACAGGCCTGCTATGATATTAACTTTCCGATTCACTGGCGCTATTTTTGTCAGCATTTGACGTAAAGCACATTGCTGCAATGCAGTGCAGTGGTACCTGCTGTTAAGACCATCTCTTGTGAGGCTGGACATGGTTTTAAGACTGTCCTTTCACGACATTAGATTTTAGTTCCATAGCAAGTGTACCTGTATTAAATGACCACCTGTAACATGAGACCATCTTTTTATTGGCAGTAAAGGTGGTCTTAAGTAGCAGGTGGCACTGTAGAAGTGTATTGGATTTCAGCGGGGACAGGCGATCATGTTCTTGTGACAGGTACCAATGAATCTTCATTCTTACAGCATTTCTGCTCCTAACCGTACACATCCTACAGCACAAGTATAACTCCACATTTTATGTGATGGCCATGTGCATGATGTCTGAGAAATTCATCAGTTGTTTGTTCAGGAAAGCAGTCAGTCGATGTATCCAAATTCAAAACAGGCAACAGAGACAACTTTGGTTCATCTTAAGTTACTCTGGCCTGGTGCAACTTCAGCAATCTGTGTATGGATTTCAAGAATATGTTTATGTGTATATGTACACATACTTTTTTGTGTGTATGCATAGAATGTTGTGCATGTTTACATACTGTTGTGTTTAAAACATGTCAACACTAGGAACCAAAAACCCAGCATCATTTATACCATTACATAGCAGGTTTTACCAGGGTAGCATAGCAACAATATAGATTCAGACTGCTTTTACTTCACAAAAAAACAGAGACAAAATAAGACTGTAATAAATGGTAGGCAGGGAGACTCCCATTAAAGAATTACACGCCTCTATCATAGGAATAACTTTGAAGGAAAAACTTGACAAAAAATGTGCGAACTGAGACGGTTCCAAAGCAGGTGCAATGCTATGGTCCTGGTAAGTTGAACAGGTACACATGGATCATTATATATATAAGTTAGCTGTTCCGGTAGGGTTGTCTTTCAAGACTAGGTTCGCTGTATATCACCCAGACATGACCACTCATTTTTACGTAAAATATATATATTAAATTTATATAAAATTCATATTTTACATAGAAATAAATGAATAAGAAGAATTAACAGACAACTCCCATTTCGAGGGGGGGGGGATTACCCCCCTCCCCTCCTCCTCAAAAAAAAAAAAAAAAAAAAAAAAAAAAAGAAGAAAAGTATGTTTGACTTTGACTCAGCTGATATGAAATGTCTTATTTACTTATTGGGGATACAGGTGGCATTCTCCAAACATGAAACAGAGTCAGGACACAAAACTGATTCAACATGTTCAATGGATGTCAAACTAGCTAAGGTGTTCTACTGCTGCAGGATATCCCACAGCAAAGACCTTAATTGATGTGATTGATGGACTTCTCAAATGGCTCTACTTATTGGGTTTTTGTTTTTTTGTGGATACTGGTTTTGTGTGGGTTTCAATCATGTGTCCGCACCACAAAAGCTGATCAGGAAGAGCCCAGTTACCCAGTCTATGCTGTTGACTAGATTATCTGCCTGCCTGGTTGATCCCAATTGGTCTGTCACTTCCCAAGTGTTTAAAGAATGCCATGGACCAAGCAGATTAGTGGGTATAATAGGGACAGCAAGCTTTACTGAAGCAAATATTCATGCTTTGGAATTAATTATGATAATATTAGGCAAAATCGTATTGATTCTGGTGTTCGCATATTCAGAACATTGCGGAAGTGCGCTTGACATAAATTATGCATCAATATCACTCAACCCCAGCTCCCAGTGCCAACTAAGGTGTAAAATTTTGTCATCAAACTAAAGTTGCATGAACTATTGATCCTTAATTTAGCATCTATGGACTATTTATTTCATTAGAATGATATCGCCGTCTCTTTCTAGTGTGGCGCTTCTTCTATGTGATTATGTACGGATGTGACCAAGGGGGCAACCCTGCCATGCACACAAGCTCCCGGGCTTTTTACGCTGAAACCTGATCACAATTAGAATGACACAATGGCATGCTTAGAGCAATTAGCCCCGTGCAGGTTACCTGTGCCCCCAGCAGAGCTCCCACCACTCTAACTCTAATAATTCTCTGACCGTTTTATGTAATGACTGGGATGATACTTTAAGAGCATCAATTGGTAGCATACTTACACTGAAGAGAATCTAGCCATAAATTTCATTTACTGATTGCGGTTCTTATAAAGAACTAACATGTATGTTTAAATAGGTCTGGCTTTGAAATTTTTCCCTAGTCTCTTTTTAATTTAAGCGTTGTTATTTTGAAAGGCGAGTGGCAAGATAAGAGGTTTGGTATTGGATATGTGGAACATGCAGCTATGTGATGTGTGGGCACCGTTATTACCCGAGTGGTTGATGTAAGAATAAGAAAAATTGACGTGGATTGGCCATGATGTGATTAGGCCCGGCAGAATGCTGCATCTGACGCAGCCGTTACGATGGCCCTATTGATTTTTTGTGCTGCCTTTCTTTTGCTTTCAGAGTAAAGGCGACCAGGATGATCAAGCGGAGCCCTGCGTGCAAAACATACTCCAGGTAATTAATATTTTGTTTATCTGCATTTTATGCGTATTAAACATGGCCACTGTGAGAATAACATCGTCTTAACACAGGTCTGGGGAAGAGACCCAGGGCCAGCCAGCAGCTGGTATGAAAGGTTAAAAGAGTGGAACACATGAGAGTGAAAGCCCAACATGTCCTGACCACTGTAAATATGTGTCTTCCTTCAAGCAATAAAAAATCTGACATAATGTAGCTTGCCAGGCTTTGAAATTTGTATGAACTTAAAAATGGGATTAGGACTGGGGGAAAGCCTTGAGAAGGCATTGAGTTGTAAAGACAGGGTGAGCATCATCAACACACAAACTGCTGGCTCCTGACAGAGCTTAATCATCTGAAGTGATTATGTTGTGCTATCAGTTTTGGGGTCTGGCTTAGCTGTGGCATTTGTTATGCTGTGAGACATGCACGTCACACACGCTGCACCTTAAGTAGGCCTGTACACAGTGACGCAAAGTCAAAACAACACTCAACAATCCACAATGACGTAAAGTCAAAATGACCCTCAACAACCCACAAATGTTGTAATGCCTGTATTTGGTTACAGTTGAGCAGAATTGAATATATGGATATTACTTTTGATGAATAAACGAGGAATGAAGATCATTGATTAGCTGAGAAAGTAATGTAAAGACATTAATAACTGTATTGCAACATGTTTGCCGTGTTCATCTTCTTTTGTTGTGTAATCACCTTCATCTGTGCTTAAGTTGGTTCCTAGTTATTATTGTGAGAGAAAGTGAATCAGACAAGAAGTTACTCTGTGGAACTCAGTGAACTGGCAGAATGACTGGCTGAGAACTTGTCTGTAAACTTTTTTTTCTTAAATGTAGAAATAAGTTGATGAACCACCAAAAGTTTGTCTGTGGAACTAAAGTTGATACTTAAATTATTGTGGAAGTAAAGACTTGTCATTAATTGTGGAACTGGAGGCTTATCTGGTTTAGATAACATATAATTAAGGTGTAAGAATACTTTTATCTGGTTCTCTTTGCACTTCACAGGGTCTGAATGCGATAACATATTCTTTATTATACTTATGTCTACTTTTTTTCTAGGACTTTTTTATGCTTGTGACACTGGCCCTCCATTCAAAAAGTGAATTTTCAGTTCCAAATGAGAGAAAAGAAGTAAATCGTACCCTTTTTCAGTTACAAACAGCAAAATGTAACTGATTTAAAATGGGCATTTTTAAAGTATCAATTTATCAGCATTTAAGAAAATAAGTGTGTTCAAATGATATCTGTACAACTTAAATGGAACTGTGTTCCATCAAACAAACCTGCGCTTGGGTGCATTCACTGCACAGGTCCATGGACATGCAATGAAGGAATTAACCCCTTTCCCCCTTAAACTAGCCAAAACCAGGCAAAACTTTCTGGTGGTCAAAAAGTGTCCCATGTCAGCGTTTTTTTTGACTAATTTCAACAGCAGTGAAAAACAATTTCAATCAGAATTGTAGGTGCGACCTTATCAAGGATATATGACCAGGGTCAAGAGCCTTCCCTAGCATGGGCTGGGTGCTTCAGGCCCAATCTGTGGGAGGGAACAAGGGACCTCATATTGAAAGGAGAAGACGCCCTTTCCTCCCAGATTAGTATGGAGTTAGCAGCTTTTCTGTGTGGTGAATTGGCCATAAGTGACCAAACCCTGCTGAGGAAAGCTGTTTACCCAGGGCTGTTGTACTTATTACTTAAAATGGAATGATTTTGGTCAATGATGAAAGTAAGTGGAAAGAACCTTGAAGCAGGTGACAGTTTATACTCAATTTTGGTCAATTTGGTTTAAACATATTTTATTAGATCAATTGGGAAACAGGACACAGTCCTATATGGATCCCTCTTGAAGTTTTACAAGTTTTGGTCAATTTGGGCAGAGGGTTTAGGATAGGGGTGGGAGTGCTGAGGTTGGAGGGTGGGAGCAGATAAAGGCAGACACAATGAGTGAGTTGTTTACCCTTGGTGAAGCAGTGAACATGTGTTTAAGTATCATATTAATTGTAACAAATCACTTTTCTAATTCCTCTATTTCCTCCAAATATTTATGGCTGCTTGAGTCTTTCTCCTAAAGTATCATTACTTTGAAACAACAATTGACATAGTTGAGTTCTCAAAACTTACATGATATTTAACAACCACCTGCTGAATATATAGGAAGTTCATTTTGTTTCTCTTCTCTTCTGGCAATGTAAGTCTCGTAGTGTAAACTAGGGGGGCAGATTAAATGGACCTGTGTAGCATATGATCCAGGTAGACATCACAATGTTCATTGTGTATTGTTAACAAGTGTATTTGGTCAATTAATCCATTTATCCCAGGTGCAAGTCTTGCCATTCTGCTACCAGTGAATGTTAAAGATGTGCATTTCAAAGTCTTTTACATATTCCCCTGTTTTTCCCGATATAAAAGTTACTTAAAGCTGTCACAAAATTGCAAATTACTATGATTGGCAGACAGTGGTCATGCACATACATATTCATGGATTGGAAAATTTTGCCAGCTTGCAAAACAACAGTGATATATGTATTTAACCCTTTAACCCATGACTTAAAACTAAGGCAACAGCTTCCCGTGCCATGTTATGGGTGCTAAGTGTCCAAATCACATCAAGGAAAGCTGTTGACCTCAGGCAGGTCATCTTGACAGGTGTCAACAATGCTCATTCAAACTGTTTATCTTTTTAATTGAAATTTCTCAAAAACTTTGAAACAGACAACATTTGACGATTGGCCAGGTTTGGTCTATTTAAAGGTTTAATATTCTTACAGTTTTTTTTTTTTTTCTGAATGTAAATTTGCAACATGAAAAGTAGCAATTTGCAGCAATTTCCAGCAGTGTAGACTTACTGTTACTGCAAAGAATATTGATATGTTTACCCAATAAAATTGAAATATTGTTGACTTGAGACTAGCTATCCAACAATGTTGTTTGAAGCAAGGGCACAACATGATGCAGGTTGTTGCTGACCCACTTTTACTGATGGTGCCTGGGCCTGTGTGCGTCCACATAAATTGAGGAGAAAGTATATGCAAAGGGCATATACACAGCAGTGGATCGGGATTGTAAATGAAGATGAAACACATTTGAAATCATGAAAAAGGACAATGAAATACACGGATGATCAGCATGCCAAAAACACATCATGTATAAAATATGTTGCCAAATAATGTGACATCTCCCATATTTTTACCACTTAGCTAACTTGTCAGTCAGCTAAGTTTACTTTGTGCTTGTCTATCTACTTGCTGGCCATCAACCAGTGTCACACTTTTGACCTCTGAAAAAAACCTTGGTTGGCTTCTCTTCAAACTTGGTGAGAATGTACCTTTGGTGAGTCCATTTTGTACAACTACAAGGATCATGCTTCAGTGATTCTAAGTTTATTTTTTTTAACTATATCTTCAGTTAACTTTTGAGGAAGATACAAAAATTGTGAAACCACTTGGTCTAGTGCTTTGGTGTACCCTAGGCTCACTTGTTGGACTGCTGGAAATTAATATCTTCAGCAGGTTGTGTTGCAGTTTTTTCTGTTTACATTATATGTTTTTAATGGAGCAGTGTTTTTGTAATTTTCCTACTCTGGTGACTAATGATTGGTAGGAGTGCAAATTTGCATGATTTCTAAATGGGTACTGGTGTACATGTGTTTGTGTGTGTGTGTGGATATATATATGTTGTTTTCTGCAGAACCATAAACCAAATCCACTTCAAAACCTGGTTGGGATATACCTTGGGTGGGTCTGTATGAGGCTTTGCCAATAGATCTTGCTTCATTGATTTTTGGAATTCTTCTCCAAATGCACTTGACTAGTGGCTTTTAAATATCATGGTGACACTGTATGGTACCCCCAGACCTTAATTTGTACAACAAGTGGCTCTACAGTTTTATTACCCTCAGCACATAAAGTGCTGGAGGGTATTGTCGTCCCCCACGCCATCTGTCTGTCTGTCCATCCATCTTGTCAACGTTACCGTGATATCTCAAAAAATATTCACTGTAGCTGTACCAAATTTTTGTCACGGAAGGACCTTATAATGGACCTGTTTCCTATTGATTACCAGCTTCCTCTGATTATTTCAAAACTTTAAATGGAATTTTTAATGTATTGCGTCAACCGTGACGATGTTAATGCGATATCTCAAAAAATGAAAACCAGCTTCCTCTGATTATTTTTGAAGTTTTTATGCAACTTTTAATGTATTTATTTGAAGGCCATCTGAGTGGCATCAACCCTCACAACGTTACAAGGATATCAAAAAAAAATATTGACCACAGCTTTCCCAAATTTCTGTCAGAGAGGCATCTTATGATGGACCAGGTTCCTATGTAAAACTGGCTTCCTCTTGGTATTTATAAACTTTATGAAACTTCAAAGTATTTATCTTTTAGGCCGTCTGAGTGGTGCACAAGTTACCATAATATCTCAAGCAGGATCCAACGTAGCTCCCCCAAATTTTTTTCAGAGATGCACATTATTGTGGACAACATTCCTATTGAAAACCAGCTTCTTCTTATTTTTAAACTTGTAATGAAACTGTTGAAGTGTTTATTTGATGGTCGACTGAGTGACACACAGTATAGTGGTCTCTGTCACCCGAACTTCTTCTCCAAAACTGTTAGCCAGATTCACTTCAAATGTGGTGGCAATGTACCTTGGGTGGGTCTGTACCAAGTTTGTACAAATGTTTGCGGTCCAATGATAAAAAAAAGGTTATGAATTTTTTCGTTCATTTTTTGGCAAAATCTTCAAAAATCTTCTCCGAAACCACTTGGCCAATTGCTTTGAAATTGCATAGGGAAACCTCTGGGTATCCCTAGACTTTAATGTGTTCAACAGGTGGGGCTGCCATTTTTACCTCAGCAGACTTGTCAGTCAGCTGAGGTTTTTTGAGGGTCCGTCGTCCGTCCGTCCGTCCGTCCGTCGTCCACAATTCACATTTTCGACTTCTTCTCAAAAACCGTCAGCCAGATTCACTTCAAACTTGGTGGGGATGTGCCTTGGGTGGGTCTCTACCAAGTTTGTTCAAATGGTCACGGTCCAGTGATTTTTGGATTTTTAATGAATTTTTTTGTTCTTTTTTGGGTAAATCTTAAAAAATCTTCTTCTCCGAAACCGCTCACCCAATTGCTTTGATATCACACAGGAACACTCCCTTGGACTCCTAGTTCTTAATTTGTTCACCAGGTGGCGCTGCAATTTTTTCCTAATTTTTTATGAATTTTTGTGTGTTATAGCTATTTTCGACTTTCTCCAGAACCATCACTCAGATTAAGCTGAAACATGGTGGATATGTTCCTTGTAGAAGGGTCAAACAAATTTGCTCACTGTGTGGGAATGCTGCGGATTCCTGATTTTTAACGATTTTTTCAATTCTGGTACTTATCGGTCAATGCAGCTTTCCTATTGATTACTATGGAAGTCAATGGGCATTTTAATGCTAATTCACATTTTTGACTTCTTCTCCAAAACCGTCATCCAGATCAACTTCAAACTTGGTGGCAATGTACCTTGGGTGGGTTTCTACCAGGTGTCTTCAATTGGTCATGCTCCAGTGATTTTTGGATTTTTAATGAATTTTGTTGTTGTTTTTTTTTTTGACAAATCTTAAAAAATCTTCTTCCTCGAAACTGCTTACCCGAATACTTTGATATCACACAGGAAGACATCTAGGGACTCCTTGTTGTTAATTTGTTCACCAGGTGGTGCTGCAGTTTTTTTTTTTGTGAATTTTTGTGTGTTATAGATATTTTCGACTTCTTCTCCAGAACCGTCACTCAGATTAAGCTTACACATGGTGGATATGTTCCTAATGGAAGGGCTAAACAAAGTTGTTCACTATGTGGGAATGCTGGGGATTCCTGATTTTTACCTCAGCTGACTTGTCAGTCAGCTGAGGTTTTTTGAGGGTCCGTCGTCCGTCCGTCCGTCCGTCGTCCGTCCGTCGTCCACAATTCACATTTTCGACTTCTTCTCAAAAACCGTCAGCCAGATTCACTTTAAACTTGGTGCAGATGTGCATTGGGTGGGTCTCTACCAAGTTTCTTCAATTGGTCATGGTCCAGTGATTTTTGGATTTTTAATGAATTTTTTTTGTTCTTTTTTGGGTAAATCTTAAAAAATCTTCTCCAAAACCGCTTACCCAATTACTTTGATATCACACAGGCACACTCCCTTGGACTCGTAGTTCTTAATTTGTTCACCAGGTGGCGCTGCAATTTTTTCCTAATTCTTTATGAATTTTTGTGTGTTCTAGCTATTTTCGACTTCTTCTCCAGAACCGTCACTCAGATTAAGCTGAAACATGGTGGATATGTTCCTTGTAGAAGGGTCAAACAAATTTGTTCACTATGTGGGAATGCTGTGGATTCCTGATTTTTAACGATTTTTTCAATTCTGGTACTTGTCGGTCAATGCAGCTTTCCTATTGATTACTATGGAAGTCAATGGGCATTCTAATGCTAATTCACATTTTCGACTTCTTCTCCAAAGCCGTCATCCAGATTGACTTCAAACTTGTTGGGGATACACCTTGAGTGGATCTCTACCAAGTTGTTCAAATGGTCACGCTCTATTGATTTTTATATTTTTTTTTAATGCACCTTTACTATTGATTACCATGTAAGTCAATGGGCATTCTAATGCTAATTTACATTTTCGACTTCTTCTCCAAAACCATCATCCAGATTTGCTTCAAACTTGGTGGCAATGTACCTTGGGTGGGTGTCTACCAGGTTTGTGCCAATGGTCATGTTCCAGTGAATTTGGATTTTTTAATGATTTTTTTTCAAAAATCTCTACAAAAGTTTTAATAGGAAAGTTTAACATGGGAATTTCTTGTAATGGTCATAACTTTAATAATATTGACCAGATGTACTTCAAACTTGGTGGGGATGTGCTTTGGGTGGATCTCTACCAAGTGTGTTCAAATGGTCATGCTCTATTGATTTTTGGATTTTTTATGAATTTGTTTGTTCTTTTTTGGGGCAAACCTTCAAAATTCTTCTCCTCTGAAACCACTCACCCAATTGCTTTGATATTGTTCATAGACACTCCGGGGGACACCTAGTTCCCAATTTGTTCACCAGGTGGTGCTGCAATTTGTTTAATGAATTTTTTGTATGGTTTTGCTATTTTTCACTTGTTTTCAGAACTGTCCCTCAGATTAAGCTGAAATGTGATGGATATGTTGTTGTGGAAGGGTCAAACAGTTGTTTAGTAGGTGGCACTGCTTTGGATTCCTGATTTTTAAGGATTTTCAATTACGGTACTTACCAGTCAGTGGAGCTTTCCTATTGATTAATATGTAAGTCAGTGGGCATTCTAATGCTAATTCACAGGACAACTGACACAAAATTTACTGTTTATTTGATAACTTGAGATCTGTTTTGAGTTAGCTACACCTGTTAATTATTCTGTATGAAGGTCATGCTGAACAGTACATGAATGACCTTGAACTCGTTTGTGGGGTCACAGTGCAACATACATGAATTTTACTCTTCATTATAACTTGAGAACTACTTGAACTTTGATGTTGTACATGTAAGTGTTCTTCTATAAAGGTCAGACTTACTCAGAACATGGTGTCCTTGATCCTTTCCCAAGTTCATAGAGCTGCAAGTGTGATGAATGTCAAGATCAGCTGAGGCACGGGCTGTTCACACAGCCCTCTTGTTCTTATTTTTTTTTAACGATTAGTAAGGGGCTATGTACATGGTAGCAATAGTGATCTTGGTCTGAAGCAGAGGTGACCTTGATATCATACTTCACAGGGCCACTTCAGTCTGTGCATGGAAGGTCAGCTGAGCACAGGACTGTCAAAATCTTCTTGTTTATGAATGGATCATTGCTGTGTTTGTATGGAGTATGTTGAAATGGGCATCCTTCAGTGATATTTGGTGGGTTTCCACTGAATTTGTTCAAATGGTCATGCTCCAGTAATTTTTTATTGTTTATGAATGTATTTTGGATTGGGCAGAACTGAATATGTTCAGATGGGCAGCCTTTGGGGATTTTTGGTGGGTCTCCACTGAATTTGTTCAAATGGTTATGCTCCTCTGATTTTGAGATTGTTTATGGATATTTTTGGTTTGCCTTTGGACAAAATCGTAAAAAAGGTCTTGTTCTGCAAACTGGCTGAGCCAATTGCTTTGATTGTATTTTGGATTGGTCAGAACTGAATATGTTCAGATGGGCAGCCTTTAGGAATTTTTGGTGGGTCTTCACTGAATTTGTTCAAATGGTTATGCTCCTATGATTTTGAGATTGTTTATGAATATTTTTGGTTTGCCTTTGGACAAAATCGTAAAATAAGTCTTGTTCTGCAAACTCGCTGAGCCAATTGCTTTGAAATTGGATAGGACAATTCTGGTTTCCACTAGACCAGGGTAGGACTTACTATGGGTTGAATGTCAAGGTCAGTTGAGGACAGGCTATTCACACAGCCCTCTATTTTAAAATTGATTTTTGTGAGCCTTTATAGTTTTTGACATTTCCCATGGTATAATTTGGATTTGCTTCAAACTTGATAAGCGGTGCTCAGACGCCATCCAAGCTTTAGGCTTTTAACAAGGTGGCACCGCTGTCATTTCCTGAGTTTTTATGAGTTGTTGAACTGAGTGAATTGTTAGCAAGAGTGGGTGTTGGCATGGCTTGGTCACTGTTAGCTAAGTGCATCTTTGCTGGTGCTCTACCAACCCAGTCAGTTCATTGCATACTGGGATTTTTAATTTTCATTCCAAGAGTAGATCCTGAATTCCATATTCCGTTTAAAATAATTTTGGGATTTTTGACAGTGAAAACAATTTGACTGCCAACTGACCCAAAATTTGTTCATTTGAAAGCACTGTCATTTGCTCAATTTAAACAAATTAAAAGGGGGAAAAAAGCGCAAAGCATCTGATATGCCACAGAATTGGTCATTGGTGATACAAAAGTTGAAATGCATAGGGTATGTTTGTGTTTAGTTATCTGGTTGTTAGATGCTGCCAGAACTGCTTTGGATAAAGATGTCCTAGCCAATGTGATACCAATTTAAATGTATGACTGCATGCAG
Source organism: Hermodice carunculata (assembly GCA_964020975.1). Classification (NCBI taxonomy): domain Eukaryota; kingdom Metazoa; phylum Annelida; class Polychaeta; order Eunicida; family Amphinomidae; genus Hermodice; species Hermodice carunculata. The sequence continues at coordinate 67,161,990 of OZ026619.1, forward strand.
GAATTCTTTGGTATGTCAAAGTTTCTCATTACAAGTTCTAAAAGCTTGATGTCTGTGATGTCGGGAAGGGCTGCCATTGATTCATTGAGGTATAAATTCACACAGATACTTTGCTTGACTGAAGGGTGTTTCATAATTCATACCATTACTCAAAAACTTCTAAGAATTAAGGCATGAAACGAAGCTAATCCACTTTCATGCTGTCAGTTTGGGATGCCTTTGGATCTGCAAGACAGTAAATTTACCTACCAAACCTATTAGCTGGCTTACTAATAACATCGTGCACCAGGTAGCAGCTTAGCTTAATAAAAGCATTGATTACCTCTGATTGGTGACTGAGAGACCGGAATGTTCATATGCGTCACGGCTGATGTGTGCGTCTGAGTGATTGTCACTATGAGCTAAAATAATTAGTGTGTGTGTGTGTGTGTTGGGGGGGGGGGTTGTTGGAGGGACCTGCTGTGAGAGGTCATCTGCAATTTGTGGCCAGTTTTCTGGCCACAAGAGTTGATTGCCTTTATTCACCTGCCATGACAGGTCACCTGGTCTGGATGGCAATGAATATTGGCAGAAATGGTGGCCACATGGAGCAGGTACCTCTCTAACAAAGCTGATGCTTGAAACTCCACAAAACTCTGCTGTGAGTCAGTTGTAATGCTCCAGCTGCCAGCCAGCAAAGCACAGAACGCCATAACCCTCTTGTTCACCTTGTTTTGATATAGGTACACTCTATAAGCTTGATTTGTGAGGTACATGTATTTCAACAAGCCTGTGAAAGCTGGACACATCCTCCTATGGAAAGGCAGCTGTCCCCAGTGTTAAGGCAATTTTATTGTATAACTTTCGTTTATGTCACTAAATGTTTTATGAACTAGAACTGTGGGTGCATGGATGAGAGGAAGTATAGATGACAAATGAAGACAGGGTCTTGTATCTATCGTTGTCAATATGGAGGGAGACCGATCACCTTTAACTCTGTCAGTCCCAGGCATTGACTGAGGCAGCAGCTCTCCTTGGCATACTTTGGGCACATGATACTCAAAATATACGCGCAAAAGAAATTAATCCCCTCTCCTTTAGGGGGGGGGGGGGCTTAACTTTTTTTTTTGCATGGTATATGCCAAGAAAGCTGTTGGTGTCGTCCATTTTAATGGTCTCTTGAACTGTATGCATTGAGCAACTTGAACAAAACTTATTGTTATGTCAATTCAGAGCACAATTGATTTAGTGAAACTGGCTGTGAAAGAGTCAATAAGAAACTAATAGGTTCTGTTTTGAAATGAAATGTGCAGATTATGAGACATTCATTTTGATTAAAGAATGATAAGGCTCTTTTGCAATAAAGATACACCTATTACAAATATTGATTTTCATTTGAAGGGTAATTTTGGTGGTGATTTGACCTTTATTTTTCCTGTCAGCTGTATGTAAGGCAGGTTCCCGAATACCCCTCAAATAAGCCAAGGTAATACAGATCAGTGTAACTGGTAAAACATAGGTAATAATACACTGAAAACAACTACTGTAGCAGATGGGGAATAAATCAGAGAAGGTGCCAAGAGAACAGACTAAATATTAACACTTTCTTTTCATTCGCACTACATATTTGTGTCGCAACAACAAGAAATTAAAAATCAATTTTTCTGGGAAGTAAGACAATATGTAGGGGGCAATAAAACTGAGGGGAGCTAATGGCAAGCATAGTCGTTAGCAGTGATGAAGGTCCTGAAGAAGTGACTTAGAAACATGCGACATTTTCAAGTGTGAGCCTTTGTGTGGAAGTACATGTATTGGCATTTTTGTCAAATGTGTTGAAGCACTCCAGGGAAACCAGTCAACGACTGTAATGTAAATGATCCTGTGGGTGTACAGAAAAGAAAAATGTTTTTTGTGGTTTTGGGGCCCAGAAAAAAAAAGTGATAGATGTGCATTTGTCCTGGGGGGTGGTGGCTGCTCGCTGTCGTCCTCCTGTATTCACTTGCCTTTATTACCGTGAAAAGGGCACCAGACGGATTAAAGAAAATAGGACCGTCCTTGGTGATGATGGAGTCAGTGAGATGTGGGAAGGGTTGTCAGCTTCCATTATGTCCCATAACACGCTTTACGATAATTAAAGGTCATTGATCAGCCTAGTAGTTGATTCACACCTTTATGAAGATGTTACATGTTTTGCTTGTTGGCGATTGTGAAGTGCTAGGGAGGACAGCAGCTTATGGCAGGCATCCAGCCAGCTAGGAGACCCAGCTGGCATTGACCATGAAGATACTGCTGGTGACCATGGCTCAAGTCAGGATGAAGTTACTGTCTGTCCTGATCTTGGCCAAGACACTGCTGAGGACTAAAATGATTGACCGACACTGCTAATGATGGCAAAGATGATTGAACACACTGCTGATGATGATGGCAAAGATGATTAAACACACCGATAGTGATTGCAAAGATGATTGTGCCGCACTGTGCATATAAAATGTGTGTCACTGTATGTCTAGAGAGCCTCCAGATTAGTTATCATGTATAACCATTAGGTAATCCAGGGAAAATAAATATATTTACAATACACTTGAACACAGTGCTGATGATGATGGCAAAGATGATTAAACACACCACTGATGATGGCAAAGATGATTAACCACACTGCTGATGATAGCCCCATATGACGATACTGAGCCAGATACTGATTGACATCAGTGATGTTTTTGAAGACTGTTGATGTTGATAACCATAGTGAGGGCCATCATTGATGTTGAAGGTTGCAGTGATGAAGACCACTTTGATGTTGATGACCAAGAGCATGACCCCTTTGATGTTGAAGTGTCCATTGATTTATATCATATTGATGTTGATGAAGACCCTTTTGATGTTGATGACCACCCTGATGTTGATGAAGGTATCATTTATATTGATGCAGACTTTGTTGCTGTTTAATACCCAACTGATGTGGATGAAGGCCCTGTTGATGGTGATGAAGACTTAGCCTTGCTCTTGAAGACATTGCTGATGTTAAGGGCACCATTGCTGTGCTTGGCATTACTGACATCTGCTGATTTTGTAGGTATTTTTTATATTTAGGCAGGGAATTGTTCATGATGACATCACTGATGATGATAAAGCCACCATCGATGTTGCTGATGACTTCATCAGTGATATGGTTGCAGAATGATGACATCACTGATAGCATGGAACTGATTATGATGAAGAATGATGGTGACCCTGAGACAGCTGTAATAGTAATTAAGGCAGTTATAGCATAGGTGACTTGTGAATTTAGTGATGATGACGACGACGACGATGCTGATAATGACAACAGCAATGAAAGCAATGACCAGGTAGCATAGCAGAAGATAATAGCCCATGCATTGGGTTGATACTTGAGGACATGAAGATGACAGCCCCACAAATGAATCAATGAAATCATAACTGAGGCAGGTAAAAATTTAAGATGATACATAGATTGGCACAATGACGAAGGAAGGACTGCTGAGACAGATACAGTGTAGAATAATGGCCATCGACACATGAGCAACTTCCCAAGAAAGTGCTCACTGTAAGTAACATTGATAATCAGAAAATGATCATTAAAGCTCAATGTCTAATGAATTATGAAAGAAGTTGCAGATGTCTTTAGTTACAGGAATGCAAACCAGGAGCAATGAAGCCATTTGCAATGGTCTTGTGATTGACGGTCCGTGCAGTAATGAATGTTAAGGTTATGAATGGCAGCCATGCCTGAGAGGCAGTGGAGCAGGGCAACTCTATTATTTTGACAGCATTGTTGGATTGGTTTGTGAGTCACACCAGTAGATCTGTGTACCAAGCATGCCTGGAATACGATGCTAGGCAGGGGGAGGCGGAGGCATCGCTATGCTCTCTGCTCTCCTCTCTGCCCCTTTCTTGCCCATTCATAATCACGAAAAACCGTTTCTATTGGCACGCAGGTTCATTTAATCATGCTGCAGAGGAACTATGCTGGTGTAGGTCAGAGGAGACGCAGATCAATATCCAGTGTTTGTTGATTTACAAAGGACGGCAATCCTTGTGTCAGGAGCAAAACGATAGCGCTATGGTGTCTCAGGATCTGTGATTGAGCGGCCTGGCCACTGGGCGGCTCCATTGGGCCAACATAGGGGCTAAATAGTGTATCAATGAAGGTATTGTACTGCTGCATACTTGTTATAAAACCACATGAAAGCTGATTATAATTCCTGGGGTATACATCATCCGCTGGGGCTGTGCAAGGGGTTCTACCATACAACCAGAGATCAATCAGTGATCTGAGCATAAAAAGCTGTGGAAACCTTTAGCTTCGTGTCAACCACATTTTCACAAGAGGGATCTCTTGCCCTTAGTTTATTCAATATTGATGCAGTGTGCGAGGGATCTAACTCAATAAAACATCAGGCAAGCTACATGGCTGAAAAGGAGTTTAATATGTAACCATATTCATTGGAGGAGAGTCTAGTTGGTAAAAGCAAATGCGTTGAATGACTGCACGAGCTTGATTTGTTAAATTAGTGTGAAACTGCAAATGTATATGAAAGCTTCAACTCAATCAATATGGTATTGGTAAGGTCTTTGGTCAGTGGTTTTTGCACTGCCTTGCGAGTTATGCTGTAGCTGCCTTTGAGGTTATGGCATGACTGGCGACACAACGCAAAAGCTGCTGCTGGAGCCCAGGATTGTAAGTACTTCAATTAAGGCTCAGTTTCTGTGGAGTTTAAATGTACAGCCTTCACTGTCTGGTTAAATATACAGAAAGAGTTGTGATCGGTACAGAGTGAGGTGATGGAAGGAGGTGAATGTCACATGTAATTGCTATCCATTGTTAACTGAGCTCTGGATTTAAGTAGGTTGCTGTCTCTCTGTGCAACTTGTCCCCACCAGTGAAATGTTCCCGGGACAAATCCAGTCAGTGGAAGTGGCATAAGCAAAAAGTATGCACAGGAAGCTGTGATAAATGCTTTCTTATTGTAACTTTTGTTTTATTTCTTTTTGAGTGCCTCTTTTTTTTCTTTTTTTTTTTTGTGGGGGAGCAGAGAGCTTTTGTCTCTGAGGAAGCTACAAAAGGAGGCTTTATGAAAACAGAATTTGTGGCCATTGTGGTTGACAATTGAAATGGGGACCGGGAGTGATAATGGTTAGTTACCTGTGCACCACCATAAAGCTGTATTGATTGAGATGGGGTTGCCTACAGCCTGCCTTTGATCCCTGCACGTCTCTCCTACCTGGCTCTCCATTAACCTATGACCCCTCTCTGTCTCCATATGTACGCATCTCAGCCACACAATGGAAGTAGTGGCATGGAAGTAATCTGTTCATGCAGGTTTACACCACCAAATTTCACACTTTTTTGGGGCTTGTCAAAGGAAACTTTTAGCCAAGATCAGAAGAGATGTAATTGCAGCGCTAGGATGACAGGCTTATGAGCATTGATCCAAAATCAAGTTGTACGTAGCAAAGTTTGTGATTGGATTGATTAACATGCAGCGGGCGTATTATGTCATAACGAAGTGATTATCGAGGAGGTGTGTGATGTGGTACCTTTACAGCACAGAGTGTACTCTTGTTGTCTTGTCTAACGCTAATCAAATCTAAATCAGATCCAATTTGGTGGATTAACTGCCTGTCTGTATCTGTTCGATTCAACACATAACAAAGTTATATGTGATGTGCAAATAACAAAGTGTGGCTTATCATTATCAAAGTTAAGCCATGGAAATTAACTTTAAAGCCAGTGACTGTTTGGCAACAGGGCCAGTGTTTCCAATATGGGGATGCAGGCATATGCTAGGACTAAGGAATAGATTTATCTTGAAGGATGTAATGCTGATGCATTTACTGGTATGCAACTTTTTTCCATTAAAAGTTTACCAGCAAGCATCCAGTGTTGTAAAGGTCATCTGCATCATTTTTTAACCCCTCCCTTCCCCCCATGAAGTTAAGGAATATACTCTTACTAGTACTGTAAATTGCTTTAATTTGCATGTATAAATTTTCATGGTTTCTGTATTTTTGACATTTCACTGTCTTGGACATAATTCCTATTCAAACAATGTTAAAGTACTATTTAACTCTGTTTTTATTTGCGCGGTTTTGTGCCATCAGCAAAATAAGCGAAAATAAGAGTACAGCTAAATTAAGCAATTTACAGTACTTCTTTCATCATGTCTGACTGCCCATCCATAGCAGAATCCTTGTGAGGAAAGCACCTCATCATTTACAGGCCTTATGAAGCTCCACTTTTCCACAGCCATACCTTGACACTTTTTTTTGGAGCTGATTACATTTTGGTGACCTTGACCTCATTTTCCTGATCACAGGACCCATATATGTGTGCAAGGTGGGGGTGTCCGGCCTGTTGGAGACCACTGTTCAAGTTTGTAAAGAATAATGTGTCGCATCAGTCAACTGCTTTCCTTGCACCTTTGGGGTGCAGTGCATCCACAGTACAGTGGGGAAAGCCGTTGACACAGTGGAGAGAGGGTTAATATAGGGTGTGTGCCAGACGGGGTTCAAATCGTCATCCAGCTTATGGGAGCAAAACAATGTGGCCTGACGGGTAAATATGATGCAATGGAGATATGTTATTAATGGTGCCCATGTCTGCTGAAGTATAGATCTGAAGAGAATAATACAAAAACCCAGTGCCAGAGAATCTGTCAATGACACGATGTCACAAGAAAGGAGTATTATTAACAGGAAATTATGTTACTTCCGGGCCCTGCTCATAGCATGATCATACGTGAATGCTTGAATGGTACCTGTAGTAGTAAATTGAGAGGCTCATCCTGAGAACCATTTAGAAACATCGCTATTAGTGTTTGTCTTTCATAATGGGGTAGACTATATATAAGTACGAATGTCAGAAATAGCTTTACATATCATGACCTTTATTAATTAGGCAGTCCACATTAGTATTGTCTTAAAATATTGTGGAGAGTTGTCATGACTTATTTATAGGGACTCCAACAGAACAGGATAACAAAACGTCTGCTATTAACGGAACTTTGCTCCTATTTTAGTAAAGACAGATTCAAAGTTTTAGAAAAAAAGAAAAGAAATTAAGTGCACACACCTTTTCACATCCTCCTGTGGAACGTGTATATTTTATCGAGTCATTTCATTCCTTTGGCATTCATTTATTTTATTTCTTATAAAAGAAATACATGCTGATAATGCCAAATATTATTTAATCAGTTGCAAGCATCATAGAAATAAATAAGGATGTAGCAGCAAGATGGTGTCAATATAACATCCCTGAGAGAACATCTTCATTGCTGAAGTGTCTGGATTTGAGTGGTTGGACTGTTTTTGAAACTGTTGCTGTTACATTTTCTGAACAAGTTAACATATTCAATGGATGTCTGCAATTCCAAGTCTTGAATACTCCTGAGGTCAATGAGTTAATCCCATCAGGAAGAATTCAATACCAGAGTCGTCCACAACGGTTGTTGAGGGAACCATCATATTATTCAGTGTTGTAAATAAACAGATTAAGTGGGCAGATCGTTGGTCGAGCAGGCGGAACAAGGCAGAACAAGGCCCGACTGCTGCTCAGAACAACGCAGGAAAACCTGATGGCAAGCATAGGCAATGTAGCTCAAATGTTCATTATTGGAATGAATATGAGGCCTGGTCAGGAGCAGAATATGTCACAAATGATTGGAAACTAATGGGAGTCTGGAGGAGGAGAGACACTAATGGGCTCAACTGCTGGCCCTTCTGTGGTGGGCAGAGGGAAGGAAGGCAGGGGAGGAAGAGGGGGTTTTGGGATATTTGCAAAATTGTTGATGTTGAAGGGACATGAATTTCTCTTCAAACTGATACAAAGGTGATAAAAGCTTGATGTACTTTGTAACACTGATGCAAGTTTCCACACACCAAAGACTTGTTGTTATAAACAGCCGGCAGTTTTTACAAGCCCATCAGTGTCTAGGTTACAGGCGGACATGCCAGAGTGGTCAGGTGTCTGCAATGAAGCCAATTGTGCCCACAACAGCTTGTAAGGCCACACAGCAGATTAGCTGCCTGTCTGTATCAACCCAAGCAGCATGTCATTCACTTCATGTGGCAAGCAGCTTCATCAAGCCTGGAAAACTTTGGATTGTTGTAACTCATGGTTTCTCCAATTTGATATAGTTTTGGATAACTATGACATTTACCAGCAAAGCAGATGTACTGTGCCTCTATGCATGTAATTTTTCAAAGTGTCTTCCATGTGGTGAGCCATTTGAAGCTTCGTCATTGGAGGCTTCCTTCGTACTTACGCGTGATAAAATGATTCACTGAGAGAGAGAGAGGGAGGGAGGGAGGGAGAGAGAGAATGTTAATGTATTCTTGCAGTAACTTGGACAACATCATCAAAACACTTTACTCATTATAAACAAAGTAGAAAGTTGCATGTGGTTTTGTAATTTATTGTGAAACTGAGCTTTAAAGCGTTAATATTTTATAAATGAGCTTGTGATCGTTGAAGTGTCGTACTTGACTGATTGATTGATGAAAACAATGAGAGTGGCAAGCATACCTGACATTGTCTGTGCCGCTCAAAGAATATGAGGAGTCATGCGTAGAGCAGTAAACATCTGTTATTTATAAAAGTATGTATGACAGTGCACAAATGGGGGATCAATATGTGGCGGTGAGTGGGCTAAGCAAATGGAGAAAGATCAGTGGTCAGACAACACGTCCTTTTGTCACGAAGACCCTTTTATTGACTACCCCAACTCTAGGTTGTAACAGTCTTGTTCTCCTCCTGGTGCCAGTGTTATACCAGGAAGCTGACAGCCATTCCACTAGTGTGTAGCTTAAGGAGCCACGTATTACCCTGGGATAGATGAGCTTACCCAGTATCTTGCCATTTATATTGGCAAGGAAGAAGCCTGGAGAATCTGAGGCCAAAGGCCAAGTCCCTTGAACTGGGGGAAATGATTATATTTCAATGGCTGACCTGCATAGCAGTGATTTTCCATTATGCACAATTTGCAGCAGCAGTGGTTGGGTTGGACTAGATTGATCTTCAGAAGGTGGGGAATAGGCGCAGCACCAGGCTCCCAGGATACACTACTTTTATATGGACTCCTTCATGAAAAATTGATGCTGCTGAGAGGGATAGCCCTGGCCATTACATACTCCCTCGTGGACATGTGACTGCAGATAAAGGCATGCTCATTTTTCATAGGGAGCTGTTGGACAAATTACTGTGCAGATGAGGTGTGTGTTACCTACAAGATAAGACCTAGGAGGCAATGGGACAGGCTGATGAGCGCTCTGAGACAACGGACCAGGCAGGCTGTTTCTGAGGTGACACCCGCCAAACTGGTCTGTGAAGCCAGGTGGATCGGAGTCCCCAAATGGCACTACAGGGAGAAATAGGAGACGTCCTATCATCCTATCGCAATAAGTCCCATCTTTCTGCCTCCAGGCAGCTGCATGGTGATCATATAACATTATAGGCACATACCCTATGTGTGTCGACCAACATCTTCTATTGTAATGACACCAGGCTGCATCCCTCAGGACACTTTTGTTATAAAACAATGTTAAAGGTTGGACAAAGTACATGTTACCATGTAGATTTCATTATCAGCAGTTCAGGGTCTGGGAGTCCTCTGATCTCTGAGTCAAATGAAATTGACAGAAGAAACAATATGATTATCCATATTTCTTGTTTTTGTTGATTGCATTTGAATAAAGTGGGGAAAGAGACACAATTCATTGTTGCAGACAGTTTTTGTCAGGTAGTAATGTAAACAGGTTCAGTGGTGGGGCCCCCTTGAGGCAAAGAGATGTTTCGCATCGGCAAAAAAAAAAAGTCAAATGACACGACTGCTCCTTTTTTTGGAGAGTGTAAAATTTCACATTAAATGCAAATGAATTTAAAACAGTAGCGACCATAAAAACAACTGCCAAGATATTGTTTATAACTCTGCATATTCCATTACATATGTTCATTAGATGATGTATATCCACAAAGCAATCAGCACTTCCCATTTGTTTTTTCTCTCATGGGCATTTTGAACTTGCCTGTGTCTATATTCTGTTTGACTAGCCAGAGTTTATTTTGGACTTCTCAGTTTTAGAGGCCAAAAGCCCAAACTAGTCCCAGGTAAAATAGATTTACACAGATCTATGTGGTCTTTGTTTGGAAGGAAGATGAAAATAATATTGATATCCAACTTGTAGATATTTTTACATAATTGAACAGTTAAGAGAGAATGTTTCAGCACTATTGACATCTTTCTGTTGGGATTTCAATTAGGATGTCAAGTGATATTTTTACATCCAGAAAGTGGAGATTTCTGACTTTCGTTCCTTTCCTTTCAAACCACAGTGTAACACAGAATGAAGATGTGCATGTCACTGCCCCATGCTACCAAAGTGTATCAGTACCTTCAGCATGCTTTCTTTGGTAAAAAGCCAAGTTTTATGGCATCTTGTCAACTGGAGACAAATGCTTTATCTCAAAAGATGGATGCAGTCAAGACATTTGTTAACTTGGTTTGAATGGGATATCTCCTTCCAAGCGATTCAATAAGATTGATTCAACAGACCTTCATGGTGTTGTGCTCGGGGACATCATAGTTTGATAGATCTTATACACACAAAATGCCATTCAAAAGGTTTTCTGTTTATAAGAAATGAGTAAAATGATTGGAGCAGACTTTTTGATGTTTATTGTTTTGGGTTTTTTTTTTTTTTTTATATTTTTTTGCCACTTGGAGACCACTGAGATGGTTAACCCTTTCCCCTTCAATTGAGAGGCAGTTGATGACCAGGTCAACAGCTTTCCTGGGTATGGGTTGCAGAGCTTACACCAGGGACCATCATAGTTTGATAGATCTTATACACACGAAATGCCATTCAAACGGTTTCCTGTTTATAAGAAATGAGTAAAATGATTGGAGCAGACTTTTTGATGTTTATTGTTTTGGGTTTTTTTTTTTTTTTTTTAAATATTTTTTTGCCACTTGGAGACCACTGAGATGGTTAACCCTTTCCCCTTCAATTGGGAGGCAGTTGATGACCAGGTCAACAGCTTTCCTGGGTATGGATTGCAGAGCTTACACCAGGGACAGCTATTGACCTGGGGTGTGTCACCTTTATGCATCTCACCTACAATTCACATTCAAAGGTTTTCCATTATTGTTTGAATTAGTCAAACACAACGAAGCAGAGAACTTGTGATGCAACTAGCCAGTGATGGTCAGTGTCAGTTGAAATTGACCATAGTGACTTATATTACACCACTGTGGTGTCCTGAGTGAAGTGAGACTGAATATGGATCAATATCCAGTCTATTTTATGAGGATTTGGTTATGTTAAAGACTCTAATTGATGCCAACTTAAAATGTGGGCCCGGTATTTATTACCCGTACAGGGAATTTTCCAAACATTAGTGTCCATATTGTGAACTGATATTTTTGGACAGGGAGACAATTTTGTATGCCCCAAAGAGCACAAAATGACACAGAATCCAAGTGAAATTGGAAAGAAATTTTTGCTGGGAAGCAACCCATTGTGAGTGCATTTTTGTGTTGAGCACAAATTTTGTGTTGTACCTACTATAACCAGGAAATTATATTCACACAACAATCAAATTGTCATGATTTAGTTACAATATAATTGTGATAATATCAGAAATTCCTGTGTGTAAGTAAAAGGTATTGCAATCTTAGATGCATGTTTCATTGATTTGACTAATGGGCTTAATGACCCACAGAGTATCCACAGATGATTTAAATTACAAAGGGTTGCAGTAAAATTTCCAGCATTTGACATGCTACAAAGGGCAAAGAGTTTTGTTATGAGTACCATTTTTCACTTGAATTAATTAATGCTGAGTCAAGAGCTTGGGGATGAGCCCCGGGAAGGTTATAGAGTTATGACCTGTCCTGTACTCTTCTGTATCACATACACGTGTCTGTCAAATGTTTTGCATGAAGGAAGAATTTAAATAAAAGATGTTGAGGTAGGTGACATAGAGGATGTGGGCCCCTTGGTGTATTTGTAGGAGAAATGGTTAAGTACTGGCCACACTCCTAGAAGTGGTGACTGGTTGCATTGCCCTGCATCATATTATGTGGTAATTTGGCTGATTAGGTGACAGGGAGCTGTCTGAAGACAAGGCACCCTGTCATGTGTGGCCCAGAGGTCTACTGTCTCCTAGCCTGAAAAAGCAATTTATCTTTGGAGGACATGACAGGCTCATGACTAGAATCTCTATGACACCATTATTCAAATGTCCATACTTCACTGTATGATAGAATGTTGTTGTGGGTAACCATAAATGCACGGCAGGAGAAGGAGGGCCTTACCCTGGGAATAATATAGTCTGGGCTGCCATGTACACATACCAGCCTGACCTTTCACATGAATTCAGTCAGGTATTAGTTTGATCTTTGCAAAGGAAATACAGTTTACTGTTAGTTTTTTGTGATAAACTGAGAATACGTTGGGGTGTTGCGTCTGACAAGTCCACCAGGAATACATTGATGCCAACCTCAAGTAAAAAATATGCAATGGAGACTCCCTTTTTGTTTTGCTTGAAAGCAGTCTGTTTTTGTTTTTTGTTTTTGCTGTCGATAAACAGGACACAAAACATGGATTAAGCAAGAAAAAAAAAGTAATTTTAAACCAAAAATCAATTAATCAATCAATCAATGTAAGTGGCTCCAAGTTAAAAGTACAAATCAGGAGATGATGAGGTTTGAATGAGGCTTTTTGGACCAGGAGTCCAGTTCAACCTTTACACAGGGACTACATCAGGATACCAATGTGATGTGCCCACTTGAAATGCATCCGGTTTCTAATTTGCCTTTTAGACCGTGCTATACAATTGAATGCATTAAAAGGTTACTATTGACTAGTGATCACTGGCTGTCTCTGAAGGTCATTTTGCATGAGGATTGCCAGTTCAAATGTCCTTTATTTTTTGAGTGTCTAGCAGGAATACCAGTTATACCTTTGCACCAGGAATGACCGGTTTGGAGTTGCAGTGTCCAGTTTGCACGGGTATTCCTCATTGTTAAGCTCGACTTTGTGTCAGGAATGATGAGATACCCATCGTGAAACTCTGGACCTGCGGTAGACACACAATATTATGTTATTGGCTGGATTTCAGTGTGAGCAAGGAAATGTGACCTTTTATTTCATTGTATCCATACTCATGTACAAGACTCGAGTTTCAGATAAACCACTCAAAAAAAAAAAAAAAAAGAAAAGAAAAAGAAAAAGATCACATGGTTGTCACATGTGAAAGTAAGTTGTACTGTGTTAATAATGCACAACAGAAATGCAAAGATAACATGTTGCAAGGATAAGATTATCTAAATAAATCTCCGTTGATCTAGATAAACCTCTGGGCACTGAGGCAACCGCTGTCTCTGGTGCATCCTGGGTGTGATGTGCCCAGCTGTGGGGCGGGGCAGGTTGATAATGGGGTAAAGTTCTGTAAATGACAAAAGAGAAGCAGGTGATTTGTATAGCATCTAATGCTTGATGGTAATTTTTAATGGGGAAAAGTTGCATCCTGATGCATGGGCTGAGGTTAAAAGTGACCAGGAAGTTCAGCTGAAAACAATCAGTTGACATACAAGGTACATGTGCATCCTGACAAAATAGTGTTATTGTGAGGTTGAAGAGAGTGTTTTATTGAGGTTGACAGTGAAGTTGATAAAGGTCATGAAAGACAGAGGAGGAAAGTGCATTGTGCCATTTGCCATCAAATACAGCAGTCTTGATTGGTAACTAAATCCAGGTCCAGCAAGTCATGACAATGTTGTCATAGCTGTAGAAAAGAGATGTGGAAGCTAACACAATTAAAAGATATTTATGTACATAGTATGTTTTGTGACCATGGATATATGTTTGTCCAGCATTGATAATAATTTGATCTTTGCAAATGTAAAGCAAGGAGCAACATGGCTATAGAAATCAGATTAATTTGTTCTTGGAGTTCATGGTTATCAGAGAGACACAGATAATTGGTTGTAGATCTATACAGTAGACTCTAGAGCATCGAAATCACAAAGGCAGTCAGCTGTGAATGAAAGACGTGGTCAGTCCTGGCTATCAAAGGCTGTGGCTGTATCAAAAGCCATGTAGACAGTGGATGTGTCAAAGGTCAGTGTAGACATCAGATGTGGTGAAAGACTGCCAGGCTGTGACTGAGCTGCTCCTTGCAGTGTGGGAGGAGGCATCTGTTAAGCATAGTAAGGTAGTGACACCAAGAATGACCTTCAGCTGTCCCTGTGACCTTGAGGTCTGCTGTGACCCTGGCTTGGCTATGCTGGAAGACTTATAGGACAGGATTCCTGATTCCTCAGGCAGTACCAGGTACCTGCATATTGCAGGTCCACACAACAGCTCCCTCTGTGGCAGGTAACCATGGCAACAGGTAAAACATATTCCAGGTTGTCTTTCCTTGTGACTATGCCAGCCTAATGGGCAAATTTTGTTTGATGAGTGAGAAACATGAAAAATGTATGGCATACCTGAAACTAAGCTAAAAAGTCATTAGCTGTGACACCTACTACAAATGTGTGTGCAATATCTGTGGTTTGATGATTCTAATATATTTGATGAAATTACATTAATATTGTGTATGATAAAGGAATTGCAGCTATTTGTTGATGGCGACTACTGTTCCCAAGAGTTATCATGCAGTAAGCATCAACCTGATTAAACAACAAATATTGCTTCTTGTTTGCTATAGCTGTGCCCTTGATTGGAGAGACAGATACACTATGTAAGAGTATATAACATGATCAGTCTTTGTTGCGAAGGTTCATCAGTTGATTACTTAATTAATAACAGATGGGGACATTACTGAGCTCTGCAAACATTGAATGCTATAAATGACAAGATTAACCCATGCAAACTGGTCACTACAATTCTTTGTGTTCTCTCTCTCTCTCTCTCTCTCTCTCTCTCTCTCTCTCTCTCTCTCTCTCTCTCTCTCTCTCTCTCTCTCTCTCTCTCTCTCTCTCTCTCTCTCTCTCTCTCTCTCTCTCTCTCTCTCTCTCTCTCTCTCTCTCTCTATGACATATACTCTGAATACATTTACTTTCACAGGCATTATTTTTCATGGTTTTTGCATGTTGGACCTTTCACTGAAACTTTAAATTCACTATTTTTGTTATAATTCTATCAATGCCATGTTTAAAATATATTTCACTGGGTTCTTATTTTCATGGTTTTGAAGCATCAGCGAAAATAAGAACACAGCAAAATTAAATGAGTTCACAGTATAACTGAACCTTTGTGCCTTAAATAAATGACCAAGCTGAATTTCTGTTTCCTCCAAAAACCAAGTATGATCAGAATGATAGCTCTGATAACAGTATGGATGTAGTATGGACAGGATAGACCTGAACCTGGTAGTAGAAGCAAAACCTCCTCATGGGGTTTTGGTACAAGTGTACCATACATACAGCTTTCTATTTGTCAATTGTGAGTTAGCCCAATGATGTGGTTTACATGGTGGCTGACAGAGCTGATTCCTGCTGTGTAATTGTGCTCCACTTTGCATTAATCAATGATGATAATAGATAGAAATAGATGTTACTGCCCCAACAGAGACATTATACATATGGGAAGGATCTGATATGTTATTACATGGTCAATAAATTATTATTATCGGTTGACTACTTAACACAAGTATAGGAGGCTGTCAACAGACTGGTGAATGGGGCTAATTCTGGGCAGGCTGTAATCAGCCGAGTGCAAGCATATACATGTCGAGACAGGAAAGGAGTAGCCTCCATATTGGTCAGCTTGTAAGTTTAGGTCAAAGGAAGTGCATACACTCAACCTGCTGCATGTTTACTTGAAAATAGGTCAAAGTAGAAATCTAAGAGAGCAATGTGCCTGAAACAACACCATGTGCTTGAAACATCCACACCATGCACTTGAAACAATAACATTGAGGTGGTAGAGAAGTATGCGATACAGCACTAAGTTGGGTGTATACAGTAATTGGTGGCAGGCTGTAGATATGAAGGAGTGTCACACGGCACTGTGCAATCCTAACAGGAAATTCAAAAAAGGTTTCACACATTTTGAACATAATTGTGTTCAGTATTTGCTGTGTCTTTAATAGAAAACAAATTTGCTGGTTACAATAGTGGGACAGGTCACCAGAAAAGCGGAATGTTCAAGAAACAAGGAGACCTGGCTGGAGTATTGCAATAGTGGTATGCCATATTGTAACCCGAATTAACACCAGGTGGAGGAAAGTAGGGCACTAGGTGGTGCCACAGGCCAGAGGTTCCTGTCCACAGCTCTGAGCTAGTTTGATGAACCAGAGGCTCTAGGGCCAGAGAAGGCAGTGCTCAGTAGGCATTAGCTACCTGTTCAGGGATTGAGCTTCAACTTGTCCCAAATTTTATATTTTTGCTTTAATAAGAAAATTTTAGAGGTTCCAAACCTTTTAGCTATGAACGATTTTTTCCCCATAGCATGGTGTTTTGTAGATTGTGATGCAGCCTCCACATCTTTGTTGATATGTAATATGTTCCTACACCTTTAAATGGTGATCATATCAGCTTCTCTTCATATTTCTTGGACTAAAGGTTACCCAAGTAAAATATCTTTGATTTAAAAATGAAGTGATCAAATTTTAATAGTTGTTTGGTGCTAAAATTGCATCTTTTGTTTGCATTGTACCAAAGATAATTGTGGCCAGCTACTGTTGTTTGGGGAGTGGGCAACAAGGTACCAGGGTTGAGTCAAGATTGGTTTTCAAAAGGACAATTTCCAGGAAGCCGTTTGCACAGATTGCTTGTACAATACAAAGGTTTATATTTCCACGATTTCAGATTGCTGCAATTGGAAGTCCAGTGTTGGTAATTGTGGGAGTAGTATTACAGACCATCAGAAGAGCCAGTTGTGCAGATTTGGGCCATTGTAGGTGGAAGTGCCTGTGGTGCTTACAGCTTATGGCCACGTTGACCATGAAGGGTACAGATCAATATGAACTCCATTTACCACCAGTCTAATGAGGTTATTGCAGGTTCACCTTTATATCTGTGTATCTGGCGCTGGTAAAACAAACACAGTGGCAATACTTAACGGCTTTGGGAAATCGCTGTAGAATATAAATTTGGCAGATGTACTTGAGATGTATTGATATCCAATAAACAGGGACCAGCGGCAACTGAACGGTACAGTCTGATGAGTACATTATGTGTATACTTGTAGGAGATGAGCTTGCACCCTCCGCTGACCGGCATCCAGACGCCAAAGAAAGACGACAGTGCACGCTTTCCATTCCCAGTGACGACCAAGGTAAGGGTTTCATCCATTTTATGTGGGAGGGGTTGTGCCTCATTACATTTTTATAGGTTTTATCAATTTTAATTGTCCAAAGTACAGAAACACAAACACGCAGAAAATAGAAATATCATAAAGACTGTATCAGTATGCCATTTACGCTTGGGACGAACATTGCCCATGGAAGGATCATCTGTTCTTGGCAGTGAACACACTTTTACAAGGCACAAAGAAAACCAGAAATTGTGTGCAGGCACTGAAGTAATTGGATTATATTTCTGAGTTGTGTTCGCCTAAGTCATCAGGTAATGGGTGTCTGGTAAATATACACTGGGAATCCTCATCGCCTGGTCTGTACCTAGACAATATGGTATCATTTCTGACAAACCTCTCATCTATTATAAGTGACATTTGGAACATTGGAAGAGGTGTTTGGCAGTAGGTGTAAACTTAAACTAATTGGCACAGTGTCATGAGAGTTGTTAGGATAATTATGCCTTTCCTCAAATAATTTCATTAAACATTCTATTGTTAAGGCAACCGCGTGGAGTTATTTGTAAGCTTGCAGGGTTTGCCGACCATTATTTGTTGTTCAGATATGGGTGAAGGTTGCAGTCATCACGTGGCGGGTGTCACTTCCTGGCTTCCTTTGAAATATCAAGGCAAAAAGTATTATTTCGTATGTGTTAAGTTAGCAGCGGAGTGGCTGGAGGTCTCGGTCATTGGAACCCCTGGGAGGTGGGACATTTATAATGACAGAAGTGGAAAGTGTTTGGGTATGGGCTACTGGAGTGGAAAAATTAATATGGAAGGTTCACTATGAAAAGGTGAATATGGAAGGCAGTGGGAAGGTGAATTTGAAAGGTTCACTGTGGAAAGGTGAATACAGAAGGTAGAATGGAAAGGCAAATTCAAAAGGTCCACTGCGGAAAGGTGAATACAGAAGGTAGAGTGGAAAGGTAAATTCAAAAGGTCCACTGCAGAAAGGTGAATACAGAAGGTAGAGTGGAAAGGTAAATTCAAAAGGTCCACTGCAGAAAGGTGAATACAGAAGATCAAGTGGAAAGGCAAATTCAATAGGTCCACTGCGGAAAGGTGAATACAGAAGGTAGAGTGGAAAGGCAAATTCAATAGGTCCACTGCGGAAAGGTGAATACAGAAGGTAGAGTGGAAAGGCAAATTCAATAGGTCCACTGCGGAAAGGTGAATACAGAAGGTAGAGTGGAAAGGTAAATTCAAAAGGTCCACTATGGAAAGGGGAATATGGAAGGTAGAGTGGAAAGGGTAATTCAAAAGGTCCACTGTGGAAAGGTAAAACAAAGGGCCTGGTGTGCAGTGTTAGGAGATGGACAAGACAGCCCACTTTCACTCAATCTGAGGGCCACAGATATTTTGCTTTTCAGTTTCACTTTAACAACTCCCTGCAGCCTGCTTGATTTAGCAATGTTGGTAGAGGCTGGATTATGTTATACGATATTATAGCCAAAAGAAGCTGGCCTGGAATGTGGGGCTTTCTCTAGCACTTGGGACACAGAGAGTTTGTATGTTGAGGAATTTATAGTGAATTATGCCATGAATGATGCAGTTGTATGAATATAAAATTATAAAGCGCAGGCAATGTGGAATTTGTCTAGCACATATCTGACATGGAATAAGATTAGTTTATCAACCGAGACTTCAGAGCATTTGGCTTAATATTTGTTGGCATAACATAAATCTGGCCAATATGCATTGACCAGCGATTGATAAGAATAGCAATTTCATAACCTGTATGGGGACCGACCACGTTTTACTCTGCTATGATGCATGCCATGTGCTGGACGCTACCATAATTATTATGCAGATAGTGATCATGTCAACATCAATGAATTATGTTGTGCATGCTGGTCCTAAGTGAGATGGACACAATGGGACTGATTGCCATTTATGGCTTATGACAGATTACGAATAGAGAGGGGTGGCTGTGCCCCATAACTGTTACTTTGAATGGAAAAATGTCAGGGAATAGTCTGTTTGGAGGTGCATAGGGGTGTAATTTGACTGCCTTAATATGACAGCTACTCCAGCATGATTACCAGGCTCAACCGATGTGGTCAGGATCAAAATGACTCCTCAATCGTGCTCAAGTTGTCTGAGGGTGTTGGGGAGTACGACACCAGATATGAGCAGTGACAAGAGTGGGGATTGCCAGGCTGTGCAGACAAAATGCTGTAATAGGATTAGGACAAGCTATATATCATGGCGCTGTCCCATGCACCCCTGCTCTGCTGTAAGAGCAAGTTTCCGAAAATATTTCCCAGCATCAATTAGCAATATGTTGCAGAGACAAATACTGTTCAGTGTTTCCTCAAGATCAGGAAAAACAGGATAGTTTTAATACAACAGATTTGCTGGTCATTACTTACATGAGAAGCATGCAACACTGATCATGGATAAAGCTCTTTTTATACTAATATGAATCATCAATGCCAGTGCTAAAGCTGCTTGACGTGAGGTCTGCATGCTAGTACAGGAGCTACTAGCTGACATGAAGTATTCATGATAGCACAGGAGCTACCAGCTGATGTGAATTATTGATGCTAGTGTAGGAGCTACAGGCTTGGTGTGACATGCTGGCACAGGAGCTACAGGTGTGACATGTGAAGTATTCATGGCAGCACTGGAACTACAGGCCCAAAATGTGAAATATTCATGCTGGTACTAGAACCACAAGCTTGACTTATGAAGTACCCACAATAATAGAACTGAAGCTGTGGGCTTGACGCATATATAGTATAGACCCATATCTTTTGCATGGATTGCGAAACAGGCCAAGCCTATTTTAATCGCTCTCCATGGCACAGATGTTGGCCTACACTTTCCTACCTACTTCTACTTGTTTGATGGAGGAAACCGAAGGACTTAGAGAAAACCATTGTGCTCAGAGAGGCAGGAACTCTTTCCATTTTCCTCCCCGGCCATGCATCAAACCCGGGTCGTAGAGGTCAAAGGCGAGTGTGTTGCAGCTCCGCCAACCATGCACCCTTGACGCATTTGAAGTAGCCATGTTACTTGTAGACCTGCAGACTTAATGTGGAGTTTCAGTGACACTAGTACTGGCAGATCTACAGGCTGGACATGTAAAGCATCCAGAGTGCTAGGTCTGAAGATGCAAGCTTTACCTTGAAGGCAGTCACAGGTGCTGATAACTTCCCAAAATCTATGGTTGAGCTCTCAGGGTTGCAGCAGATAGATTGTTGGGAAGTGTATAGTGCAAAGTGGGTGTTCAACGCCACCCAAGAAATGTTTCTGGTCTCTGTGGAGATGAACGTGAATCACTGCTTGAAAGTAAAGCTTCTGCCTGCAGATACAGTGCTCACAAAAGCTTGTAGATGATCAAGTCTGTGGTTGGTGGCCAGCTACTTTATTGTGATAGTAAAATGGTGTGTGGTTGTGGCAGCCAAATGCCCTGTGACAAGAGCCAAGTGTAAAGGAGACTGGCTCTATTTCGCTGATTTGTGTGGGCTTTCCCAGGAAGTAATCCACGAGGATTGCTTTGGTCTTTTGATATTTCCAGTCATAGTCCAGTGTCCCCTGTCTGTTTAAGGTGTTGCCAAAAGAGAAGACCATTAATTTTCTTCTTGTGATCACTCTTTATTCCAAAGACTAATATTATGTGCAAATTTTAGGACCCAAAGGTACAAAAGTGTATTAGGAAAAGCCTTATTTAACCCCTGAGTTCATGAAGCATGGCTGGTGTTCATGTAAACTGCCTTACTATAATGCAAGTGTAGATAAAATCATGACCAGAAAAAGGTTAAGACTACATGGCAGTTAAAGGGTTACAATGGTGCATTTTATGGAAATTCTAGTGTATGGAGTTGATTCACCTTTTTTTTTTCTACCTTAACTGTGCACCTCAATTTCCTGTAAAAGTTTTTAACAGCCCGGAAATACATCGTGTGTGAGACCTTAGGACCAATAACTAATCAATGTGACCAGGAACCGGTGCACAAGAACGCCTGACTGGCATCTTAAGTACGGCCCGAGTTGCGACAAAGCAGTTACCATGCCATGGCATGTCTGTAAAACACAAAGTGCACTGTCTAAGAAAACCACTTTGGCGATGTCTACCTGCCATTACTGTAATGAGTGTACCATTTGTGAGTATGCTGTTACAATGACATCAGAAACAAAGATGGAAGCAGGGTGCAGTCAACATAGGTTCCTCCGTTTAGTCGCAAATGAATGCTTTGATGTAGCGCAGCAGGTAAACATGATGTAAACAGGGCTCGTGCTTGTTCCTTTGTTTATGCTTCATGTGGCTGTTAAGAAAGCAAAAGTTCTTAATGGTATGTAGTATTTGAAAGGCTCTTCAATTACTTGGAATAAAACTAATCAATGTATGACAGTTCCGCAATGGGAAATTGATCTGTACAATCAACACAGTTAATTTCCCTCTGCTGCCTGAAATGCCAAGGTGGGAGGCCTGTTGAGGCAGTCCCAGCCTGGCTGGAACAGCAGGTATAATGGATATGATAGGTGTTATGTTATATTGATAAACATACATCTACCCAGTGTATCTGGGTGCTCTCCATTAACCTTTGCCCCTTGAAGGCACTTTACTTATTGTCAAAATTGGCTAATAATGTATGATAGGGAACAATGAGGGAATTGATGCTTGCTGTGTAATATATTTGCAAGTATTTTTGAAGGAATGCTTAAGAACTGAAAGGTTCAGGTTAACAACATGTATGCCGTCATGTCAGAGGCTGTGCAAGATGGCTAAAATGATACGGAGAAAGTTATTGACTGCACAGCGACAGCCAGATTGAGTTGGAAGGCTAAGTCAGTTTAAAGATTGTCAGTGGGTGACTTCTGGTGTGCAGATCAGGGATTTCTAATCCAGATGGAAGGTTCAGGTGTAGTAGACATTAAGCGTACAAACAGCCATTGATTCCTTGTCTGCAGGAAGCTCTTCACAGAGTGGGCCCTCTGGGGGTGTTCAATATGGTGTTTATGTCACACAAATAGAGCATGGAAATATGGTGGCACAGGCTACTCCACACACCTTGTGCTGCTTCCTTGTGATACACTGCATGTGATGACAGCTCCCTGTCACAGCTGTCACACAATGCCTCCAGGCTCTGTCATGCCAGGGTCACCATCAGCCAGCCCCCAGATCTACAGCCTGCTGTACACAGCATTTTATCACAGGCACACCAGAAAATGCAAGCTGCAACATGTAGTCTTCACTGTAGCAAAATGTATCATTATGTTTGTGTGCAAACACAGACACATTCTCTCTCTCTCTCTCTCTCTCTCTCATCTCTCTCTCTCTCTCTCTCTCTCTCTCTCTCTCTCTCTCTCTCTCTCTCTCTCTCTCTCTCTCTCTCTCTCTCTCTCTCTCTCTCTCTCTCTCCTCTCTCTCTCTCTCTCTCTCTCTCTCTCTCTCTCTCTCTCTCTCTCTCTCTCTCTCTCTCTCTCTCTCTCTCTCTCTCTCTCTCTCTCTCTCTCTGTTCGTGCTTCACAGCAAAGTTGTGAAACATTTTATTTGAAGACTTATTATATGTAGAAACTCCAAACTTGCCATGATGATACTTCCATACATTAAGTCTTGCTTTTTTATGAAGGGGGTGACACTTCTGAAAATTGTACAAACAGATCCATGACTATCTTCAAAACTATTGAAGCTAGAGATGTCATTGTATCTTCATTCAATAGGTTTAATTGTGCTGCAAGTGCATCCAATGAACCACAAACAAAAGTTGCAGAATTTTAATTTATGCTAATTAGGGGCACTTGAAAAGTTTAAATGTTGAGTATCTTAAATGATGTGTTGAGGTGACATCTCCACTTCAATTTATAGGTTTCTGCTGTTTGATTTATGCTATTTAGGGGCGCTTGAAAAGTTTAAGTTGAGTATCTTAAATTATATGTTGAGGTGACATTCCCACTTCAATTAATAGGTTTCTGCTGTAAGCACATCATGAACAAGTTGTAGAATTTGGTTTTATACCTGTTATGGGGACTTGAAAAATTAAAATGTTGAATATCTGCCTTCAAAACTATTACGCATAGATGTGCCATTCCAACTTGAACTTGGCGTCCTAGGTTTGTCCATCATCAATTTTGTCCAGAGCTTAGTTCTCAGATGTCTCTAAAGCTGTAGTCTCTGAACCGTGCGTGACCTTATCAGTGAAGTTGAAATAATGCAAATTAGGTGCAACAAAAGCAGACTCATACATATTTGTGATAGACCAGACCCACAACAGGCCATTATCTGTCATCAGCTGTCAATTACCTATATGTACATCACTGGGTTTGTTGTTTACACTCATGTCAGACATAACACTTTTATGCTACCATATGGTGACCATTTTGTCATCAGCCCAGGCTGTAGTGACAACAGTGATCCATAAATTAATCAGAGGTGCAATAAAAAGTGTCAAGAGTTACTCACTGCCTGACCCAATCATGTTTGCTTGCTGACACTTGGCATTGTTTTATCAAGAATTCTTTCTTTTTGTCTGGCATTTTCTTTTTACCTGCAGATTATTTAATGCAAAGAGATTCATTTTGCTACAATTTTGTTTTCCTAAAGTTGAAAATGATTTTTTTGGTCACATATTGTTTCCAATTTCAATTTGAATATACATGAACAAGTCAGCAACTTTCCTTTGTAAGCACACAGACAAAATTGTTTTGAAACAAAATTTTTTTTTACTGTTTTTCTCAGTTGTCAGTTTGTAGCAAATGCAATGTGGTCAAGTTCAGAAGTTGTTACATTCCCAATGGTAGCAAAGTTTGCTGTAATATGACCACCATTGAATATTTGACAATCTTTGAAATAGCATCACAGAGGGGACTGTTGGTGTCACATTGCCATTATAAGAGGAATTGAATGGTAGACTAGCTGTCCAACATTGGGCCATCAGTCTTTGTATGTTTCACGTATTGACACACTTCCAAAAAAAAAAAGAAAAAGAAAAGGAGCACTCACTCAAAACTTCCCATAAAAAAATGCTGTGCAAAGTGAAGATTGTGAGTAGAGAATGCTCCTGGGTATCAAAGTGTAGGGGATCGCATTGATGTGCGGATCACCCTGACCTGACCTGACAGACAACTGTCTCAGGTGCTGCACCAATCACAAACCCCTAATCATGGCCACTCATCTGTTTAATGACCAGATTACTGAGCACATACAAGGTTAGTTGAATTGTCCGGTTCCCTGATCAAGGCCATTTTGCCTGCCGTTTGCTGCGGGATGCTGTGTACTATACAGTCATGTGTTTGTTGACATTCCTGCACTTACAGGGGATCTGATCTGTACTTTTTTTAATGTAGCAAATTAACTGTTTTTATAACTATGCCTGAACAGATGCATGTACATGTGAACAGTTGACTTATAGAGGAGCAAATAGCATTTTTTTTCATGTAGTAAGCCACAGCAGTATAGAAAATATGGGGCAGGAAACCAGGAACTAGACAATAGGCATACTGTGTGTGACTTAAGTCAGGCAGTCGGGAGAGGTTGTGCAAGAAAAAGTACTTGTAAAAAATATAAGAAAAAAAAAAATCAATTTGGCATGAAGTAGACAAACAGGTGGGCAGGTGTTTCATTTGTTATCAAATTGTCATTCAAGGAATATGAATAATTGAGGACTTGATGAAAGGTTCAGTGAGCTAAAAGAATAGAGCCAGTCTCATTTTTTACTGGAGGACTGTCAATAAATTTAATTTTTAATTGTTGACAGTTTTGTTTTGTGAAATCATGGTTTCAATAAAAATACCTTTTAAGAGATGGGCGTTGATGTGTCCAGGCTGGCTGGTCAGGTCTGTTAGGGTGAGGGGTGTGCATTTGCAGGCTGGGAGGTCAGTAGTCAAGGGTTAGGGGTGATGAGGGGTTTGGGTGTTCAAGCTGTGAGGTCTGGCAGATCAGAGAGGATGAGGGATATGGGTGTGCAGCCTAGGACATCAGGGACCAGAGAGAATGAGGGGTGGGGGTGGTGTGTCCAGGCAAGGAGATCAAGGATCACAGAGGAATAGGAGTGAAGGTGTCCAGTGTAGGCGATCAAGGATCATGGAGGATGAGATGTGTGGATGTTCAGGGTAGGAGATCAGGGATCATGGAGAATGAGGGGTGAGGGTGTCCATACCAGGTGATCAGGGATCATGGAGGATGAGGGGTGAGGGTGTCCATACTAGGTGATCAGGAATCACGGAGAATGAGGGGTGAGGGTGTCCATACTAGGTGATTAGGGATCATGGAGGATGAGGGGTGTGGGTGTCTAGGCTAGGAGATCAGGGATCACAGAGAGTGAGGGGTGGTGGAGTCTAGCCTAGGAGATGAGGGATCACAGAGAATGCTGGGTGGTGGTGTGCCGGCTCCCAGGTCAGGTCAAGTGGGTAGCGCCAGGTCACCAGGGTTCAGAAACATGTCACTCCTCAGCCATGCACTCAGTAATGTACAAGAAAAGGGCTTTGTTAGAAGAGTGGAGCACTCAAGAATCAGTTGAATTCCGCAGTCAATGAAACATTAATGTTGGTAGAGTTGGGGATTATGAGAGTGTGCTATGTTAATTTGACATGTAGACTAAAGGATGGATCCAGATGTAAATCTGTGCCCTTTGCCTGATATTTAAACTGTTCCTGTGTCATGTAATTTGAGATCTAGAAAGCTCTGCCAGTGTACTGTACAGTACATCAGTTGGACTTTGTATCTTTTCCAAAAAGCAGTTTTACTGTCTATGATGGTAACCTTGTAGAAACACTATGGGCCAGGCTCATTAATAATCTATGTGTTTGGAACTGTGTATTCCCCAAGGTTGCCCTGGGGCTTGGGTTACCTTGATTGATCCAATTACCAGGGTAAGGGTACAGTCATACGGTTACCATGGTAACAGGGAGTGTAAACAGTGGCATGTGGCCAATGCGTATGGTAGCCAGGTTACATTTATCATATTGAGTGTGTTGAATCAATGGCTGAGGTGCCCTGGCTGTGTCAGTGAGAGTGGGGCAGCACTGCTTGATGAGACACCTTCCTATATGGGTATGTCTTGTAGTAGGTGTAAAATCACTTAATGTTATAGTGTTGTAGCAAGACCTCACACAAACAGTGATGACGTTGTTGTAGGTTTTCATGCGTGGGAACAGGAATGATGGATTTCTTCTTGGGGGAGAAATTTCTCAGTTTTTTTTTTTGGTCAAAACATTTGCTCCTAAGAGTCCACACTTTCATGTAAAAAGCTGAAGCCTTGGGGGGTCTTTTGCTGTTAATTTTGTATATGTAGCTGAAATCTGATGAGCCGTGAGATCAATTATTAGTGTTGGGTTTTTATTTGACACAAAAGCGTAAATCTTGTGCAATATGGGATTGATTTTGGGTACATTTGTTGTTAATTTCATGGAAAAAGTGTTGCTCTTGTCAGATACAGGTAAATCGTGGATATGTCAACTCATGTCTTGTGGTGTTTGTTGTCCCCTAGGTGACACTTCAGCAACAGCTGATGTGGAGAAATGTGGATGAATGTGTCAGTCTCATTCCACTTGATGTTATATAGCTTGCAAGTGTATTTGTGTGATTTTCAGTTTGTTTAGGACTCCACTTGGGATAAAGTAGCTTTCCTGAAATGATTTCTAGGTGGTAGAAGCATATGTTATCATGCAGGCATATGGACCAGACAGGAAGTAAAGACTTCAAGATGGGCAGGAAACCAGACGACATGGATATGATGTAGCACGTTTCTACCAGATCACGTTTACAATGTTCTCGATAAGTCTTCTGTGTTGGACCTGACCCAGAGATCCTCTTGTCTTTTACCTTGGTACTAGCTTCACACCCAGTGGGCCAAGTTCTGAGATATTAGTCAGATAATCCACCAGAAATTTGGAGAAGTTGATGAAATGGCAGCATTTTGGTTGCTGTGGCAACAGTGAGGCTCACTGTTAGAACGAATCAGCTTGTGAATAACTATTGACCCCCTGAGGTCAAAGTAGCACAGCATTTAGTTGCCTGCTCATCATTATCTGCATGAAAGTTTATCTTATGTAAGTAGCCTGTGAGCTGTCTGCCTTCTCATTTCCTGGTCAGCACCAGATGTCATGATATGGGGGGGGGGGGGGGGAATCTACAGATGTATCTTGCACATGACTTAATAATCCTTAGATGTGAAGCCTAAGCTGTATAAAAGAGTGATTCTGTTTAGAAAGCTGGGTGAAGTTGTATTGTGTCAATGGCAAAACATCAATCACTTCTACCATAACTAGCATAATGGTTGCAGATGGGAATCAGAGAAGCTGCATCTCTGACGAAGTTGTGGTAGGCCACACAAGAAATTCTGTAGCAAATGGCGGGACTTGTTTTTCTGCCAACTATTAGTGATATAAGGGAGGTTAAGATCAACTCTCTCTGGATTGAGATTTCGAGTTCCAGGTTATGTATATGCTGAACGAGGTATTTAATTTGACCAATGACAGCAGGGAGAAGCTATTTCCTTACAATAATGACAATTTTTCTTCCAAATATAGGAGTTTGTTCACTATAATTTCAACATCTATACTCAAGGGGATGTATTGTATTTTTCCCATTTATTCAGAGGATAAGTGTTTACAGACTCATTCCATTGTGTGTCATGTACTTGTTTATTCTTTTTATGAAATACGTGTGCAGTATAAAGAAAGCTATAGAATTGCTAGCATATTATTGCAGGTGCCAGAAAACACAGATAATAACAGCATTATATAGCACCTTCAGAAAACATAGATAGTAACAGCATTACATAGCACCTTCAGAAAACATAGATAGTAACAGCATTACATTGCACCTTCAGAAAACATAGATAGTAACAGCATTACATTGCACCTTCAGAAAACATAGATAGTAACAGCATTACATAGCACCTTCAGAGAACATAGATAGTAACAGCATTACAAAGCACCTTCAGAAAACATAGATAGTAGCAGCATTACATAGCACCTTCAGAAAACATAGATAGTAACAGCATTACAAAGCACCTTCAGAAAACATAGATAGTAACAGCATTACATAGAACCTTCAGAAAACATAGATAGTAACAGCATCACATTGCACCTTCAGAAAGCACAGATAGTAACAGCATTACAAAGCACCTTCAGAAAACATAGTTAGTAACAGCATTACATAGCACCTTCAGAAAACATAGATAGTAACAGCATTACATAGCACCTTCAGAAAACATAGTAACAGCATTACATAGCACCTTCAGAAAGCACAGATAGTAACAGCATAATAATACTGCAGCTCCATGGTCAGAAGCTGGGAACTGTGCCTACACACAATATTGTGGGAGGTTCATTATATGGACATTGTAGTCCATTATTTTCAGTGTATAACATCACAGCAAAACCTTGGATGTGTAGCAGGTACTCCACAGAATTATATCAATTGTGTTTTGTATAGATTTACCAAACTGATAACTTTGAATACCGTTCAGACAGCGTGACCTTTGGGGATCCACAACTAATGACATGACATGGAGATGGACCTGTGTGTAACATTGTACCCATTACATCCTTTGATCATAAAATTAAATACTCTCTTGCCATCTCATATGGAAGAGGAGCTGATGCTGAAGTTATGAAGAAAACAACAAACAAACAAACAAAAATTTAACAATTTTTTTTTCATGAGATCCAAGGAAAATTACTCTGATTAAATATGGAGTAGAGATGAAATACTTTTCTTTTGCTATTATATGCGATTCATAAATACTCACCAACAAGATACCACATATTTACCTCATGCCTTGATCACAGTGTAATGTGCAGAATGAACAGATCAAAATTCATGACTGAGATGCTTGATGTTTGAAGTACTTAACCTGAGAGTATGTGATGCATGAAGAAAGGGGCAGATCATATTTGATGATATTATTTCACACCATGACCAGATGACAGAGTAACATTGGAATTGGCTGTGCTTTCTTTGATGTGGCCTATACTGTGTGCAGGTAATTCATTGTACAAGGTATATACACTTCATTATTGGCTGCTCAGATTTGTGTATACCTGACATTAAAGCTCTGCTGCTTTATTGAATGTGTAAACTATTGTAATATCACAGGCAAACACTTGCCTGTAGCTTTACTTGGGTGTATAGACTTTGCTGGTGTCAGCCAGAGACTTTGGACACAGAGACTTTCTGTCTGTGTGGAGACCCATTGTTTGACCCTTGCACTTAAAGTTGCATTCCGCGACGTAGTTGACCCAAATTATCAATATGATCCAACTTTTGTGCAATGAATGTGGAAATCAACCACTATAACACCCATGTTTTCCTTCTGAAGTTGTTTGTTGCGTTGTTGAGTTTTTTGGGAGTTTAATCATCGCGACTTCCATCGGTGGCTCACCGATGGAACTTGAATATTCAAACAGAGTGTGGCAGGGAATTCCTCGATAGCGTCATTTGGGTCATTTACATACAGATCTCGCGCATGCGTACAGCTTATGTTTTCGGTCTGAGCCGGCATTTCGTCTGCTTGTGAAGTTGTGGACGATCATGGAACCAAGAAAATTACGCCACTGACAGCGAAAAGAAACGTGCCCGCGCTGCGCGTGACAAAATAAGACAGACACACACAGTTTTCATCGGTGTTGAAAATATGGAGCGATAGCGGGTTGTAAAAGAAGGACAGGGTCAGCCTTGGGCGTGCAAGTGATGATGACGTCGCTGCATTCATTCTGAACAGGTCTGAGGTACAGATCAGTGCCCACTTGTCGCACGTGCCGAAAAAAAGATCAGAGAAGCCGCCCATTTCTTTGAAGGGGTTATATTCAAGTCGTCATGGATACTTTATCAGTCGTGTTTGTAATCTGTCAAGTTTGAATCCGAGTATCATTATCATACAACCGCTCCGCTTGCTGATTTTTTTTGGGGGGTGGGGTGGGGAGGGGGGGTAGGTAATTAAATTCAAGGGACAAATGTGCCGTTAATTAAGATCAGTAATAGACGACGGCAACTTCAGAGAGAGAGAGAGACAGAGAGAGACAAAAGGGCATATTAACTACGTTTCCTGCTAACTTCGAGATAAAATTTTGTCTGCACCGGCAGCTCTTGCCTGCACATATTGCGAGGAAGACGTGTCCGCGACTTGTGTTGCTTATCAAGCCGTTATTGTCTACAATGTCACAGATTTTTGTTATTCTATTCCTCATCAATTTTCTTTGGGCACTATAAAGTTTTCTCATGAACTTGACTGTTCTGTATTTCCGTAAAATTTCTTTCTTTCTTTCTTTTTCTTTCTTTCTTATAGGCAAAAAAAGACATTTGTCTGCATGCCACGTGTGGGAAGTTGCAACACGTTGCTCAGAGCCTCGTCCGACAGAGAATTTTACCAACAGATATTTCTCGAAGACAATATAACGAATTTATTTATTTTTTTAAATATGAAGGATTGTACTTGTAATTTCACATTGATGTGTACCACACCAGCCAAACGCATTTACAACGGATTAGAAGACGCTTTAAACGTTGTCCCCATTGACATAACCGTATACTGCACAACGGTCTGGACGGGTCCTCGGGTGTCACACTGCGTTCCGTATAATCGGACATGCGACATGAAAATTTGAACAGAGGAACTGTGAGTTTCGAAATATAAAATTTATTATACAAAGAAGGACTCTCTCCTTCAGTCATACCTATATGGTATTATCGGTCGTGACGATACATTCTCCGAAAACACACACACACACAAAGTCCAACTAAATGACATCCCATTTTTTGTAAATGCTTCCAGCACAGAAGTATCTATTGTCCTGTTCCTTCTTATAAGTCACATTCAGAACAAAAGTTGTTGTAAATAAACTTAAGATAGAAACTTTTTTTTTTTCAAACAAATAATTTAAGTCAAGTAATTCAGAATTTCATCTGGTCCTCTCTAGATCTGCTGGGTTTTTTGTTTGTTTTTGTTTTTGTTTTTTTTTTGGGGGGGGGGGGGGGGTTCTCTGTTTTTATTTTTTTATCTTTTTTTTTGGGGGGGGGGGATATTAACGCAATCCTTTAACTAAAATACCCTTATGTAAAGCAATATACTTCAACATCGAAAATCGCCAATGAGAAACAAAAAAAGGAGAAATACTTCGGAGTAAAAAATGAAAAAAATAACGCTAAACAAAAAATATGTATAATGAGGTCTTGGTCTGAATCAAAGACCTACGTTTGCCTGCAGAACCACGTGCGCAGGTATTCCAGGGTCAATCACTGGGAGCATACTCGGGGGGGGGGGGGGGGGGGTAGTTTTTGTAGCCGAAATAATTTTCTTTTTTTTTTTTTTTGCCGCAGTAATTTTCCTTTTTTTTTCTTGAATGATTCGCTATGTAGAAAACAAAATAATGTCTTGGTCCAAGTCGACGTGAGAGACCAATGTTTGCCTACACAGCAAGGTGCGGAGGTAATTATGGGTCTTTCACTTAGATCATGGGCATACACTTTCGGGTTTGTTTGTTTGTTTGTTTTTCTCTTTGTTTTTTGTTTGTATTCGAAGTAATTGTCTCGCCTTTTTATTTCGGTAATTTTCGATGAAAAAAAATAATGATACAATTACAACACAGGTATCTCATACATGTCTGGGTTTATCGTCACATGATCTGTTCATGCTTGTCACTTGAACTCGTTCCAAGAAATTCTTCTATACACATGGCAGAAATATAGATTGAGAGTTTCAACTCGGGCGACAATATGGCCCGATTTACCTGATAATCGGTCTCAATTACGTCTTCTTGTCAATTGAAAAAAAAAGCCGGAGAATTATTTGAACTAATTCTGGGCCTTAAAAACCTCTTGTGTTGATTTATGATTCATATGTCAAACGTGTACAGAACGTTAATAAAAATTCTGAAAGTTTTCCGACAACAAATTCCCAGATGGGACACCAGCTAGTTTATTTCTGTTCTTATGTGGGCCTTGTGGAGCGACTTATAACACATACGAAATGTTAGTGTTTGTATTTGAACAGTATAGTATTTTTTGGCATATATTATATGTTTCAGAAATATGTAATCGCCTCATTTATAAACTATAGTGTAGGGGTGGGCAGGAATATACGCAACACACACACACACACACACACACACACACACACACACACACACACACACACACACACACACACACACACACACACACACACATATATATATATATATGAAGAATATATCGAACGTATGTTACGTGTGTCATTTAAAATATATCATACCATGATGCAAACTTGAAATATATGATTGCCTCATTTTATATACATTGGAATAATCTACTATAGTGTAGGGTTGGTAGGAACACCGCGAGGAAAAATATTCAGACGATAATATTGACAAGATCTAAGAAGAGATTGGAAGAAAAGAAATGAAATACAGATATTGATTTGCAACGAATGTAGTCCATCATCAATAAAACAAACACCCTAAAACACAATTTTTGGCAGGAAACACGACAAATCCTCTCTCTCTCTCTCTCTCTCTCTCTCTCTCTCTCTCTCTCTCTCTCTCTCTCTCTCTCTCTCTCTCTCTCTCTCTCTCTCTCTCTCTCTCTCTCTCTCTCTCTCTCTCTCTCTCTCTCTCTCTCTTCTCTCTCTCTCTCTCTCTCTCTCTCTCTCTCTCTCTCTCTCTCTCTCTCTCTCTCTAGATAAGCATGAAGAGAGTGTTTTGCTCACTGACTGTAACCAAGGAGGGCTCTCTCTCTACCATCTTTGCTGTAACATTAATAACCAATGGTACTGTACTGAGGTACCCACAACCTAAAACTGCCGGTAGGAAATTACAGACAAAGCTTGAAATTGGAAACGCTTTTTGTTTCACTGCATAAAAATATAGTTTCCCGAGATTTGAGGTCAATATGTTCCAAGTTGCATCTGTATTTACGGTGAACCATAAAGATGACAATCATGTGTTTTTGTTTGCGACCATATGTGTTCTCATATTATCCATATACTCGTTTTCTACACTTATGTAATCTAACGCAAACAAATATGCCTTATCAAAATATATACCAATTGAACACAAACACAGTCCATGACCAACGATCGTGACTTGAAAAGAACATGTACAGGTTTAGCGTCAAAATGAACACCATATATAAAAGCTTTATTTGCTGTTTTTCGTCACTAGACTTGTCCATTTAAGATAGGTACAAACACTGTCATTGACACAGGACCATTATGTAAGACTGCATGCTGTCGTCTTCAAACGATGCGAAGGCCGTAGCCGTGAAGTTGAACAAACAACACAGGCACCGATGAGCGTACAAACTCGTCCATTTATCATTTGGTCTTGAGCTACGAATATGCATGATTAAAACATGATCAAGGACAGTTAATGACATGAAAAATTCTATACTCGTTGAGGACCACAAAATCGCGGTATTTCAGTGTTTCACGCTGTCTCCGCAGACAGCCCCGCAAGCACGTGGAAACTGCTTGCAGTAGTATTTTGCTCTCGCAATATAGCGTACGCCACGTGACCGGCGAGAGCCAGCTAGTTCTAAATATATCTCTCATCAGCGAGGAATTGCCCCAGAACCGTTGTACATGGCCGAATGCCGTTACAAACGGCACTTGCATGGTCGAATGTTAAAACTCTCTCTTACCGCCATAATATCATGTTTATTGACCAAAATGAAGGCACAACGGTCCTTCGACGCATGATTAGTGATGAATTGCGTGGGTAGGTACGTGTATGAAATATCGCGGAATGCAACTTTAATAGGCACTCGGATAGCAGAATGGATACACAGCTTCCAGTATACTTCCCTGTCTGTACATTTAGATCAATGCTTAAAACCGAATCTGATGTGACAGACAGTGACCAGTCCGGGCAGACCTGTGTATCTGTGAGTGGCTAATCTGTATGCAGAACCTGTCCTCAGGCTGAGTAGATTCAGTTGTACCCGGGGATGGCTCTACCAGCAAACCTGGTTGACCCAGGATCTCTTGGTTAATGGGAATGCTTCTATAGGCAAACCTGTTTGACCCAGGCTATGCTTGTTAATGGGTGTAAATGCATAGGCAAACCTGGCCGACCCAAGATCTGCCTGTTAATGGGTAAACTTGTTTATAAGCAAACCTGGCTGACCCACAGTCTGCCTGTCAATGGATGTACCTGTATGTAGGGAAACTAGTTTACTTGGGGTATATCTGTTAGTGGGTAGAAGTACAGCCAAACTCGATAATGAAGGATCACCTGGTAATGACTGTACAGGCAAACCTGTTTTACCTGAGGTCTGTCTGTTTTGCCAGGGTGATTCATGGTGTTCCTGTTAATGGGTGTACAGAGAAACCTGGATGGCCCAGGATGTCCTATTGTATATGGAAACTTTAGCATATAGGATCTGCAAGTAATGACTTAACTGGAAACCAGGGTTATCCAGCAGCCTGTTTATAGGTGTAGACCTACGTGAAAACCTGGCTTATCGGAATTCTTTTAATGGCTTAAAAGGAAACCTGGGGGACACAGGATCCCATGTTAATGGCTGTATATGGAAAGTGGGATAACAAAAGATCCATGTTAATGACTATATATGGAAAGCAGGGTAACACAGGATCCCATGTTAATAGCTCTTTATGGAAAGCAGGGTAACAGAGGATCCCATGTTAATGGCTGTAAATGGAAAGCAGGGTAACAGGATCCCACGTTAATGGCTGTATATGGAAAGCAGGGTAACATAGGATCCCATGTTAATAGCTGTATGGAAAGGAGGGTAACAGAGGATCCTATGTTAATAGCTCTTTATGGAAAGCAGGATAACAGAGGATCCCATGTTAATGGCTGTATATGGAAAGCAGGGTAACATAGGATCCCATGTTAATAGCTGTATGGAAAGGAGGGTAACAGAGGATCCTATGTTAATAGCTCTTTATGGAAAGCAGGATAACAGAGGATCCCATGTTAATGGCTGTATATGGAAAGCAGGGTAACAGGATCCCATGTTAATGACTGTATATGGACAGCAGGGTAACATAGGATCCCATGTTAATAGCTGTATGGAAAGCAGGGTAACAGAGGATCCTATGTTAATAGCTCTTTATGGAAAGCAGGATAACAGAGGATCCCATGTTAATGGCTGTATATGGAAAGCAGGGTAACAGGATCCCATGTTAATGACTGTATATGGACAGCAGGGTAACATAGGATCCCATGTTAATAGCTCTATGGAAAGCAGGGTAACAGAGGATCCCATGTTAATAGCTCTTTATGGAAAGCAGGGTAACAGAGGATCCCGTGTTAATGGCTGTATATGGAAAGCAGGGTAACATAGGATCCGATGTTAATGACTGTATATGGAAAGTGGGACAACACAAGATCCATGTTAATGTCTGTGTAGGGAAGCCTGGGTGACTCAAGATCCTTATGGGGGATGTGTGAGAAAACCCACGTAACATATGATCTTGTTATTGGCTGAAGAAAAAAGAAAAAAAAAAAAAAAGAAACCTGTGTCATCCCATTACTGATTGTACAGGGAAACTTAGATGATTGTATAGAGAAACCTGCCCATTTTAAAGTGACTGTGTAGGAAACCAGTATGAGGGTTAGTTGCCAAATGGGTGGGTGGGTGGGGGGCAAACAGTCTGATTTTAGGTATGGAAGTCTGTAGCCAGAGTGACTGGCAGGTCTGTTAGCAAGTACCTATATCAATAAACTTGGATGAACCAAGGCCTCCTAGTTATAGAAAGTTGTTCACTTTGGCTATGCGATTGTGATACAGCTTGTGTCTAATTCCTGATCATGATGCATTAGGGAGGATAAAACCAAAGTTGTTGAAGCAAATGAGGCTGGACATAGACATATAATCACTTTTGGTATGTTGTAGAGTCACGGGTTACAGAGTGTCTTATTAAACACAGCAGATTAACAATATGCGTTGGTTCTTTCTACGCAGCATATTTACGGCTAACAGTAACGAGGGTCAGGAAGCGGTTTCCCGTACTGGCATACGGGGGCTTTTTATTTACTGTACTGGCATACTGGAAGCCCTCTTGTTTTACGTAGTTCATACTATCCAAAATTTTGAAAGATTTTAATTTTCCCTACTGTAGAAAAATGATTACCTGAACCAGCGTACAGAACCCCCCACCCCCACCCCGCTTCAGTAACTGCCTCCGTGATAACCACATTTTACCATTTCAAAGGCAAGATGTCTTGGTGTGTTCATCAAGGAGGTACATGAGATCAGCCCTTACAGGAGCTCTATTATTACATTTCCAATACAGTAACTTACAAATACACAGCTACAGTGGCACCATAGTGAATATATAAAGTACAATCGGCTGTTTCAAACTTCACTTTTCTACTCTGGGGATAAACTTTTGACTTTGTCATGTTAATGTGGGTTGTCAGCATGAAAGTGTGGCAAATCAAAATGGTTCTCATGTGACTTGTTTTGAGTTCCAGGCTACTGTGTAGCCACCGATTCTGCTTTGCTTGAGATATTCAGATATGTGTATATTAATCGTGTTTTTTTTGGGGGGGGGGGGAGTGGGTGTGTGTTTTAATGTATTATTTACATATTTCTGTATCCACTGCTTTCAGGAAACGCATTCTGCTGCAGAGTCACAGCTCCTATCGCCACCTGGTGAGTACAATTTGATTTTAAGCCATTTCAGGTGCAGTGTTATGCACAGGTTAAGGGCTGGTGTTGAAATATTGTATCTAACCATGTCAAATATGACACAAATGTTGTAATTTGTAGAGATTTTACAGATGAGACCACTTTTTACATCAGTCTGGTAGCAAGACCAAAATGGGCAAGATTATGGCTTGTCAATCCCCGCCAGTGAGGAGAGCAATTTTCTTTGCTTTCTTGCTGATATCAATATTTGACCTGACCTATTCTTCAATTTGTGATGTAACATCAGAAAAGGGCTGAGCTGGTCTTTGATGGAGGGTGAGGGGGTGGGGAAGATGCCAAAAATAAGTTAAAAAAGAAAAAGTGATTTGATGCTGAAAGATTGCTGTCTAGCATGGAGAATGTATTTCCAAGAAATAGCCCGATAGTGATTGAAGATATCAGCATCAATGTGGACGTTTGTAAATTGATTGTGGGAAAAAGAAAAGAAGCTGAAAATTGAATTCCATTCATCAACCTTTATTTTCCTGAGATCTATTTAAGTGCATATGAGATATCCCTGTGGGTTCAGTTCCACATGTTGGGTTGGATTCGATTTTGCCATGGTTGTTTATAAGGGTTACATGGCTGGTATGATGGATGAAATTGCACTTGGTCTTAATTGGAGTCACTTACTGGATCCTTAAAGTGCAGCAGGTAAGTGATTGACAGGAACAATTGCCAACCCAGCTCTGAGCTCATGCCGTTTTTGTAAGTTACTCCTTTGGTACAAGTTGGTCAAGAACAGTGACTGGTATTGCAAAAATTAATTTTTTGAAAATTATGGTCTGTCATAAAATGATTTAATTCTGAATGTCAGAGCATTTGAGACAGCTTTCCATGGGTTCACTACATTGAGGAAGATAGTTTGTGGCATACCTGATTATAAACACAGGCACAGATCCATGGAGGACAAGAGTTCGTAAATAACTAGTTTAGGACAAGGTATTTACGCAATCTGGTTGGCCATTTCATTAACACTAATGCCTCAATTGTATAATGTACAGGCATGTCAGTCGTTTACTTTGAAGTGACTATTCACTTACCGTATGAAAATAGACAAAAATATTACAAGTCCTGATGTGAACTTGGGAGACACATAATTTGTTATTGTCTTGGCACCTGTAAATTGGATGGAGTCAACCTTATGCAATTCGCTTTAAATTTTCTTAATGACATACCTGTATGTAACTGGGTAATACTGGTAAGACCATTCTGTGACAGATGACATACCTATATGTAATTGGGTAATACTGGAAACACCATTCTGTGACAGATGACATGCCTCTATGTAACTGGGTAATACTGGAAACACCATTCTGTGACAGATGATGTACCTGTATGTAACTGGGTAATACTGGAAACACCATTCTGTGACAGATGACATACCTGTATGTAACTGGGTAATACCGGTAAGATCATTCTGTGACAGATGACATACCTGTATGTAACTGGGTAATGCTGGAAACACCGTTCTGTGACAGATGACATACCTGTATGTAACTGGGTAATACTGGAAACACCATTCTGTGACAGATGACATACCTGTATGTACCTGGGTAATACTGGAAACACCATTCTGTGACAGATGACATACCTGTATGTAACTGGGTAATACTGGAAACACCATTCTGTGACAGATGACATACCTGTATGTAACTGGGTAATACTGGTAAGACCATTCTGTGACAGATGATGTACCTGTATGTAACTGGGTAATACTGGAAACACCATTCTGTGACAGATGACATACCTGTATGTAACTGGGTAATACTGGTAAGATCATTCTGTGACAGATGATTGACAGTCTTTGCTGCAATTGGGTAACATGGATTGAGCTATTCTGTGATACACCATTGACAAAGTGTTGCAGTGTAACTGGGAAATAACAGGTTAAACCAATCTGCAACAGGCAGTTGAGCCAGTCTTTCAAAATATTGAGTAATGACAGTTAAACCATTCTGTGACAGACCATTGACAAAGTGTTACACAACTGTTAACTGGTTAAAACAGCTGGAGCCAGCAATAGTTGTGTTTTGCTTGTCAAGGCTGTGGACAAACAAAGACTCCAGCTTTAATCCTGGCTTGGTCAGAAAACTTTGGGTCAACAGATTTCCTTGGAACAGGTTGAGGTGGTACCCAACCCTCACCAAGAAAAGTTGTTGACCTATGTCATGTTGTTCTGAAAAGTCTTGTTCACGATTCTTGTTCCAAATATTATTTATTAACAAGAAATTAAAACAAAAACATGAAAGTTGATGCTGCGTTTTCATTTTACGCGCCTTTGACCGTTTGAGTGGGAAAGTGTACAGGCAGCATGTCATTGTCAAACAAAAATGAACTTTGTTGATTATTCAACACTAGGACTGAATGTAAAACAGAAATTTAAGGGTTAATGGATGAGATTCTGTATACAGCACAAACAAATTTATCTGTTTAGTGTCCGGTACAAGTACACATGTGTGTTCAGACAGACAGATCTTGTTTATTTGTTGTCTGAAGGTCATGGTAACTATACAGCTATCAGTAAACCAGACACAGATGACCCAAATGTCAACAGGAGGTAAGGAGGTCAGAGTTCGCATTACATGCATAGCATATGATACAATGTAGCCAAACATTTGATTGGTTGTGTTCATGTCACAGAATATGTGTGAGGGAACAAGGAACACAGATGAACCTTCTATACAGGTAATTCTTTTCACACAGGCATTCTTAGGACCATTTAATTTTCTGTGAGGACTGGTGTGTGGCACACACACAAACAGACAGAAACACAGACACAGACACACACACAAACCTGTTGGTATGACAACAGTGTGGTAATGTAATGCATCAAGTGGTCAAATTTTTGTTGGCAGTGTCTAGATGGTTTTGAATTTCGAGTAGATAGTGATTGATTCCTTCAAGAATATTGTAATATTGTGAGATGCTGGGAGCACAGATGTCAGTGTTGTGGTCACCTTGTTTGGTAGATTCATGAACTTATGTTGAAAGTTTTAGGCCTGTAAAACTGACAGACATGTTTTTCTTTTTTTTTTTTTTTTTAAATCATTTATGATGAAACTTTGAAGTGACTTGATTGAGATGTAATGCTTCTCAATGTACCAGTTGGTGTAGGGACAGCCTGGAAGCACGATTCTACTGGAGTGTATACATGCATATTGTTTTGTAGGAGAGGAAGTGCTACGTTGTAAATAGTAGTGGGTATGTAGTAAGCTGATGGCTGGCAGCCAGTTCCACAGGACTGGATATGGTGCATGTAAACCACAAAAGAACACTTTTGACTTTGTGTCTTGAGCAAACACTGGCATGGGTGAGAAGTGCCTGAGGCCAGCCAACAAGAGTCCCTGTGTTGTGCAAAGTAATTCCTTCTACAGTCCTTCCACTCCATTAAGCGCTTGCTTATGGCGAGACCCATTCCTCATACCACCACATGCCTTTGGACTGTGAAGCGATATGTAGTTGCATTAATTTTGTATTAGTTATCCTCTTGTCTGGAAATGATTAAATATCAAATGTTATACAGGGTGTTTCCACCATGAGGGGCCCAAGTGTGGGATCTTGTCAGTCTTGAGCGACTAATGACTTGAGAGACTGCATGTTGTAATGAGATGGCTGTTAATCATAATAGATCTGCTTACATGATGGATTACACCTCTAGCGGCTCAAATTAAGTTTAAAATGCAGTCTTCACAGAAGTTTTTCAAGTGCTTTAAAGTGCTGGAGTTTGTCACAGTTTTTGTGGCAAGAAAGCTTGAAAGTAACAAATTTGTCAGGAAAGCTGAAAAAGGACTTTAATTCTAGTCAGTAAAGTTTAGGAATGCAACTGGAATATTTTGTCAAGTGTGTTTGCTTTACTAACAGTATTGAAGCAAAGTGTGCTCACAGTGTCTGAAGTCCTGTGGACAGTGGTTGGTGTTTGTTGATGAAATTTGTGGACTGTTTTGGCATATTGTGCCAGTGGTCATGATCTGGTGACTAGTTACCACAGGTAGTCACCGTGACTCCATGACAGTGGTTACCACAAGTAGTCACCCTGATCTCATGACATTGATTACCACAGATAGCCACCATGATCCCATGACAGTGATTACCACAGGTAGTCACCATGACCCTGTGACATTGATTACAACTAGTAGTCACCATGATCACATGATTTGATTACCACAGGTAGTCACCATGACCCCTGTGACAGTGGTCACCACAGGTAGTCACCATGACCCTGTGACTGTGATTACAACTGATAGTCACCATGATCCCATGATTTGATTGCCACCGGTAGTCACCATGACCCTGTGACAGTGGTTACGACAGGTAGTCACCATGTATTTGTCCCTTATATATTTGTTCTGAAAAATAGCCTAACCGTAGGGTATTTATGTTCTTGTACAGTCTGTATGCCTTTAAAAGTGGTTTTACTCTACTCTGGCTGTTGAGGGTGGGCTTGCTGCTGAGAGCAGGTCAGCTACACTGTCAAAAGTAAAAGTTATGACACTTCAGTTACTTTTGTTGGGAAGGAGGGGCTTGTTTCCTGATAGTGACACAGCAATTTATGACAAATTACATTTTTTTTACACAGTTTTGGGTAATTTCAGCCACACATTGTCAAAGTTCTGTGCTTCCTTTTGTCCTACTTTATCATAAACACAGCTGTTTCTCTGTATACGAATTTAGGCTGTGCTTCAGTGTACAGTTGAAATACATGTCCAGGTTCTGTTGTATTGACCTGTGTGTGCGTGAATAGATTTACTCGACTTGTATTTACTTTACAAGGTTACATGCACCTAGAGTGCACAGCTTGCCAGAGGCAATGCTGACCGTGGTCTCTAAATACCACATGATCAGCTGGATTAAGGCTTAACATTATGCCATGTCCATGGGGACTTGATTAGTTTGCATAATATGTATACCACTAAAGTAATGGTTTTATCTCCAAGAAGTCTTAGATATTGACTTGCCAGACAACTTAACTATTTTGTGGTCCAGAGATGAAATTAGAATTGTTTTACACAGACTGGTAGCCCATTACGGTACAGCTCCAGGTGTGCGGAGACTCCCATGCTGCAGGTGAACTGTTGTTATTTTGTGGTTGGCTCCTACAAAGCATGTGCATTCATGCAGATTCTTGTTTTTAAAACAGTAAACGGGTGTGACAAATGCATCCTTTTGACTGGTATAAGTTTTTCAATTTTACAGAAGGGTTATATTTTCCCCAAGCAGTGACTGGAGAGTCTCCTCTCAGTGATATTTTATCACTAACATGTGTATGCAAGACATACCATATTAAATAATTTACCACGTGTATGCATAAAAAATGGATATTAACAGATGAGATACATCACATACCCTAACTTACTCAGATATGGGAACCATGTCGTGATACTTGTACATTGATATTTGTTGTGGTAAATGTTAGCTGACCATTGGGTAATGGACACCATGCAGAAGACATTGTCCTGGCAGAGGCAACAGTTTTTTAATTGTGTTTGATGGCATTGATGTACCATTGACCTAATATGCCTCCAGAATGAGAAATGCAATGTATCTACATAAACTAGTACATTAGCAAATGTTGTTTTAAACCTTTACCGCCTCTCTCTCTCCCCCCCCCCCCCTCCCCCCAAAGTAGTGGGAAGAGTGAGTTCAGCTCAGGAAAAGTTCAGTGTCACATGGCACTCAACTGGGATTTGGATGAGGAAAGGCTGGTGTTAAATGCACTTTATGTCATATGTTTATTTAATTCTACATAAATTGATTGCAGCAGCATGGGAAGAAAGGTGTCGCGAATTAGTCTTCATGATTCATGAAGAACGTGTGTGTTATTGTTCTAAATGTTAGAAGTGTTGAGTGTCACTGATCCCTGATGTGGTGGATTAAGCCTGTGTGCCTGTGCAGTCTCTCTGTCTGTGTTCAATACGGCAGTGGCCCCCGGGCTGCATGCCTGCAGCACAATAACAAACACAAATATGATCTGTTGATATATCAGGCCCTCAGAGAAATCAGCACATAGCCATTTAATGGGGCCACATTTTCTTTGCTGGTTGATTATCCTGAGTAACAAGGTCACTACAGTCCAGTGTGTCCTGGTTACCAATGGCAGACTTGGATGCTTCATGGAAGCAGGAAAGACAGGATGCTGCTGGCTGTGTCCTAGCAAAGCCAGTCTTGGACTTCCTTTTCTTGCTTCCGATTTGCTAAGTACGAGATTTCCCGCTGTGGGGTGTCCATTGTCAGTTGTATAGATTTTCCCTGTAGCCGCCAATATCAAGAAGGTGAGCACAAACGTGGGACAATGTTTACAATGTATCAATGTTGGCTGGTGGGGTGTTGTGCTGTGACAATGCTTACAATATATCATTATTGGCTGGCCGGGTGTTGCGCTGGTACGGGGAGGCTGGATAGCTGACGGAGTGAATAGATGAGTATGGGAGACACCAAAGGTGTGAAGCCAAGCAAACCCCATTGTACTCGCCTGTACGCAACAGTGTCATTGATCAGCATGTAGTCAGTGACTGTGAAGACCCAGCCAGCAGGCTCTGTGGGATCATCCCAGTCCTCCGGTTGTGGACAATAACATTAATTGTTTGGAAGAGATTTTCTGCTTGATAAAGGACTGCCATGGCTTTGGAGGAAGAGCCTGATCAAGTTCTGTGAAGCATGTCTGTGCGTTTTATTTGGGTGACTTAGATTTGAATCAACACATTTTTCCCTCCTATTCTTTTTTTTTTTTTTTTTTCTCACAAATAGAAAGGGTGACATGTAGGGCAGGGGCAGCTCAGAGCTACATAATGAAAGTGCCTTGCAAGGTGAGACAGCAGCTGTGAGAAAAACAAAAAGGTTCATAAGGAATTGTTTTTGAGGAGTTAATTGAAAGAACCGGGAGCTGGAGCAGAATTTGAGTAAAGCCTGCTGGTATAAAATTGACTTGACTAGAGGTAACTGGCTTCACAAGGCAAGATATTGCATCTCTCTATGGCAGAAGGAAATGTAGTAGAGCTGATTGTATATCTTGTGGGCCCACTCTATGGGTGGCCAGTTGGCTTACCTGTGGCCTTGGTGTGTCAATCTGCCGTCTCTTAGGATCGTCTGGTTGTCTGCTGGCTCATGCACACATGTCCTTCCACTCATCGTCTTCAGTCATGCTGTAAATAACATTTCCTGGACCCATAGGATGGCAACAAATGGCACAGTTTGCAGGTTAGACAGTGGACTTATTTTCGGGGTGGGGGGTGGGGTGGGGTGAAGAGCTATTGCTGTGAGGAGAAAGAATAATAGCCATGGGTAGTCGAGGCAAAACAGGCCGCCTTAACCCTCTCCCACTTTAATTAAAACAGATTCTAAGGTAGACAAGGCAAAACACGCTGCCTTAACCCACTCCCACTTGAATTAAAAC
The DNA here is from genome assembly GCA_964020975.1 of Hermodice carunculata. Taxonomy (NCBI): domain Eukaryota; kingdom Metazoa; phylum Annelida; class Polychaeta; order Eunicida; family Amphinomidae; genus Hermodice; species Hermodice carunculata. The sequence continues at coordinate 67,206,272 of OZ026619.1, forward strand.
AGATTCTGTGGTGGACAAGGCAAAACACACTGCCTTAACCCACTCCCACTTGAATTGAAACAGATTCTATGGTGGACAAGGCAAAACACACTGCCTTAACCCACTCCCACTTGAATTGAAACAGATTCTATGGTGGACAAGGCAAAACACACTGCCTTAACCCACTCCCACTTGAATTAAAACAGATTCTATGGTGGACAAGGCAAAACACTGCCTTAACCCACTCCCACTTGAATTGAAACAGTCTTAGGTACAATAGGCAAAACATGCCACTTTAATACTGTCCCGTTTGATCTAAAATGGAGTCTCAAATCAAAGAGGCGAAAACATGCCACCTTAAACCTGTCCCACTTGAATCAGAACGGTCTTAGGTAGACTAGGCAGAACACGCCACTTTAACACTCTCCCACATGAATTTAGACTGAGTTTAAGACTCATTCAACAAATTTCCGTGGCACAGGTGATCCAACTCATGCAGCCAATGCTGTTGACCAGGGAAATGCTATCTTGATAGATCACATCAACAGTTCTCCTTCAAATTGTTTTTCATTACTGTTGAAGTAGTCAACATCACTGAAACAGTACATTTTACCACCAGGTGGTTCTCATTGATTTAAGTGGGAAAAGCCTAATTCTGCTTGCGATTGCAGTGGTCCCCCTCACACGGCCACATTAGAGGGGTAGTCATTTTTGAGGAGGACAATACAGTACAAGTGGACACTGAGAAAGGCCTTATTGATGGGTGGCCCTTGGTGAGAGGGGCGTAGCTAGAGGGCGACCACTGTGTGTCTTTCAAGACAAACATGTGTAACGGAGTGTCATGATGTGTTGCAGAACTTGACTCTTGCCAGTTGAACTTTGTATATTTAGAGGGACTTCTGAACTTACCTATAAACCTTGGTGCCACAGACTCTTTTGAAAGAAAACAGCCGTAAGTTACCCAACTACGGCTTGCTATTTGAGAGTCTGCTGTTGTAGCAGAGCATCATGTTGTGCATTTTCCGTCTAAAGTATCACCAAGTGGTCAGATGGTTCGTGCTGAAGGTTGCTGGTTCAAAACCTGGCCGTTTGTGGTCAAAAAATTAATCATAGCAAAGCTTGGTTTGTGTTTCAGAGTTTGTTCAATTCTTGCTTTTCTTAACAGAGATATTACAGTAACACCTGTCTTGAAGGACCACTCCAATAAGAGACCACCTGTCTTGGAAGACCCCTCTAATGGAAAACCACCTGTCTTGAGAGACCACCTAACTTGGAAGACCGCCTCTTCAGGATACTTTGCTTATTACTTTTCATCTTTACACTTCCCAAGAAAGGCCGCCTGTCTTGAGAGACCTGAAAATTGGTCAACCCAACAGGTGGTCTTTGAAGTCAGGTTTCACTGAACTGTTTTGAAAATTTTCAAATAGTTATCGCTCTACAAAGAGATAAGATCTACAAAGTAATCATCAACAGGTCAAACCCCTGGTCTGCATATTTCATTCAAAAGACCATCTTTCTATAATTAGTTGAAACAGTTGAACTTGCTTGATAACTTTAGGTGGGGCAGACCGACTGTGTTCGTAAATTTTCACTCAAAGCAGCCTGACGTGGAGGCATGTGTTTGTATAGTTGTGTGGGAGGGAAGCTGGTGCACTGTGGCAGAGTCAGTGGCAGATGTTCATCGAAAATGTTACCACTGCCAGTGCTGGGCCAAAGATTGTTGAGTTTCTTTGTGTAGTGGAGATGAAGTGACCATGATATACTATTCAAATGAGGACTGTGTAGAATGACTTAGGAGTTCTGTATAACTAGTGTTGGGCAAAATGCACTGAACATTTGTATTCTTCGTATGCTAGCTCCAACACAGATATATGATTGAAGTAGTAGGTGTCTCACAAAGCAAGTACTTCTGTATCTCTTTCAAGGTAGAAAACTGTATAACCTAAAAAAAAAATATATGTATATATAAACCCCTGAAAGCTGAAAGAATGTGCAAACGAAAAAGCAGGGATCTGCTGTAGTTTGAGGGAACACTATTTTTCAGACAGAGTTTGACTGGCCTTGAGAGGTGGATTATGGCTATGGGATTCCCAGCCAACACTCACATCTACTGCCACATCCTCTAAAGTGTATATGGGTGTGGACATAGCCCTATCCTAAGTTTTTAAACAATTCATGATTTGGTTATTGGAGATTGAAACCAGTGACAAGGTCAAATGCCTTGTGGCATTCAAAAAAAAAAATGGGTTAAGAATATGACCCTGTTATTCCAGGACAACCAAAGCCTGCAAGAGCTTCCTAGTTTCATCAGTGTGTGGGTGTGAATGTGATAGGTTCAAGAGCTCATACCATGCAGTCACATTTGTAGTACTTGCTCCTTTTTGGGATCAAGGCCAACCCTGTGACACTCATGCGAAACGTTGATTATTTGTAAAAAAGACTGTCATGGAAAAAGAAAAAGACTTTTAAATAGTCATCAAAGAGTTACAATCAATAGCCAGGTGGATAGGTATTAAGCTGTGATCATGAAAGTGGGCCAACGTCATTTATAAGCAATAGTCAACCAAAAGTTCAAATAGAAGCATAATCTTCCAGCTGTGTAAAATATCAAATTATATGTTGTATAAATACACGATTTTTTTTAACACCTTACAGACTTAAGCTTTGGGTCAAGGCTATGAGGTAAAGACCAGTTGCAAAACATGCAAGTTTTAAATTGCATAGCCCTGTGACGTATAATTGGGTTAAGGTCCTCTGTAGGTGTGGAAAGCGCTGTATGTAATGCATTATCCTGTATAATATTGACTGGTTCAAGAAGTAGGCCTTGTTGATCCTTTTCTGCCTGAATTCAGACTTAAAGAATGAGTCAGCAACTTTCCCTGGCATGGATTGGGTGCCAAGTATTGACCTGGGTGTCATCTTGGCAGGACTCATCTGCTATTCTCCTTCATGTTGATTAAATTACTATTTAAATAAGTCAAAAACATTGAAGCAGGCGCCATTTGGCTATCAACCAATATAAGGATTGACACAGAAAAGGGATTGAGCCCTTTAGAATAGGGATTGAAGCCTTAGCCATGCATTCCCATATGCATGGGACCAGTGCCATTCTCCTCTTAGATTCCATATAAAGCTGTGGGGGACCATAAAATTTAACACCTTCCAATCTTTAAATGACTAGAACTCAAGAAGTACGTGCCAGGTTTTATGGCGGTAGGAACAAAATTCCAGTTGTAAAGAGTTGCATTCTTTCTCCAGTTGAAATTTATAGAGCTCAGACCCAATATGAAAGTTGACCCAACCACCCTACTTGGATGAGTGCCACAGTGGCACTCATGCAGGTCTTTCAGCATGATTTATGCAGGTGTCCCAGCACCTGGCTGGTCACCCAGGCCTGCCAGGGCAAGTGCCCCAATGGCTGTTCACCTTGATCTTGGGGGTATGACATGCAAGTGCTGGAACAGAGCACTGCTTGCCAAGACCAGGACTTCAGCAAGTGCAGCCCTCCCCCTCTTGCTCCTCCATCCACCTCGCTTCCCCCCCCCCCCCCCAAATCACCTCTCCATACTGGGTACAAAGTGTCACCCTGTACACAGTCAACTGTGTGTATATTGACTTGCTGCTTGACAGCAACTGTACCTGATTAATCATCCTCAGCTGGATATTAATCCCCATAATGTAGAATTGTAATTGTCATTCGGGTAATGTGGTTTAGGTTAAACTAGTGTGCCTGTGCATGTAACAGTCATTGAGCCACTCTAATTGGGCCAGCGCACAGTACACTTTGTCCCACCTGCTCTCTGACCACAGCCTCATCTCCACCAACGCTTTCAGTCTCAAAACTGCAAAACTGGTAACGGATGATTTTAAATGTCATACACTCATGTTTTTTCTTGAAACTTTGATGACATTTTTTTTTCATTGAACATGTTGGAGATCAGTCAGGTTGAAATAATCTGTTAAAACTGCTCGCTTTTTTGAAGCTGTGAGTGTTGACAGTGGTACTGGTCATTGGTCATTACTGTTGCTAATATTGGTAACAAAGGGTTCATGGCCCCCTGCCTTCACTGTCCATGTCTGGCTTTCAGCCCGCAGCAATAATTGGAGGTCCACTAAATGGGGAGACAAATATGATGATAAGCCACTTGCTCTCATTGCAGTAACATACAGGAGTGATATATGGGTAGAATTATATTTTGTGTATCTGTCTATCCGTATGTTACTTATGTGGAAAGCAGCTTGCATCAAAAGACATGAAATTGAATTCATATTGATGTTTTAAAGACTTGAACTGCATAAAAAAAATTTCCTTCTCTGTGGTTGGTTTATATTCACTGTAAGGTCGTCACTGTGACATGTATTGTCTTGCTGTGTGGCAGGTCATTGTGAGGACATCCTTATTGGAATTGTGCATTGGTCTGGAAAAGTTCAGCCTGAGAGGTGAACTGCTGGATGACATGGAGTTCCTAGTTTGCCCATTGTGTCACAGGAATTTGTACCCAGTCATAAGTGAGGAAATACTATGAAAGAACTTCCTTGTACTATTATATTGTAAAAAGTCTGAAAAAGGCTACAGTTTATTGCTTCCATAACACTGTGTGTAGCTGCAGTAAAAGTTGACAAAAGATTGATAGATTTTACCACAGCAGAACTGAAGAGCACTCATACAACACAGAAAATTGCATAATAATCCATTGAGCTTCCCAATGAAGTCAGCCTGTTTGGTAAGCTTTGTGTCGAAACAGACTTCTGAATCCACTCCTCCACCCGTGCAAGGAAAACTTGCTCTTTATGTCAGAGCCAGATGTATCCCTGAATAACCTTTTGTGATTACCCTTGTTACCTCATATTGATTTTTACAGCAGATAATGTGGTCTGGAGGAATTGATCCAGGTTACATAACGCACATGTCAGTGTTGGCCTGACAAGCCCCTGTTTAGCCTGTCACCAAACAGCTTGCAAATATCACAATTACTTGGATACTCGAGAGATCTCATCTAATATCAAGTGATGGCATATTGGAAATCCAAGTTGAAAAGCAGGGGTAAATCCATATGGTCTCCATGTACTAATAACTTTCCAATTGAAATTGATGAAAGTCCTTCATACAAATTCCCAAATGAGAAAGAAAGTAAAAAATGAGTCCAATGCATGAAGCTTCACATGGCCAAAGTAAAGTGGGGGAAAAAGGAAGACCTTGGAAATGTGTTGGGTAAAAGGCTGTGATTGTGGGGCTCCTATTTCTGTGGATATAAATTTGTCCTTCAATAGGAAATTTGATCATGTCTTTGTGAGATGACTGTCATTTGGGTGCATATGTAAGATACTTTGGACCCATGGTCTGGTAAAGCCTGCTGAATCATAATCTTATATGACGTATCATGGGCCGACTTGGACAAAGTACCATACACAGCTGTGGGGACATTGATGGTAGTGCCAGAAAAATTGACCTTGTGCCTGTTGTGTCCTGCTCATCTCCGAGGTGGAAATTTATTGCGTTGAGGGTTTGTTTGATAGAACTGCCAGCGTAGAATGTTAGCGAAGGTGAAGCGTATGCAGGCCCAGTGTGGCAAGGCATCACCAGCGTCTGCAACACATGACTGTAAAAATAACTTGTGACAAGTAATTTGTGCATGGAATGGGCTTGTGCATTACGGAAATGAAGGGAAAGCATCTGTAGGAATAATCAATAAGGCCGTGGGACAACCCCTGACCCAGCGCGCGCGGCCCGCCCCAACCTCATGCTGTTAATCTGAATCTCTGTATCCTGTCAATGCGGGCGTGTTAGCCAAACAGTCCAGGAGCTGGGGATATATGCTTTATGCCACAATGCATGTTGGGGCACAAGATTTCTTCAGCAACTGACAGAAAAATGCCCTAATATAGTGATGTGGACTTTGTGTTTCATAAATTTATGTAATAATATGGGATTAATGTAATAATTGTGGGTGAGGATGGGGGATATTGATTTTTCGTGATACTGCGAGGCTGGCCGGACAGATGAGGAATTTGATAGATCAATGCATAAATTGTGACATTCTGCTTTGGGTTATCTGGCGTTACGTGAGTTGAGCTTGAAACTCATCTAATATTATTTGTGGGGAGGGGGCTGAGTGCCATGTTTAGTGGTTAGAGGTGGATGCTGCATTGCGGAGGCCTCCTGTGTTGCTGTCAGCCCTGCTAGTATGCCATTGTGTGTACACTGGACCCCATTAATTTATCATGCAGGTTATTGAAACTTGAGGCGTCAAACCATTTTCATTAGATGTGAGTCTATTGTTGTTGCACTGAGCTACAATTAGGGGGCTCTGGCTGCCTGTGAGGGAAGAGCTGCGGGGGTCAGGCGGCCACCACGCTTAGTGCCATGGTGGATGTACCGAGACCCGACCACTGGTGTAACAACCAGCACAGGTACGTGCGATTTGTTGCAGCTAGGATATGAAGATGGCTATTGTTGCCGCCTGGTACAGGTGCCAATGATACTGTCATCCTAGGTCTTGCGAGGTGGGAAGGCTGCTCCATTACTATAATTCTGTACTGGGTAATTAAAAGAGGCAAGTGGTTTGATTAAATTGAATGGGGATTTAGATTGCTAGGCCTGCTTAAGATGCTGCAAGTGCTCAGGTTTACCAAAGAGACCATGGACACTGTCGCTGGCATGCCGCCCAGCAAGCCTGGTCAATAGTTGTAGGGCCATCGAGAAATACCAACATTGACTTAGATGGCCTGTGTCGACTGATTTCACCTTGCTCACTCAACTGGGGGCATTTGATACCACAGCTTATATTGACACATGTCGGCTCTATCAATTTGGACATTGGGGACAAGGAAAACATTATATCAGCAATTATATGGGACTTTGATATGTTCCCACAATGAAATGCCAATGGAATATTATTGATATTATGATGTATCATGAATACAATGGAGACTCTATAGAAAATAATTATATGATAGGACAAAGAAGTTTAATATCGTAGCTTTGGAATTATTGATGATGTTGATATAATTACTTTTTCAATACACTAGAAAAAACAGTCCTCAAATTTGTTCTTGTTTTTTCCACCATAAAATGTGAATGAGATTTTATAATATTATTTTATGATTCGTTATATAACGTGCTGAATTCATAGATCATTCACGGATGGCTATAGTACTCTTTCTCAGTACTTCTCAGTACTCAGAAATAGTTATAGTACCCTTTCTCAGTACTCCTTAGCACTCAGAGATGGCTGCAGTACCCTTTCTTAGTACTCAGGGATGGTTGCGGTACTACTTCTCAGTACTCAGTGGGTTGCAGTACTGTTTCTCAGTACTCAGGGAGGATTGCATTACTGTTTATTACTTCTCAGTACTCAGGGATGCAGTACCATTTCTGAGTACTTCTCAGGGAGGGTTGCAGTACTGCTTCTCAGTACTTTTCAGTTCTTTGACATGGTTGCAGTAGTTTCTGGGTATTTTTCAGTACTCGTGGATGGTTGGAGTACTGTTCTTCAGTACTTTTCTGTACTCAGGCATGGTTGCAGTACTGTTTTTCAGTGCTCCCTTTTGGCTCCAGAAAAGTACTTTCCTGCTTTCAAAAGGGGCAACTTGTCAGTTCATTGGACAATGATGATAGAATTCAAGAAAAACTTCACATATTTTGGTTTATGTTGTAAGTGAAAATACATCAGCAAGATATTTTATTATAATTTGGATTCAACACGTCTACAGGAGTAAAATACAAGCCAAACATTAAAGATAAGGTAGGCCTTGGTAAGGAGGTAATCATCACACAGACCTTTATGGAACTGTTGGCACAGTATTGTCTAACTCTTTAAATACCAAGGTTTAAATGAGTCAAAAGATTTCCTTGTTGTGCTTTATGTGCAATGTGTAAAAAGTGCCAAGGAGAGCTGTTGACCTAGACCAGTCTTACGTCTCTGTCTTGACCTGGACCAGTCTTACGTCTCTGTCTTGACCTGGACCAGTCTTAAGGTCTCTCTCCTGACCTTAATCAGTCTTATGGTCTCTGTCCTGACCTGGACCAATCTTATGGTCTCTGTCCTGACATCGACCAGTTTCATGGTCTCTGTCCTGACCTGGACCAGTCTCATGGTCTCTTTCCTGAGCTGGACCAGTCTCATGGTCTCTGTCCTGACCTGGACCAGTCTCATGATCTCTGTCCTGACGTGGACCAGTCTTAAGGTCTCTGTCCTGACCTTAATCAGTCTTATGGTCTCTGTCCTGACCTGGACCAATCTTATGGTCTTTGTCCTGACCTGGACCAGTCTTATGGTCTCTACTCTCTTATGGTAACTGCAGGCATGCAGGCACTTAAATAAAATTTAGGTGTACGGAGAATATGAATTTGGTATTATTATGTCAATAAGAGCACTTCAACTTTTGTTCAAATTGGCAACAAAAGAGTTAAAATTAGAATAGGCCACAAATACGAGGAAAGAGACAGCAATCAGATGTGTGTGATTCTTGTATCATGTCCGGGAGATTGTGATGAGAGTAGTTCCCTTGTAACACCGGGCTTTGTGTTGTCACCTTGAATGTCCCCGAGTGAGACAGTGCTGTGTGGAATGCACACTATTTCAAATGGAAATAGATTCATGTTTCAGAATGTCACTGTGTATTGACCAGGGAGATAGTTTGGTGTATCAGTTTTATATTTGTCTCACGACTATAATTATGGTCCAAATGCAGACACAGAGTGGATCAAGTGTATTATCGTACAGGTATATCAAAAGTGAAGCACCTGGACCAGAAGGTGGCCAATATGACAGAAAGCTTTCTGCTTTGGCAAGTGATGGTAGTCCAGGCCCTGGAGATGTCAGTGATGCATAATAGAAAGTAAAAAATATGTTTTTTTTTTTTTCTCTGCTTGCAGGCAAGCAAGATGGCCGACCACCCATAAAGGTCAAAGGAAAAGACATGGGAGCAACTGAAGGGTAAGTTTTCACGTCTATCTGCACACACATTTGTCATGCTGTATTGTCCTTAATTAGTTTCTGGCTACTTTACAAATAGGGATTTGCAGAGCTGCATTTGGAAACCAGTGTTTTAAATATATCTGTACATTTGAAGTTTCAATATTAACAAAAGTATTGAGTATTTGGCTTCTTGTATATATTTGTTTATAATTTCCCTTTTTTTTGTGTGACATAATGAAAAAAAAAAAGGAAAAACAAAATAATTTACAAGCTTAACTGATCACACAGTATTTTTTTATTTGTAATTCAATACAAAAATCATGTTAATCAGGAAAGTCTGTTTCTCAGTCATATGTACTACTAGTATATATGATGGAACTAGATGATGGGTAAATATTCCTGTGACAACAGGGATACAATAAAACATATCCTTTAACCTAAAACTGGACTTGAGAAGCCAGCGTATTGTAATTGTATTCTGAAGGCTGCTTCCTGAAACTAAATCACCTCTTTGTTACAAAATGGTGTCTAATTCATGTGTAAAAATTTTGATTTCAATTTGTTTAAAGTTGACTGGGCCTTTAATTTTTGTCGACTTGCATAAATGTCAACTGTGTAAAGAGAACTTTTTGTGCAATAAAAAAAGGGATGCAGAGTTTTGCTGGTGTACAGATAAGGTGGCAGATCATTGGGGTCCTTCAGGTGTAGTGGTCCCCCACTCGCGTATTGATAAGGTGGTACATCAGTGGGGTCATTCAAGTATACTGGTCCCCCGCTCATCTACAGATTAGGTGCTACATCAGTGGGATCATTCAAGTATACTGCTCCTGCACTCATAGGGCTATTCCCTCTACACTATGAATAAAGTTGCCACATCAGGCAAATGGCCTCTCTTGATGACAGGACAATAGTAGTGGACACTTTATGGATGATGATAGGGGCCTTACTAGAGGAGTGGTCCTTAGTAAGAGAGTGCCTTATTGGAGAGGGACAACTATACTACCACCTTGACCTATACATAAATGCATCAACAGGCGAAAGGAGACCAATATTTGATGGAGAACTTTGGTATGCTTTTATTGTGGTTGAAAAAAAAAAACAGAAAGGAAGTTTAATTGATTGTAAAGATGAAGATATTATGCAGGCAAGGTACACATCATGATATCATTTTGCAAAATGCCTAGGGCAAAGAAAATGGTTTTTAAGAGATTTGTACATGACACTTTTTTTTTCATCAATGCAAAGATGATGTTTTCCTGGAGATTAGGAGACGATGCTTTTTATCAAGATGGTAGTGGTCTTTATGACAGGAACAAAATACACATTGGTATACATATAATTTAACACCAGTATGTTCACTGCAACAAATATAATTACATTTCAGTAGGAGAGTCAGATCAAAGCCACCTAATGCTAATGCCTGCGAGTGTTCACTGATGATTTATGGCAGTCAGGTGTCAGAATCCAAAGTTGGGTTGATAGATTTTTCTTTCATGGAGTTCTCTTGCATATTCATTTAGGAAATACTTGAATAGCGGCAGGAAGCTGCTGGAAGCACCGAGAGTTTTTCGTGTAATCGTCCCTTGTGCTGAACAGTGTCCAACATATTTTGCTTGAATGATTTTAACTCTTTGTGGAATAAAACATTTATCTCGTTGCACATATTTTTGCAAATATCACCCAGTCCTTAAACATGTAAGATGGTATAAAACAGTGTGGCTGGAGATTTAAAATGGAAGTTTTGTTGCCAATTTTAACTGTAATTTTGTGCTTATTTTTTTTTTTTTTGAATAAGAAGTAGAATAGTAAATAAGTTAGGTTGTAAACATGTGAGGATGAGGCAGAGAGAGAGAGCGGGGAGTTAAACAATTGTACAGAGGGTACAGTGTGACATGGGCACTTGCCAAGTGAGCCATCATGGTGTAGCCTGGAGCACTGGCCCTCCTGGTACACAGCTACCATGACCCAGCAACAGACAGCAAACCTCCTTACCTTTATGCTGGTTAATAGAGAAGCAGCCGTATGGACATGCCAGCATAGGAGTTTACCACATCACAGGCAAGATATTAATGATTGTCATTTCTCTTTGTGTTAATCTTGGGTGGACAGGAAGTATTTCAGACTGGCCCTAGTTTGGCTAGATTGATCTTTGCAAAAGGGTCTACAATATCTTCTTTTTGTCTGGAAAGGATTTATTTACTTTGCTGACAGGAGATAATTGAAAGCCTTTTCTGCGGTGTTCACCATGATACAGATATTGCAACCATATAAGGTTGCTTGCATTGATACGTTCAAACATGCAAAATGATGATTAATATTCTGGTTACAAGATTTGGTTGAAAATGACAAATTTGTCAATTTTTCATTGTGGTTTCATTTTTCCAACCACTAATGCACCAAATTTAGATGTATGAAATATCTTAAAAGTTATGAAAATTGTGTTGGCACAAAATTGGGCAAAGTAATCTGGAACCACAGTTTTCGTTTTTAAAGGTAGTGAATAAATGGAAGGGTTATGTGTGTACAGAGGAATGGTACTTGTACTCATTGTGTGCAAAGTGCAGTATAGTGCCTGGTATATCCATGCTCACTTGTCACTGTACTCTGCCGAACATGTAGTAATGCCAGGCAAAGTGAGCAGTTGTTAGCAAAACATTTACCAGTTGGTATATGTGTAACACTGTACAGCCAAGCTAGGCACCAAGACATGAGAGGTAGCACTGCACACGTGGCCCAGGAGATAATTATGTTGTTCCTGGGTAGCAATCTGCATCATGCATTTATGAGCAAAGCTCTGACCTTGTTTAGTGCATGGGCTTACTTAAATTGTGAGGCAAAATTTGCTAATCAAAACTCCTTTTGGAAAGTAATCATTCAATTTTTGGAATTAAAAACCAGTCACTAAATCCTTACTTAATTATTCTGTTTTCTGCTTTTGAAATTAAGCTATTCCTGGTCAGAGTATGACTGAGTCGATAGCTTTCCTCAGGCATGTCATTATGAATGGTCTTCTGTACAAATCTCCACAAAAATGTTTTCTAGTAACGAGAAATTTTGAGTAAAAAACATTAAAGCAGACAACAATTTAAGTCTGGGTCCTTTTGGGCAATTTAAGCAAGAAAGGGTTAAAGCCAGCGGATGCTGAGTGACTGTTACTGCAGACAGGAAAATACACAGTAATGGAAAGGGTATGGTCACAGTGGAACAATGTGAAAACCATGCATGATGGGGAAGAATGTGCAGATACAGCAAGGGTGTATATTGTGTTATGTATTTATGAGCAAAGGCAGGGTGTATTGCAATACATGAAGTTGTGCAGATACACACTGGGGGAGAGTCTATAGTAACAGTTGGTTAACTTGGGAGAAGTACACACAGTGCTGGAAAGTGTATAGATGTCTGTAGTTGTAGCTGAATAATGTTTCAAAACTATGTTACAAAATTTACCCAAGACACACTAGTTGAGAGTATACAGACCTTAATGAAATACTGACAGTGGGGGAGAGTGTACAACAGTTGACTATTTAAATTGAGTGAAATACCATGGTGGAGCATACAACAACTGTGGACAAATGTAACTGTACGCAACAATGGACTAACATGAGAGAAGTGCACAGTGGCTAACTGTACAACAACAGTGGACTAACATGAGAGAAGTGCACAGTGGCTGACTGTACAACAACAGTGGACTAACATGAGAGAAGTGCACAGTGGCTAACTGTACAACAACAGTGGACTAACATGAGAGAAGTGCACAGTGGTCAACTGTACAACAACAGTGGACTAACATGAGAGAAGTGCACAGTGGCTAACTGTACAACAACAGTGGACTAACGTGAGTGAATTGCACATTGGTTGATTCTGGACAACGACAGTGGACTAACATGCGTGAAATGCACAGTAGTTGACTGTGTACAACAACAGTGGACAAACTTGAGAGAAATGCACAGTGGTAGACCGTGTAAGAGGTGAATGACATGAGGTTAGCGTAGATACTGTTGGAGATTGGTTAAGGACAGTAAAATTCCATCACCAAGCGGTTGTAATAATGCAGAAACTTTCAAGTTGTTGCATCCTGCAGTACCAGCGTTCATTTTCACTGACACACTGTGTATTTGCTGTAAGTTTGGTCACAGCCAGCTTGGCTCTTGTAGGGTTAACCTACAAAGAACAGAATATTGACAACAAAAACAGAGGACATCAGATATGAAAAGAACATCAAATGTAGAAAACGAAATGACATGAATTGCCTGCTGTTGTCAGCATAACAGCCACACCCCACAAAATACAGATATTTTCTTGACTGAAGGATGTGAAGGGGTGGGTGTGTAGCAGCTGGTTCCCTGCCAAGGCTATCAGGGATCCAGGTGATGGACCATGCAGATGAAGATCTCGCTTCATACAGAGCACAAAAGTGACCTTCTTATATAGCACAATGGCAACATGACCAAGTCTTGCTTGTTTGCTGACACTTGATATTCTGTTCAGCAAGATTTCTTGCTTTCTGTCTGGCATTTCCTTTTTACCTGCAGATTTTTTTTCATGGCAAGAGCCTTGTTTTGCTTGTTCTTTTCTGCTAAATTTCATGTTTTATCTCATGTACCTTTTCCAATTTCAGTTGGAATATACAAGCCAACAACTTTCCTTTGTGAACACGCAAACAAATATGCTTTTAAAGCAAATCTTGCTTTTGACTTTTTTGCTTCTTTTTCTCCATGCGGAAATATAGGAGAAACAGCCATTTACATTGAACAAGTAAAGCAATAATATATTACGTAAAAGTGCAATGCTGTTCTACAAGTTTATTCAGAATTTTTGTCCGTAGACAAGTAAAGTGGAGAAATTGTGAAAACAAAGGAGAAAAGAGTTAAAGGACAATATGGCAGATACAGCAAACTCTTTCTTTGTTAAGTCTCATTACAAAGGGTGGATTCCAAGGCCAGAATTTCGCAAAATTTTGCGGGAATCTATTTGCATTTTTGTCAATTAGTTTTCTTTTTAAACAAAGACAAGCTTAGGAGAATCTTGACAAGAATGAATTATCGGATTCTTGCCGAAATTCTGACCCTGGGATTCTGCTGTAGCATGCAAGCTTCTTTGGTTTTGGGGAAGTTACTTTCAAATCATTTCTTTTTTTCTTGTTTCATTGATATCTTGTGTACTCCAAACCAAATCACGTAGAAGAAGCTGTAAACTTGTATATGACTGTAAACGTGTTTATAACTAAATGTGTATATAACTGTAAACGTGTATATAACCATAAACTTGTATATAACTAAACATGTATATAACTGTAAACGTGTATATAACTGTGAACATGTATGTAACTTAACATGTATATAACTAAACATGTATACAGTGAAAACTGGTTATAATGACACCATCCGTTCCCTTAGAAATATGTCAAATAACTGAATATGTCAGATAAATGAATCAAGCAGCCAAGAAAATGAACTTTTGCAATTCAAAACTTGTGTCATTATAATGAGTATGTCGGATATCTGAGTGTCGTTATAATGAGGTTTCACTCTATACTAAACTTGTATATAACTAAACGTATATATAACTAAACACGTTTATAACTGTGAATATGTATATAACTCGTGCTGTCAGCACACAGGGACAGGTACTCTGCTCCCACATCACGTAATCCAAATCCTATTAACTCTGTGCCACTACACACCATCAGCATTCACCTCATCTTTTTCTGCTGCTACACATTCCAGATATGTATTAACTCCTGCTGTACTTATGGATAAAAACTATTTTCTTCTGGCATTGCATGTACTGTTACTATACTTATTTTCATGTGTATAAATTTGCATGGTTTTTGCATTTCAAACACTTAGCTTCAGTTTTAGTTTCACTATTTTGGAGGTGTTTCCTACTGAACCTATTTTAAATAATGTTTCATGGTGTGTGTTTTGAGTAAACAACGAGTCACCAATAAAGGCCCCAACTAAAGAGATTCAAGAGATATGTCCAAAAAAAAAAAAAAAAAAAAAAATGTCAGAGCCTCCCCTAATGTTTTGACCCAACAGAGGGTCTTACTTGGGGGAATGGAGGCTCTCTCTGTGTTTTAAATAATATTTTTCGTGGTTTTGTGCCACCAGTGAAAAAGCAGTAAAATTGTGTCAAAATTACATGAGTCTATGGTATAAGCATAACTGGCCAGGCATTGCAAAATCCAGTGGCTTGAGACCCTGTGTTGTGGTATCGGAAAGATGCAGGTCATGTTTTAATGTTGGGCAATTATACAGAATAATATTTCTGGAATCAGTTTGAGTATCACATGTTTCAATCTGTGTCACAGGACTGTGGATCACAGGGACAGTATAACATGTGCAAAAAATGCAATAATTCTTCCTTCCAAGAAATGGGAAAAGATGGAGGTTGGATGGCCTGTGCATGTGTATGGCATTAAGACAGGTTTTCAGTGTGGAAAAAAAAAGCAGGCTTGCATGATTCACTGTAAGCTTGTCATCTCATAAACAACATGCTGAGATGTACACAGTGACTGGGAATGACAGCCAGGAAAATTGCTAGTGGGCTGCTTCAGCATGTGGTCTATATTGCCAAGCATCAGGTATAAAAAGAAATCTTCAATAAAGACCATAGCTTTATGAAAAGTGGCAGCCACTCCTTCTGCACCATATTGATCATATGAGATAAACCATTGACGATGCAATGGTTCATATTGGTTGTAGAGCCGATCCAGCCAGCGTGCCCAGTCACTCAGTGGATTAATCAGCAGCAGGTACTCCACCGAGCCAAAAATTCCCTGCTTTTTAATTTTTTTTTATATCACTCTATGGTGGTCAGGCTGTCAGCCAAGGTCAATTTTTGAATAGCAGGCAGTTTGGATGGAAGTGTATGGCCTTCTAATTGACATGGTTGAAGGGGTTGCATGAGGTGATAGGCAGAAAGGCAAGGAAGGTCATTGGTGTAAACAATTAGTGGTTAAGCCAAAGCCAGTGTGGCTAGTGCCTTGGTGTGGCCTGCTGGGCCCTTGAGTGGCTACCACAATTCCTGTGTCAACACTTATACTCATCTATGTGATGAATGATTCACCATCGCGCGGCAGGAAAGAAATCATCGACAAATGAAAAAAACTGTCACTTTTGTTCCTCTCAGCCTTTGCACCCAAACCATATAAAGTGGAAGCCTCTATCGCTCTGTTGCTGTGAATTAAAGAAGTGCAGAAGGGTGATAGCTGGGTAAATTTATCAACAATGTTATTACCACAAGGATTAAACAAGGAGCGGATGCTAAGAAGCCAAGCCGAGGCCTGCAGCCTCCATATGCGCTTCTAAGGCTGTTTGAGCCCACAAACCACCTGAACTTTGTAGCGACTCTGGAGGGAATGATAGGGGCTGCCTGAATGGGAATAGCCTAGAGCAGTTGCATCCAAATGGGGGCACAGAATATCTGTCACCAATACCACCAAGCTCAGAGAAGTAGGTTTGTGTGGATCATGGATGTAAAGGCTAAATGCTTGCAGACTAAGTGAACAAAGTGACAGATGAGACAGAGAAAAGAGCAAATGTTATAACTGTATCACGAGAATTATTTCAGCCCTTTCCTTTATACTTCCAGAGGTTATTTGTATGCATTATATGTGTCAGAAGCCTGGAAACCACTGTGCTGTGACTTCTACAAGGGTAAAAGTCTTTGGCTGCATGCATGTAGAACTGGACATAGTTCTCTACTTAGAAAAGGTCATAGAAGCCTTTCAACAAAGTCTTCTTTCCTGTGAAAGCAGTCTTGAGAAAATTTGATCATTTGTGTGTCTTCTGCTTATAATTGGAGGCATTTTAAGGTCTTTCAGCCATCCATTTAACACATTGCCTTTGGCATATGTACAGACTGTGGCATGATGGAGGTAACAAATAGAGAATTACATTAATGAAAAAACAAGACAAAATTCAAAGCACAACTAGAGAGAACCATCAGTGTTGAGTGACACCCGAGTAACTGTTGACCCATTCAGTGCCATGGTAGAGTGAGGCAACCAAAGTAATTATTAACCACAGTACCAGGGTAGAGTAAGGCAACCAAACTTTTGTTAACCCTTTAAGTACCAGGGTAGAGTAAGGCAACCAAACTGTTGTTAACCCTGTAAGTACCAGGGTAGAGTAAGGCAGCCAAACTTATTAGTAACCCTTTAAGTACCAGGGTAGAGTAAGGTAACCAAACTATTGTCTACCCTTTCTGTACCAGGGAGAGTAAGGAAACCAAAGTAATTATTAACCCTTACAGCACTTGGGTAGAGACTAAGACAGCAGCTTTCCTCGGCACTCTTTGGATATGATGCACCTTTATAGTGTGGAGGAAAGCTATTGGCCTCGACCATTCTTATCTCTGTAACTACTGACATGCTGGCACTGGTACTTAAGAGAAAGATCACCCCCCCCAATATGAATCTGGAATTATTATAGTACTTCAGACCAGCTTTATTGCCATTGTGATTATCTGAACTCTTTTATACCAACTCTGTGTTATTAAGTTATGTACAAAGACAATTTAAGGGAATATTTTATTCATGAGCAACTTTGGAGGATTTAACAATAAGAGCTTCTATTGATACATGTTTTGTCAAATCCTGGTGAAATCCATGCAGAAAGCAATCTTTTGGTCTTCCTCGTTCCCTCAAAATTTTGTGACACAATATGTTTACAGTGTTGACTGCCATATTGCCAATACCTGTCTGCTGGTGACAGAAAAAAAGTGACATTTGCAGATGAAACAGCATCCAAGGTCCATTGTCAGTAATCTATGTGGTCCATCTCCTCATCTGAATACTCCTAAAACAGGACAGAAAGAGTCATATGGTCACAGGTGACATTTCCAAGGCTGCCTGATAGAAGTACAACAATATTAGAGGTCATCGGTGACATGATGAGGTGTAGGAAGAAGAGCTATTAGGTTAGATTTATTTTACGCAGGTGGAGCACAAGGGCCTTGGGTCAAGGCTTGCAGTATGCCCTGTGTCTATTTGTGCTCCATTTAGTCCCAACTAATTGCCTGCTCTTCGACCAATGTCATGTGATCTCCGGTGTGTCAAATTGTCCTACATTTAGTCTCAACTGTCACCTGGCTTATGTCCTGTGATCCCCTGTTCTGTCATCCTGCACCCTATTCAGTCTCAACTCACCGCCTGGTCCTTAGCTAATGTTCTGCTATTCTTTGGTATGTCATTTTGCACCCTATTCAGTCTCAACTCATGGCCTGGTCCTTAGCTAATGTTCTGTGATCCTTTGGTATGTCATTTTGCACCCTATTCAGTCTCTACTCATCACCTGGTCCTTAGCTAATGTTCTAGGATCCTGTGGTATGTCAGTTTGTGCTGTTCTCAGTTTGAACACATGGCCTGGTTCTCAAATGTTGTGTTATGACGTGTCCTCTATCTGGTCCCTCTGACATGGTCCTCCGATGTTGTGATCCCATCCTGTGTCTACCTGTGTTGACTGTCCCCACACTCTTTGCTCATTCGCTGGTCCTCAGATCATGTCCCCTGACCCTCTGGTGTGCTGTTTTGGGCTCCTCTTGTTGACTTCTGTGTGGCTTATGTGCTGAATCACTCAGCTTCCCGCACCACGTCTTCACTTTATGTCATGTGAGCCCATGTTATGTTGTGCTTCAAGTGGGGAATCTTTCATTGACTTGCATACAGATTATACATTGTATTACCACTGATAGGTGCAATGCATCTAAGCATGGCCATTTGGCATTTCAGTGCCAGGGATATATCAATGGGGGAAGAGTTCCATACAGACACAATGGACCAGTATGTAGCCAGTTGGTGACATAGATGTCTTGGGTATCTTCATACATCATGCAGATCAGGCTGCTGTGATTGCCCACTCAGGACTTGGGAGGTTCCTCCCATTAATCTCCTCTAATAGGATTACAGTACTGGGGAAGGTCACCGGTAAATGGGACACACAGATGCTGGAGAGTTGTCCATGTGAACAACATGCTCTTTACAAGTGTCTATGTGTATTCGTCCTGAAAGACAGCCAACCAATCCTCTTAGGGGAAACAGTGGCATTTTTTTTCTCTGTGAACATTTAAAAAGAGAAAGACATATTTTATAAATGTCAGTTTGTTTTGAGATACGACTGTTAAGGTTTGCATTGCTCCTCAATTGTCAGCATGTCTTTAACTTGCTTGTGACACATGTTGCTCAAACTTGGCACAAAGGACTCATTGGATAAAGACAAGGTGGCAAAGTTCCTGGTCACTGTAACACTTTTTCATGGACTGATGGCCCAATCTGAATACTGAATAGTAAGTGTTATGAAACATTGGCCAAGTTGTGAAGCTTGACACGAAAGGAATACTTGAATATCACAATATTCCACAACCCATCAGGTGTTTCTACACCCAAATACAGACACCTACCTAATGTAAAATAAACAGGATCTATCAGTGCAATTGAAGTGGCTGACTGGAAGTAGATAGACTCCTTTTGGAGGGTGTTTAGCCAGGTGTGTGCTTATTTCTGACTTTTATTACTTAGTTCTGCATAAAAAATAACAAAAAGGCTCTTCTTGCTGACAACAAAATTGATTTGCCTCCATTTTCCTCGCCATCTGTAGTGTTAGGGAAAAAGAATGAAAAATGGATTCTCCTGTAGATGTGAAGTGACTATAGTCAATTACAAAGCAAGGATTGTACATGAAATGTGAGAGGTTCTCAGATAGATCTGTTCTAAGTGATGGAAATATTTATGTGTCATGTAAACAAAGACTACTCAGATAAGAAGGAAGATGATATGAACAGTGTCTCATAATCGAAAAAGGAGAAAAAAAGGGACAAAAATATTGTGCGTTTGGGTTTATCCGTGGGCCATGTTGCTTGCAGCAGCCACCGGCATGATCGTGTAATATTTCTCAATTATGAGGGAGCGTTTGTGACATATGGGGACGGCTATTAAACATTGGTGGCAGCTGAGCCTGGAGCCAACTCATGATCTGTTCATCTTTGATTTACTTCATAAAGGAACAACCAGATGAACTATCATCTCCAGGGTCAACAGTCTGCAGAATATCTACCCTGGAGAAAAGGACCACTATCTTTCGTCAGTAATGAAAGGGTTATTTGAGATGCATTAATTTCATGGTGAAAGTGGTTACTGCATCTTTGGAACATAAATTAATGGAGTGGAATAATAGTGTGGTGTTAATTAATTTGGAGTAATTAGCATTAAGTGAGTGGTTGTAAAGGCCAATATTTGACACGGTGCCAGTGAGGTGAGCAAGGTGTAGTGTGATGTGGAGTGCTCCGGGGATTTATGGCCACAGGTGGACCCATATTGACTCACTCTACAGAGCGGCCCCAAGTTCCTGCTGTATTTACCTTAATGTAAGGCAAGGTTCGCATAGTAAGATTCCTGAAAAAAGAACTGTCGACCATATATTATCATACATAGTCTACGTACAGGCAGTGGTTTTTGCATTGCCAGGCAAGTCATGCTGCCGCTGCCACAGGGGCTGCAGTGGCATGACTTGCCGGTCTGTGCAAGAAGGGCAGAACAAGGCAGGGCCATTGTGGTATGGGGAGAGTTAACAGGCTGAGAGAGACAATTGGCGTGGAGTGGATAGGCCAGAGCAATATGAGCCACATAAATCAGGGCAGAGGAACATTGTCAGCTTGGATGTGTGTTTGGAATACAGTATATTTGCTTGTGTGATGATGGTCTGATTTGGACAAATCAGAACTGAATTATGTTTCTCCACAGCACTGTTGGCATTTTTTTGTAACCTCAACATGAGAGCTACTGCAATTAAAAATGGTTTAAAATGTGTAATTGTCTACACTTATTGGTTACTCCATATGTTCTGAGGGGGAGTTGTGTGGGTTTGAATTAGATCTCAGCAGAATACGGTGTAAGATAAGAAATACACCTACTTCTGTCTGGAGACAAGGTCTGTAAATATTCACCAATAATTTACAACTTGGTAGAGCTTGATTTTGGAACTGTAGAGCTTGGTTTGAAAGCCTGTTAAGTGAAACATGTAAAAAATAAAGAAAAGTAAGGTATCTGTGAAAAAGTGGAAGTATCAAGTGTTACAACAGAAAAAAAAAGATATGAATGAGAATATCAGGACAGGATAACAGCAAAGAATTGTCCGTTGTTGGGGGAAGTTGTGCACAGGTTTGTCGGTGATCAGTTAAGTGTGAAAGTGACTGGCCCAACCAGTATAGTTGAATCCACTTACAAGCACGGACAACACAGCCCAGTGTGATGGATATATGTCTCCTGTTATTGTACTTTTTTTTAGGGAAGAGTGATGTGTGTGAATTTTTTACGTGGCTGAAGCTTGGTAGGTGCACACAATAAAAGTCATTATTGAGTTCTCCTGCCGTGTTTGTTCCATTCGGGATTGCGTTTTTTCACAGGAAGACGGGGGAAAAACTAGCGGGATAATGTATTGTGTAGCAGCAGAGTGGATGACAAGTAGATAACTGGAGCAGCAACGGATGCTTTTAATTATTCAAAATTGAGTGGCAAAAAAGGGAGAGCTAAAGAAGGTGGAATTGTGATGTGATGCACTGCTTTTGTTTTTTATTTGCCTGTTTTTTCAGCGAGAACAAAATACACCATACTAATTTGTACATGGAATATAAAAGTCAGAGTAGATGTGAACAGGTATAAATGTAGTTATGTCAGTACTTAGTAGGTTAGTTCACAGGCAATGTCTTGTCAGTGTTTTGGTTTTTAAGCAAAAACGTAGTAGTTCTGTAGCTTGTACAAATTAGAAATCGATGCTTTCAAGCTCAAATGTGGATGTTTACATGCATTTCACACTTGAGAAACATGCAGTTAGGTTTAAAGGTATGTGAAAGCTTTCCCTCTTAAGTTAATACTGAGTCAATCACTTTCGTGGCTTTGGTCATTGTATTGTAAAAGGTCTCTTCAATGCTAATTCAAATTGTTTATCTTCATTGTTGAAATTAGTCCAAAACTCTGAAGTAGATGACATTTGACCACCAGCCAGTTTTGGACGGTTTAAAGGGGAAAGGGTTAAATATGGATGACCAAGTCAAGGCGGGATGAGAGATATGAAAAGTGATTCAGTGGTGATATTTCTTAGCCTGCAAAATGCATGTACGAAAGATTGGTGATTCTGGAATAGCGCCTTAGTGACAATGGGGGCGGGGGAATGGATAGATTACTTTATGGATGTATGTGTAGAAATATCTAACTGGATATATGGATTACCTGTAAAGCTCATCATGAAGTCTGTTGACACATGCCTCTGGTGGCCTCTATTTCTAGACATAGAGATGGGTGATTTGCGGTAAACAGCAACAGGGAGTTCTCCCACAGTCTCTTGTCTCTGTCAACTAGATTTTGGGTTAAAACTAATACCAGTGCCACCCAACATGCTACAGTATGGATGGATCTGGGATCCTATGTTGAATGCAGTGTGGAATGGGCGGATCTTGATCTGTCCCTAACAGTCCAGCTATTATGGACTGTCAATATATCAAATTAAGATGAAATTATGACAAACATGAAAATGCTGTTTGTGGGATTGTTTTCAGTAATACTGTGACAAGGGCAAGGTGTCTGTCCTCTTTTCCAGAAAGTGGTGTTTATTTTGATGGAGATGTTGGCCTCAAGTAGACGTATGGTAGGTTTGTGTCAGGATAAAGGGCCGTCCAACATTCATAAAAGACTAATGAGAGCTAGAAAACAGCCAGGGAATCAGCAGATAGCAGGAAGCACTGCTGGGCCTGTGTGGGTTCGGAGTGTGCTTGTGGACTCGGAACACAGAGAAGGAAGTGACACTATAGTCACTAAATATGATACTGTGACAAGCATGGACTCTTGTCTTCCTGGGATATTCTTACTGTAATCAGCATTCTGTTGTGCACAGGCAGCAACGTTTTATGTAAAGCCTAAAGGGCATTCCCACCAACTGTCAAAGTAATGAATGTCAGAATACAGGGAGCTGATACAACCGCATACCTCCCAGTGGGCACCCACACTCTTGTAAGCACCAGCGTGTTCATTAGGACGAGTACAGTATATATGGAATTTACTGGAGGGTCCATTGGGGTGTGGGTTTGTAGTGGTGTTAAGAGCACAGGAACTGACTATTGTGATGCAGCTTGCTTCCTGGTAGATGGCTTGGGGGGGGGGGGGGCACTGGACGTGAGTGTCCCAGGAGCTTTTATATGCACACTTGTAGCAGGTCTCAGCAGATTATCTTGCAGTTGTATGACTGATGGATTGATGGTGGGACTACCCTGTTGCTCTCTGACTGTGCGAACACAGCTACCTTGTTCATAGACACTGACACCTACAACACCTGCTGGATGCTGCTTTACCTTGTTGCAGTCTGATATTTTTACTATGAAGATTAGATAAAAGCAGCATGTACTTGCTGGCTAGATCTGAAAGAAATTCAGTAAAAAATAGTTTATGCTAAGAATGATTTGTTTTATTCGGAAAATATTTATTCTTTAATCGGACGTATTCATGTTTAATTATATTAATTGCAGACCTGCTCTGCTCCCCTCAGTTGCTAGGCAACCAAATAATGCCACCATGATAAGGGCACTTGTACCAGTTATGTTAACAAACCATTCAGAAAAAACACTATTTCTACCAAACTAATGAAATTTTTAAATATGTTTAGCATCTTGTATGTTTTAAAAACTCAGTGAAGGGCATTACTTGAGCTTTTTTCTTTCATCATAGAGACTTATCTGGTCCTGCTTGATAAAGGAATCTGCCCTTTTTCCTGTCAAGTTCCTTTACTTGCTGCATCCTATATGGCAGCACAGGATCCCAGTTAATATGAATACCTCCTATTGGAGAAGATGGTGTTTGACCCAAAATGGGTGAAACCAGTTTTGCTGTTGGGGGCTGGCAGGTGCTCCTCATGTTGAAACTGCAGATGGTGATCACAGTTGAAATTCCAACCATGTGCTGTCTAGTATCATAGATGCTGTAATGAAAATATACAAAGACCAAAAAAAAAGAAAAAGAATGCTTATGTGTTGGCATGGTATTGGACAAGGATTGTTTGAAAGGCTTGACAGTAGGACTCATGCAGACTGTAAAGTGTCAGAACACTGATAGAGGTCTTGGACACTGATAGAGGTCTCGGTCCTGTTTAACTTGATAATACAGGCAGCCAGGATTATTTTGTATGGAATGTTTAGGACCTGAGTGTGCTGTTACTAGTCTGTCAGTGATATCTAGGTCTAGTGTGTGAAGTCATTGCTAATATAACCCAGGCATGCCAGATCTCCTTAGTGTATTAAAAGCCACACTTCTGTGGATAGCCAGAAAAAAAACCATGCACACTACATGCAGATGACATGAACTCTAAACATGAGCTGGAAAATGATCAACCTTTCCACTCAGGTTCACTTCATTCAGGCAACTTTTCCATGCTTGGATTTTCTGCTCAAGACAGGAAATTGGCCTTTCAGTGATGGCAGAGAAGTGTAGCAGCATTTAGTGCCTGTATTCTAAACCCAGGGAGATTGAACAGTGGTCACTGAGCGCTAAGTGGCAGGCCCTTGGAGCCTGTAAGACCAGTGTGTACAAAATGTCCCACACAATTTCCTACAGAGAAATAAGCACACTTCATACGCATCTGTGATGACCATGTGGAATTAGCATGGTCAGTTGTGACTAATACCACTGAGCAGATACCTTTAACTCATTCCACCCTGATGACGCTTTTTCCCGCTAATATCTAAATGTCGTCTGCTAATTGTATTTTACTAATTTAGGGATTATTTTTCAATATTTTGGATGAAACTTGCATGGAAGATCATTCCAAATTATATGCCCATGGTCAACAGCTTTCCTTGGCGCGCTCTGGGCGCATTGCGCCCAGAGCGCGCCAAGGAAAGCTGTTGACTCAGTCTTCTATCAGGATGGAATGAGTTAAATTTTCTTTCCACCCATCCAATTTCTTTTTTTGAAGATCCTGCGAAAATGATTGCAATTACTGGGCAGACATTTATTTGTTTTATGTGCTACTTGAATGGTTTGGTGAAATACATTATGTAATTTGTTGTATTGAAGAAACATATGTATAGTTCATTCATAATATGCACGATATTTTATTTGAAAGCATTGTAAATTTTGCTTCTGAGGGGAATGAACTCTCACAATGCATGTATGTTTATTTGTGTAGTCCTGCATTTTTGACACAACAAAGAGGTTAGGCTCTGGTCGTATTTTATTGGAAGATTGTCATTTACATATTTATTGCAGTAGAATGGTTGCTCAATTTGAGCTTGGCCTGTCTGACATGATGGAAAAGTTGTGGGAAATACAGGTCTGTAAGAATGCTGGCTTTATGTGAGAAGAATATTAGATTTTAGATGAAAATGATTGCATTTATATCACCAGTGATGTTAGGCTCACTGGAAAAAGGACTTAACTGAGAGATAGGATGCTGCAAGTTAATAATGTTAGGGCTTGATTAAAGTATCAGGTATACCTATTAATTGTTCTGTGTTTAGGCAGATGTATTATTACTGCTGTGACAGCCCGCATGAAGGATGTGAGGTTTATTGCCAGGGGACGACCCCCAGCCTAATGTAACCTGCCTGGCCAATGCAAGTGTAATCATGCCTGAAGCACTTCATATAGCTGCCTGGCACTGATAATCAAAGCCCAATGCTTTAATCCACCTCCTGTTCACCTTTTAACATGGGTCCAGGCTGCATGGCAATAGCTCCACTCCTGCCAGCTACTTGTCATTGAAACAGGGATCCAGTCTAAATGCCTCAGTCAGAAACACAGACCCAGAAAATGGTAACAAAGTCAGATCGTAAATTGTGGGGTGAAGTTAGCATTGTTGAAATGAGCAGTAATCTTGATTGACTGCCAACACACATATGTGGAGGGAACCATTGAAACACAGGGACAAATTGACAGTCATGTTTTTAATCAATCAGACCTGGGGGAGCCATCACCATCATGTCAATTCAGGTGTGTCCTGCTTGGCAGCAGGAAATTTGATTAAATTTCTAGAGGGAAGAATTTGACCCGATCCTAGCTATTTTCCTTGTTTCCCTTTTCAGTTTTGCTCATTTGCAGATTTTGTTCTTGCCACCTAAAAGACCAGGCAAGGTATTGCATCAAAGCTTTGGCTGCTGGTGGCACATCAGTGAAGGATACCGCTTGATTTGATGGATCACATTCTCCTTTCTTTAGCATTTTGGTCTGAAGGAGCTTGTTACTGAATCAGTCGATGTGAAGTCGTAACTGGTCACCATGACATTACCCATATCCCAGCTAATTCAGCATTTATAAATTTTAGGACTGTTGATATATGAAGAACTGGGATGTTGTTTCAGAGGGTGCCAGGGAGGAAAGGATAGTGAGATGTGTGGGGTATAAATGATACTGGCTTTTTAATGGGAAATGCAATTAAGAATCCAATAGGTGTACAACCTTGATGTCGCCAGGCTGAAAAAAAGAATTACGTATTAACAGTGATAGAATTTCAAACTTGTGCAGCTTGAAAGGGCTTGCATTATACATGGCCTTGGTGAGTCCTGCTGTACTGAATGACTGCACTGGAATCAATTTGATGTTGCGTTAAATGTTTGTGGCTATACCAGAGGGATAAAACAGCAGACAAAAAGACGATGGCTTTGTCTACATGGTTACCTGCAACAGATGCATCGACTACAATTGGCTGCATTCATCCTTGTGCCATTTGTGTTGTTTTTTAGTATTTTAACTGCGGACACACAAGAATGTGATTTGAGGATCAGAGATTGGTACCAGAGTACATTAATTTGGCATTTAAAGAACACGATTCGCCATACAAATTGGTAAAAAAAAATAAATGGCAAGTGATGGGTCAAACATTGGTTTAAAACATTTGCTGTGTGGCTAATGGCATGCACACGCCTCACATACAATGGTACAGGTCAATATTTTCAGACAATAAAGAGAAATAGTTGCTGTCAAATATAGAGTCAGAAATATAACCGTTTCATATGTCACGGATCTGTGTGCAAGAGCAACCTCATAACATGCGTAATAATGAAAAAATGCTCTTTTCACAAGCAGAAGATGAGATGGAGGCAAGGTGTGAGAAAGAACAGCCCAGTTTGCTATTCAGAATGCTTCTCATACAATGCATGTAATTTCTGCTCAGAATAACAAGCTTCTAGTTACCTCTCACTGGAACCCACACACTGTTTGTGTTGTCAGGTAGCTCTGCTTGGAGCCTTGCCATATACCCCCCCCCCCCCTGAAAAAAGGACGTGAAAAAGGGGTAAAATTTGGGGAATTTATGGGGAAAAGCCAATTGGGATATAAGTAGAAATGCCTGTTGTATATTTGTCGTCAGATGAAATTATTCACAGTAAATTTTCATAGTCTGAAAATGATGCTGCTTTTCCGAATTTTGACCTGATGCGCAGTTAAATGTGAAAATGTGCAATACACAGTTAAATGTGTAGGTTTTGGACACACACTAATTGTGGCTTGACATGATTCTTTACTTGTTAGTTGTAAAAAAATCATCTTAGTTGTGGATGTTGCAGAAACATGCTACGAACCTGTTATTTGTACTTTACATACAAAAGGGGGAAAAAATCCACGAAGGAACCCGTCAGTGTAACTGTATGCATAAACATGGCCACCTTTAACCCTTGTGATGAGTACAGTGTGACATGGTAAGACAGTACAGAAATCAGTAGGCACTGGTAGTGTGAGCAGTCACAGTGGAGATATTTTCCTGGAGGCCATGCCATGGTATCAGCACAGCCTGTGGGCATGCCTGGTCACAGTACACTTTGACACGTATGGTCACTTGTTCGCGGGGCATGACACTTTATTTGATACACCCCTTCCCCCCCAAAAAAAATCTGTGGAAGAGAGTATTTGATGAAAAATTGTGTACTGCTTGCGTACTGTTAGCTGTGCTCATGTCACTATTTTTTCCCCCTGTTGTTTGGCCAATTCTATGGCTAAAGCATCAATTTTGCTTTCGCTAGTGGTATAGTCATGGCAAAGCTGCGGTTCAAAATACTGGCTGATGATTCCAGTCCTGGATGTATGCAGATGTGACCTGATTCTGTTTTTGTGACACCTCACACTTGCATCAAGAGAGAACTTTTGATTGGCTGAGCAGTGAGCATGGCTTTAGTTGTCTCAGCAGACCCCCTATGTGCACACAGGGTTTGAATGCGCTTTGCTTCAAGTTGTAAATTTTGACAAAGTTTCTGTTAAAGGACAAAACTACAACATAAAGTTCCAAGAGAATTATTCCTGGTGGTGGTCTCCACCATTACATGTCTAATGTAGAAGATTTCAGGGTTTGATCAATCGGTGTTATCATACAATTTTACAATTTTCTGATCAAAAACCACTGTTATATTACTGACATGCAAGAGTTGAGTATTGTCTTACAATTCTCGGATTACAATTTTGACCAGGAAATTAATTTACGTTATTATGTGTGCCCTTTCACATTTCTTGAAGACATCGGCTACAGAAAACCCAAAATGTTCCATCAGTGCTGGCACATGGTAACTACAGTGTGGGTAACAACCAGAATATGCAAAGTAGAGATCGGCCAGAACTGAAGTCCCAGAGGATTAAAAGATTTCCATATGACCGAACAAACAATTGTGCATTTTGTTTTAACTGCAATGACAAAACAGTTTGTGGGAAGTGGGATAGTAATGCCTACATGTGGTATTTCTGTATTTAAACTTTGATCAGTGGGAAAGATGAAATGTAGAGGAGAGCTTATGGGGGGGGGGGGGGAATGAAAGTTGGAAGGCATCCCAAATTATGATAGTGGCTGCTTTGTTCAATTTGTGTGCCACGACAGAATTGTAGTAGAAAGCTGTTGTATGGAGCTACACTGTACTTTGGTGGCACGTTGCGGTTCTATATTTGTACCTGGTACCTGCCAGGTATTACAAGAGACACAACCCTGTCTCATCAAGGCAAAAGTGGCACCAGATTTTATTTTGATTCTGGTGTATCTGCAGGCGCTGTGGCGTTTCCATCACCCTGCTACTTTGCCATAAGCCGTGCTGGTATTTTGCTGGTGCGGAAGGAGACGTTGACATTTAGTAATGATTTACCAGCTACAAGCATGGCAACAATGGTGCACAATGCAGACAGGTATTGATCCAACGACAATGACCTCTTTTTTTTCCCGTTCTGTTGTCGTGGATCCCAAAACAGGCTTTCAGTCTTTATGTCAAATATTTATTAAATTGTGAAATGTTACGTCAATACATTTAACACCATCCAGTGTAACTGTATCATTTTTTTAACAGTGAAGACATCACTTGTAGTGAGTGTATGTAAAACTTAGCATGCAGTAAAAGGCAGTGCAGACAAAGGAGTGATTATGGAGGGGCAACGAAGACACCTTATGCTGTACATATCTGGGCAGCGCTTTAATGAGGACTGTAGAAAACATATCAGCCGTGATGTTGCAGTTTGAGACAAGCCAATATACTGAGCATGACCATCAGTTTGTTACCTCTTTCACTGCCAATTTCCAAAGAAGTTAATATGCTCTGAATTGGTGTAATATTATATTTATTCATTTATTCGCTTTGTGAAACAACTTTTTATTCAAGTACTGGTGTGCCTACGGTGACTGTAGGAGACCATAAGGACAGTGCAGGTCAGTGGCTTACCTTGGTGGTTCCTTGGGCACATTAGCTAAAAAAAGTACCGAGGGAAGCTGTTGACTTAGTCAAAACTTGGCACTGAAAGGGTTGACTGTGACAGCAGTGTATCAGCCCCCCCCCCCTCCCCAATCTCTAGTTGTCAGCAAATAAGAGCTTGTTATGCAGCAGGGGAATTTTGTGGCACTTTTAAAACATCACAGATAACTGACGTGCATTTTCCATGTTAATAACGAAGGCAAACATAAATTGTGCTTTGATGATAAAATCAATAAGAGCAATGTAAGGCTTTGAATCTTGATTTCCTGAAAAGACTGAACATTGTAACTTTCCGTGGTTTTTTGGTTGCCTTCCAAAGCATAAAATGGAAAAGGGGGGGGGGGGAGGGGGATAAAGGCAGGATCAAGCTGAAAAAAAACTGTGTTCATAGGTCAAAAGAGATACGTATTGCTTGAAAATCTTACACTGTAAATCACCCCGAAAATTGTTACTGGGAGACACAAATGAGTTCCTTCCAACCAGACACAGGATCAAACAGCATGGTGTTTTAAATGGGGAGGTTTTGGTAATAAGTAAGGCTGTCATTCTGGTAGTAATAGTGGTGTTTCAATGCACTTTATAGTGCAACAGTTCAACTGATCAATACAGTGTGTCAGTGTAGGCCGTAACGACATAGTAATGTATACAGTGTGTGAGTGTAGCCTATCATCACATAGTAAATGTGTTCAGTGTGTCAGTGCAGCTTAGAATATCATTGCAAAGTTGAGTGTTTCATTGCCACTTAGAGTGTCATAGTAAAATATTCAATATTACAGTATATCCAAGTGTTTGTTTTCAGTGCAGTTACAGTTAAGCCCAGTGTTACAGTATAGTCACAGTAAGGCCCAGTGTGTCAGTGTAGTTACGGTCAAGCCCAATGTTTCAGTGTAGTTACAATTAGCTCAGTGCACTTGCGGTAAAGTCTAGTGTGTCAGTGTAGCTACAGTTAAATCCAGCGTTACCATGTTTCAGTATTATGGACACTATTTCGTTGATCAGAGGAAGCTTTAATATCTGATACTGTTTTAGTAGAAACTGTACATCTGGAACTTTACATGACAAGTGTTAAATAGTGCTGATAGCATTACAATGTATGTGCTTTTTTAGCTGGTAGTGTTTTATGGCTGAAAATGTTGCAGAATCATCATTGATAAGTATACCTATTGGACCGTATTTCTTGCTTTGTTTGTTTTCTTTAACATGTCTAATTACATAACCAGGCTGGCCAATAGAAGGATTTCATTCCCAGAAGTATTCCGGGTTTTGTTGACAGTTGTAAACATGACCTTGTGACAGTTCAGGCCCCACGGTTCCAAGTGTGGTGCCAGGTGACCAGTGTCTGTACATAGTGGTCATAACCAAGTTCCAGTGGAGTGGTCAGCGAGTGGCAGGAGGTCCAAGACTGCATGCTTTATGGCCCAGGGTGACTCATTAACAATGGAACATGGGATTGCGACCACCGTTTAGTCGGTGTTTACACGGTCTCTCATGACACCCTCCAAGTCATGTCTTGTGGCATCACGCAGGCAGAGGCAGTCGGCTGGTCACTGCTGTCTGCGTGCTTTGTGTACTACAGTAGTCCCTGTCTTGAGAGGCCACCAGAAGGGCAGGCCCAAAAGTGGTCTCCCAAGACAGGTGGCCTCTCATTGGAGGTAGAATAACATGGAAAAGATAACAGCAGGGACCTGTGAAATGTGGTACATTATTTGAAGCCAGGTGGCCTGTTATTGGAGTGGCCTTTCAAGACAGGGACCACTGTATCTCAACTCTGTCTGCTTGCCAGGCTCCATCTGACAGGTCAAGCTGAAAGGTTCCACAATACAAACTACCTGCTCCAAAGACCACCTCTTGTGAGAGACCACATTTTTTAAGACTACTCTCTCATGACACTGGAGTCTTTGTCTGGTAAAAATGACCTGTATATCCAAAACCACCTGGTGTTTGAGACCGCTAGTTCCTGGCTGTATGGGTGGTCTTAAATGGCAGTTAGTGGGGGGGGGGGGATGTTCTTGTAACATAACATCAATGAATATGAAGGGTTTGCCACCAAACTTGTTACAGGTTCAGCTTGATGCCAGCAGTTGTGATTTATAATGTGAGGTGAAATCCAGGCCATGTACCTGAAGTCAAAGTAATGTCAATGTAGTGCTCAGTGTGGCCTGTCCAAGCTTTCATTTGATCATTTATGTTAGTATTTATTACAACTGTGACATACACTGAATCATATGGACTGGAGATGACCAGGAAGACAAGTCCAGAGGAAATGTGGACAGATACGTTTTGTTATACAATGTTACGTTTTGCTGGCAGGTGTGTCATTCCCAATGTGTCCCATTAGTCAGCAGACTGTTCCATGCCTAGAGAGACGCTCAGCATGCTTCAGTGTGGCAAGCTTTACTGCAGACATTTTTGTGCAGGGCTGCCTGCTGCTATGCCCTGTACCTGCGTGTCTATATTTATTGTGTTTATGTGCAGGCTAGGGCAGGGAAGAGGTGCAGTCCATTTAGCTTTGCTGGGGAAGTTGTATCAGCCTGGGTGAAAGTCAATACTAACTACAGCCCAGTTGTCAGCTTAAGCGGAGTCATAATTTCTCCAACAGGTGTAATTATGGTCTGCATGGAAGGGGCATTCCTCAGTGCTTCCATTATATGACGCTTAAGGCAGGCATTGGGTAAATTAAAAGTGACTAGAGATGGCTATGGCATTGAAAGGTGTTGTATTTCACACAGTGGCCACTAGGTGGCTATCTGGCTAGTTAGCACAGCCAGCATAAATGCCAGAGAAAGTGGCCCTTTGGAGCCAGACCTGTGCCTGGGGGCAGGAGTCAGACATTGCCGTTCACATCCATGCATAATAACATAGAGTTTATCTTGTGTTTTATCAGTATTTAGGAAGCAAGGAATGTACTGCCCTGTGGGCATTGTGATGAGTTTAAGTGCAGGCAACCTCTCAAGTATGGGATTTAAAGAAATTTGAAAGCTGCTGTAGGCTCATTATTTGTTAGGTAAGTGGCAAGGGACCAGGTCGGAGGCTGGGACACATCTTACCTGGTGACCTTTTGCCTGGACAGAGTATAGGCTGTAACACGTGGGCTGTCTACTGTATTGATGTATTGGGGAGATCAAAGAGGCCTACGGAGGTAATGCCATGTGACACCCTCCCAGTGCCCCAGTCATACTTCATCCTGTGTGCACACATCTGTGGGATGTCGTACAGTAGCTCAGCAGTAATGTGTTCATTTTCCAACCCACGACTTTAACTGCAGATTCATCAACATCACAGCTTGTATGTGGCTCAGCTTGGCTGATGCTGCTCTCTGGTTGATCCATCACTGCTGACTGCATATAAACAAAAGGAACGGGCACTTAATCAGTGAACTCAAACTTTTGAAACTTTCTTGAACAAGATCTAAATAAGAAATTTTTAATTGTAAGTGCATCCATTTAAATAAATGTCAAAACATTTTTTGGAATAAATTAACAACAAATAATTGTGTTGAAATGTATAGTTTTTAACCAACTTAGAGATCATTTGCAGAACTGCTGTTTGGTACTGGGTGAACCAGAAAAAGGAAAAAAAAAAAGTACAGGCTAATTCTGTGTGCACCAGGAACTTGTGTTCGTGTGCCAGGGAACTGGTATAAAAACATGTTTGTGTTGCTTCTGACAGCTCGTGTGGCACTCTGTGTGTAGTGTGGAAGAGTTTAACGGATATCTGTGTTGGAAGGATCAACAAGATCTAATATCTAAGAAGTCCAGGGAACTTTCTGCAGATTTTGTGTATTGTAAATCTGACCGTCACTGTTAAAATCACTGCCATGCCATCTGGTGGAAGCAAAAAAAAAAAAGAAGTTGTAGGCCATGACCTGAGGTTGCTATTTGCTTGTGTTGACACACAGGTAGACTAAGTTGGACAGATATGTAACCATTATGGGACTATTGTTGAGGGGTCTTGTCACATTGGGATGCATCAAGAGAGTAGTGTAAAGTGGTAGCAGGTAGAGGGGGCAGTGTGAGAGCACCCTCTGCAGAGTGTGGAAAGGAGAGCTGCAAGATTGGGGGGACCACAAGAGTTGTATGATGACACGCTGATGGCTACATAGACAAACCACCGTCCTCCTTCCCTCTTTGACAGATTTATCATTATGCAGCCAGGAAAGTGGTTGAATGTACACTCTGTTGTTACCATGGTAACAGCACATGCCAAGCTCTCATAATCTGAGTGTTTTATGAAGTAATTGATCAGAGGCTGCTGTTTTGCATTTTTTTGTTTTACTTTTTATTTTTGCCTGTAGTGATGGTCGGGAGGAAAACCCGACCTGGAGGTCTGGCCAGCGAGAGGCGGCTATCAATGCTGCTCATAATTTACTAGGTTGTCATAGATATTGTTATTTGAGGATGGCAACTGTGTTGGCATGTGGCTGCGCAGCTTTGTGTGCTCTCCCGGTGACATTGTCACCCAGGTCTTTCCTGGCTTCCCTCAACGACACGAACATGACTAAATGGCAGAGCAAGGGATATAGCCATGAATGCTCTGCAGGTGCAAAGGATTGCCTTGTCAAGTTTAATGCTTTATTCAGCTGAAGATTGTGTCAGGAACATGCTGGTGGATTTTGATTAAACATAAGATGGTTTATGGCTTATTTAATGCACTGCAAATTACTCTTGTTTAAAGAAAGTGGCTGTAATAATTAGGGTGTCAATTATATAGACATAATGCTCATGTGGGTAGAAATCTTTGATTGTTGCTGATTCAGATATGATCAGGTTTAATGAATTGTATAAAAATAGCCGGAGGAGAATGCTAAGAAACAGGATGAGATGAAGGGATCAAACCCATTGTTACCTCACTAGAAAATAATCAACTCTCTCAAATGGAGATGCTTTATCATAATAATTCTTTGTCTCTTACAATTTCTGTCATTATTGGCTGATAATGTTACTCTCTGACAGCTAGGCGACTCCAGTATGTACATTTGTCCTTGAACTCTGATCACTTCAATTCAATTGTGAGATAACATTGTCTTGATTGGAGACAATATAATGCTTTCAGCATTTATACCTATCTCTTAGGCTGCAAAAGTACCAGAAGTTTGTCAGCGAATGATTTATAGGGGTGAGATTAATGATTATAGAAGGGTAAGGGGGTGATGGTCAGATAGCACCCCTATGTACTCTCTATGCCAGTGTAACGTTTCCATGTGTACACATGTATATTTACAACCAGTAATTTTTTCCAATTTGCACAGGCAGCCCACAAGTGTAATTTTGCATGGAGTCCATGAAATATGGGGATATGTGTGGCTGAGGGGCTGGCTTGGCAGCTTGATGTATGAGTTTCCTCTTCGTCAGTGCCTGCTGAAACTCCTGTAATGAGGTGCAAGATTTTATCAGGGCCATCCAATGGAGAAAGTGGCCGGTGAATACGTGGTTTGAACATAATATGGAAGTTGTAATGTATCATATGTTGGAGGAATTGTGTGTACTTTTTTTTTACAAAGAAAATGAAGATTGATCATAGCGGGAGTCTAGATCTTTGATTGGTTGTCTCAGTAACATGTATACAGGGGGTCATGGATATTTTATTTCAGGCTGAGTATTACAGGTGAAACAACAAATGCGTGCAGCTTGGCACTTAATGAGGAAAAATGAAAGCATGAGTGTATATTGTTTGTTTTCTTTGCTTACAGGCCGTCTGTCAACCGCAAGGACTGGGTACAAGACTTAGCGCTGAGTGACACAGACAGTGAAGGAACTGATGAACAGGTAACTGTGTAGCCTCATTTTGCCCAATCATATTTTATTCACTTGCCCCGCAGTCACATGACCCAGGGTCAGACAGTGTGTGGGATGTGTTACGCAGGCATGATTGAGCTAAAAATAGCATTCCATAAGGGGATACTTGGGGCCTAACTGGAGAGCTTGTGTATTCTGTATATCTGGTATAAGTGCTCTGGACAATCCGGAGTGGCTGATCACCATGGAGGTACCCATGACTGTGTAAAATTATGGTGTAAGACCCACATAGGATAGACCAGAAGTCTAGTGATGTGTAGACCCTAGCGTGGACTGGTGAGCCCCTTCATCCACCAGCTCATGATCATCTGCAAGTGGCGGGTGAGTTCAGTTGTCCCGCTGCTTTACATTGTTGACAGCATGCCATATCTAATAGTTTGCAATCTATGGCTGGAGCCAGCGTGATACCGGCTGACCTCCGTACACTGAGACTCATTCGTGTGTACTTGATCCGTCCATACAGGTTCTCAATGATCACTCTCATGGTTCATTATGGTACTGGCACAATCTCACCTGCTGGGCGAATGGCGTAAAAAAAAGTATGTAATTAAGTGAGGTGAAACAGGTAGATATTTAGCCTCCAACCTGCCACCAGGGGCAGAAGGATCAGGTTGAAATTGAGAGGGAGTTCCATTAATAATGCCATAGTGCCATTTACAACTTCGAGCAGCTTCCCTTCAGCCAAAGAAAGTTCTATAAATAGTGCCATGGTGCCACTTTCAGGCTGAAATAGTTTCCATATAGCCATAGAGCTCTGACAACAGTGCCATTATGCCACTTTCAGTCTGGAAGAGCTTCCATGCAGTCATAGATAGTGTTATAGTGCCATTATGCCACTTTCAGCCTGAAATAGCTTCCAAAGTGGCAAAGATACCTATAAAGAGTGCAATTGGTGCCACTTTCAGCCTGGAATAGCTTTCACACAGCCATTCACACACTCCTGTGCTCAAAATATACTGAACATTCCTGGGAAGGGGGAAGGGGAAAGGAGGTGGATGGAGATGACCTGAAGCCACCACAGGGAGGCTGATAAATAGTAGGTCAGGGCAAGGTGGGTCAAGGGGAAACTCCTTCCCCAGGTAACTTCCGACTCATTTTACACTAATCCATCACTGCATCAGTATTTGGATTGTTGTTCACATCTGTTAAAACACAGTATCAGGATTGTTGTTATATACGACAGTAGTACAAATTAAGCCTGGTGATGGAGTTTGCATCATAGAGAAGTTCAGTATTTCACAGAACAAGAAGTCAGAAAAGAATATGAAAAGAATTGTTTTGTATTTTGGTTTTAAAGTTTATTAAAAAGTTGCGTGAAAGAAAGTCCTTAAATTTCATGCATCTTTGGTTGTCTGTGACAATTGGCTTCTTTTCAATGTATTTCATAGAAGACTTAACCTCCTCCATTTTTGAAATACAAGCAATGCCTGTCACACCATAGGAAGAGTTACACATACCCCCCCTCCCCCCAAAAAAGAAACAAAAACTAACAAGAAAAAGCCCTGCTAATTTAAAATGAAAAGTGCCAGTTAAATAAATTGTGAATTGCTAAACCATTCAGCTTAGTCTAAAAAAAATAAGTATTGGAAGGGGACATGGTGTAACGACCCCAAAATGAATTTCGTGACCAATTGGTATCATGTTTGTATGGTAATTCTGGGGCCAGACCTGCCAGTCATGTTATTTTGCTCTCCCCCCCCCCCCCCCCCCAACCAGACAGAAGTGTGTTAAGAATGAATTGTGTAAGGCAGAGGAAATTGAAAAGTTGGATATGATTACGGGAGACAATAACAGTTATGCCAGTGGTGTCCCCATGGCCTTGTACAAGAGAGTGGCAAGTGGTAATGATTGCATAATGATAGAGCTTGTCTATGCAGTTGTGGTGTGGGGTGCTGCTGTGTCGTAATGGTGACATTGTTACACTGTAAATGATAATTGATTGGACTTGAGTGCAAGCCTGTTGCATTGCAACCACACGCAGCCACACTGGCTCTTGGTTCATGGACACTCGCACGCAATTCAACAGGTGTAAATGTTTCATCACAAGGATTGGA
This sequence comes from Hermodice carunculata, assembly GCA_964020975.1. Taxonomy (NCBI): domain Eukaryota; kingdom Metazoa; phylum Annelida; class Polychaeta; order Eunicida; family Amphinomidae; genus Hermodice; species Hermodice carunculata. The sequence goes on from OZ026619.1 coordinate 67,243,718, forward strand.
GTCAGTGTTTATTACTATGACTTCAAGGAGATTTAAATAGTGAATCAAGATTTGTGGCCTTGGATTATAATGATGAGTACTGGCAAGTGCTGTGTGATTGTCGAGAAACTAGGGCAATATGTTACAAACCAGGGCTTTCATTTATCAAACAGAATCAATGGTAATGGTTCTCATGTATGCATACTGTATTTCCATGACCTCTGAATAGTACTCAAAGCCAGGGTAATGCTAGCCTAGTTGGCTGCATCTGTCATTCAAATACTATAGCAATATATCTAGAGAGACAATGTTTCACCGGGGAAGTGAGGGCAATTACAATGTATCAGTTTGGTCAGATACCATCATTTATTACACAAAATATGGATACAGTGAGATGGTATTATACTTCCTGCTTATTTTTGCTTCTGCAAACCAGAAGTGATCTTGTATGGTAGGTGGTCCTTAATTAGGGGTAAATTTATCATGGAAATAAGAGATGTGTGTGATGAATGAGAAGTGTAAGCAAGCTCTGCTGTCCCACATCACAGATGGTCTTTATAGCAGGTACCATTGTAGTACATGTTGAGCCACTCTCCTGATTAACTCAAAATAGAAAATTGGAAAAAGTGTTTTGTCAACAGAAGTATTATCTGTGGTCCAATATATTAACACACACAAACAAACACCCCCCCCCAAAAAAAAAAAAAAAAAAGAGAGAGAGACTAGACACAAAAATCTCCATGGAGGTTTCTCTGTCATGTAAGGAGTCTTGCATGCATGATGGGAAAAGACTTTTATAGTAATACCTGTCAGTTTACGTCATGGCCATCAAGTAAATGGAAATATTTATATGTAACCACTTTTTGTGAGAGAAAATTTGGATGTGTCATGCTGTCATTTTAATAAAGCTGATGGGATTGGTGTAGCATGACGTTGTAGTTACCAAGAGAGCTGTGTATTAAAGAAACAATAGGGCTCAAGTCAGCTGCAGGCCACCCACTGCTTACGTGTGTACGTCTAGTGGCACTTAATCCCACAGGAGATCTGGCTTGTCCTCCAGATTTCTCGTGCCAGGTTCAAGTCATACATGGCTGAGAGTCAATGTTCCCAACAAAGTGTATGGAATATCTGCAACGAGTGTGTATCATGAGGCTAGATGATGGTCAAACAATGTCTGTGTTAATTTTGACTGTGTTTTTTTCTTTCCCATTACCTAGGTGACAAGCAAACCGGGCAAGATAGGTGGGATGTCTGTGGCCATGAAGAGGTAAGATTCATGTCATAATTGTGCTTACGTCCACGCCAAAAACATATCCTAATGAAGGGTCTCAAGGGGCCACTCAAGATTCTGTCAGATAACAGGCACCCACCCACATCCTCAGCCTCAGTTCCTGAACATTTATTAATTTTTTTTTTTCAAAAACTTTGTCACGACAAATTTGTATTTGTTGTAGATTTTGAAAGTGCCTGTCAAGTGTGCTTAATTTCAAATCAATTTTGAAGGTGTTTTTTTCACAGGCATGTGTGATATGTCCCAGATGCCCCTTGGGTTCTCATTATGGTAATAATGGTGCACAACTTGTGTGATTAGTTCAGGCCATTGGAGACAACACTCATGAGGCAGAAGGTGACATGCTGTCTGCAAAGTTGCCACTGTCCATTGCTTATCCAGAGACTGTATCTTGTTATGTCTAAAAGAAAAGTTAACATAAATACCTGATAAGATGAGTGGTGCTAAGACTGACCGAATATTGAATCATTAGATTCTCATCAGAGGCCTATAAAAACTTTGCAGATCAGTCAAATTTTCGTACTTATTTCATTATTTGTCATATGATTTCTTACTGATTTTTGTAGACCTCTGATCCAAAGAAAAAATACAGACCAGAGCATGTATTTTTAAAAGCAATTACTGCAAAAGCATGCCATGTTTTTGAGCAAATGCGTGACTTTTTAAATTTCATTTGTTGTTTTGCTAAATTTAATTTGCCTTGTTTTATGGGTGCAGTAATAGTTTCCCGTGCTGCAATGATTGATCTAGAGCTGTGTGAGGCAGCCTTTTATAAACAAAATCTTGAGAGGAAAGTGGCAGCCAAAGTGGAGTGTAAAAAGTAACAGGGAGCTCAGCTGCAGAGTCCGGGAAATGCTGGAGGTCTTGAAGAGTGGGGAGGTCTGTCATTAGTGGTCAATAATTATTTAGAAGTGAAGTTGGTACCAGTTAGACAAGGCATATATAGAACGAGAACAAAAACAGCTGTGATCTTGACAGCGTTCAGTTACGTTAAGATTACTAATGTGATGCCATTCACTGGCAGTGCCAGTGCACCTTTATGGGCCATGTGATGGTAACAAGTGAATACAGAGAGCAGGTGGGTTCATTTTTATTGGACTTGGCATATTTTGCATTGAATTCAAAATTGTAGGAAGATATTCTTGTTACACACTAGAAATTGGACACTGCACATCCACTACTTGAAGACTTTGAAAATTGATGTACAGTGGACCACTCCAATGAAGGACCACCTGCCTTGAAAGACCACATTTTCCACACACATGAACATCGCTTGCTGCTGTTCATCCTGTTTTATCTCCTAATGGAAAACCACCTGCCTTGAGTGACCATAACATGGTCTCCCTGGGGGTCGTCCTGGAAGGCAGTACTCACTGCATGCAACATTTTTGGCCCTATGAAGGGGAAGGGGTTAATTACAATTGTAAGGAGCTATGTGTAAGTACAGCCACAGCCAGGGAATAGCCAGTGGCGGTCTATTGTTGTAGAGGGGGTGACTAAAACTGTCTGGCCATTATTGTGTGGGAGGTACATCACCTGACCTTTTGTAGATACATCTCTGCCATAGTTATCTGACCTTTTCTATTGGCCCTGAAAGCAACTTTGCAGCTCTTTTATTTCTCAAGGTACAAGTCGTCGCTAATAACAGAAACTTATGTATAGGAGATTAGGAGTGTCAAGTTCCTGGACAAGAAATCGGGCCTCATATTGATGCGAGTCCTTCAGGGGTCTTATCACAATGGGCAAAAGTAATTTTGGCATCGATAAAAATAGATACACTAATTGGTCCCATAATAGGGTATCTGTTGAATTGATATGCTGGATAAACAGGCTCACGGGAAAGTTTTTTTCTTTTACCATTTTGTACCAGTCTACCTAACTGTGTAGTTCTCTCTCTGCCTAACTGTGTTCTTTCTGGGAGCCAATGCAGTAGACATGTCAGACTCCATTTCCTTTCTGTGGAACCAAAATAAAACAGCTCAGTGACACTGAAGTGTTGCTGGCAAGATAACAATAATAAAATTCAAATGGCCCATGGGCTGAGCTTACCTGGTTTGCTTTTTTTTTAAAAGGCCGACATATACCCAGATCATTTCAACATTTTACCTGGACACAGATCATATAGTTATCATTATTTTTATTTTTTTTTTATTTTGACATGGTGACACCATAGGCACAATGCTGCAGGTAACCAGGCACTTGTTTGTCGCAGTGTCCACTGACAAACTGCAGGGCAATACTACATATATTACAGTTAACTCACAGGTTTCTCAAGTGTTCTATATGTTAGGACATTCATGTCTATTAAATGTATTACATGTACAACTAATTTCCAGAGCGTTCTCAAGTGTTTCTATATGTTGGGATATTCATGTCTGCTAAACGTATTGCAACTAATTCCCAGAGATTTTTGAAGTGTTTGGATATATTTCATTCATATTTAAGGTGCATGTTTCTGATAAGGAAAAATCAAAGGATATAAATGCAACTTTTGTACAGATGATGAGCAGCATTTACAATAACGACAGCATATCAACATGTGGCTTCAGTTAACATGAACAGTCCCTTTTTTAAGTTATAAGTTAAATGTACTTACACTTGACATGTATTGCATGTAACAGGATCCAGCTGTAGAATTACGGTAAATTTTTGTATTTTCATGTGTTAAAATTTTCTCATGGTTTTTATATTTTTGACATATTACTGTAGTTTTAACTTCACTTTTTTGGACATAACTCTTATTCAAACAATGTTTAAATACTATTTCACTGTGTTTTCATTTTCACAGTTTTGTGCCATCAGCGAATTAATTGAAAACAAGAATACAGCAAAATTAGAACAATACAGTAAAACCTGCTTTGAGAGACCACCCCCAGGGCAGGCCCAAAAAATGGTTACATAAAGCAGGTAGTATGCAATAGAGATGTAATAACATGGGAAAAGATCACAAAAAAGGGACATGGTAAACATGGTCTAAAAAGGCAACTGGTCTTTCCTCACAGTGTTCTCTCAAAACAGATTTCACAGTATACAGTATGTCTAACAGCTAGTATACCTCCACCTTGTACCCACATTTCTAAGCAAGTGTGAGCATTTGCCTGATGTTGGTGCATTGCATGTTATATCTTGGTATATAAAGTAGGCATGTTATACCCAGGTATATAGAACTTACAGGTTATACCTTGGTGTATAAATAATGCATGCACAGCTGTTCCTTGTGTCACTGATGAGTTACATGATGTAACACAACTTGTCAGACATGCCAAGGGATTGAAGGTTTCCGGTCTCTGAGCTCTTAGTCCAATATGCCTACGTCAACTCTTGCTGTACTGAGAAACAACTAGGTGAATCAGTGCTGTTTAGAAACAATAATGCACTGGGTCAGAGTAGGGGGTGGGGGTGGGGGGGGGCAGCAGCAGATTTGTCAACAGGTGTGTTTTACTTAGGTTTACATGTAAAGTTTTGACATGAAAGCTCTCTTTTGACTCGTCATTTGGTGCATATTTTGCATCAAGGGACACAGTAAATTGAGTAGATCTAAGTCAAAATGGTACATATGATGACACTAGGCAATTGCATTGGCTTTGAGGTATTGTCAAGGTAGTTAGTTGTGTGTTCTTTGTGATCCATATTTTCAAAGTACATTCAGAATTGCCATGGGGCACACGTTTTACGTTGTGGAGTGTTCCTGCAAGCTTGTAAGCCATTAAAGTACTGTTGTTTGGATTGCCCTGCCTGCTGAACCAATACCCTATAAACCAGATAAACTGAATGCTTTCTTTGTCATTTGCTTGGAGTTGGAGAAAGACACCGGCAACATGTGAAATGAGGCAGGCCGAGGACACTTTGCTACAAATTTCCTGTTGACTTCTTGCGTTCTGTGCACCTTACATGTGCAAATGGACCATAGACAACCCACTAGATGTGGGGGGCAAAGGGTGTCGGTAGGGTGCTTACACTTGTGATTTATTGTGTCAAGTTTGCTAGCACTGAAGAATCGGAGATCCATTTTTAAACAGCCAATACATGCACAATTCATGAGACATAGCTCCCTGATAGATTATTTGGCACTGCTTTGTGCATTCATCATTTTTAGTGGTTTTTGTGGAAGACAATTGAGCAAGGGGAACGTTAGCTCAAAAACAACTTTTTCTGGCATCATAAACAACAGGGAGCCTCTTCCCTGCATCTGTTCCTTGCATGTTTCAGCCATAGATGTTGACCCCAAGTGGAAAATACTAATAGCAGGAAAAAAAAGAGTTTCAGTTAAGTTATATATTGTGTTGAAAGTACTTTGCAGCTTGTTGATGAAGGCATGGATGCTTTACTGGCTTTGATATAAAAACTGTTTGGTATTCCACAGTTACTGCTTGGCTTTGGTCCAGAGCTCTTGTATCTCCTAGAGTCTGCCAATTTTTTTTTTGGTCTATTTTTTCTCTTGAGATCACAGGATTGAAAATTTGCAGAAGTAGGTATGCGGCTAATCTGTGGAAATGTTGTCCATATGTGAAAAGTGAGGGCTCAGTTCAAACTCAAATTGAACTTGATACCCATCAAAAAGAAAAGAAAAAAAAAATGTCGATCCAGGTGTTCATTAGGTCTAGGGGGCTTTGTGTTGTTGCTTTTCTTGTGGCTGTATTGTTTGAAGGTAAGGCTGTATTCAGGGAGTAGCAACAGGAATTTTTACAGGATTTGGCAGAAAAAAGTAAATAAATGGGACTTAGTACAGACTCACATTAGTTTGATTTAAAAAAAAATGCAAATAAAAAGCTAAAAACCAACACTCAACTTCACACTTGCTCTGTCTTTAACTAGTTGGGGGATAGGCCAATGCTCCCCCGTTCAGGAGATATAGATTTTACTACCTTTGAGCTACTTATGATAGCACATTGTGATTTTGACAAGGAGATCAAGACAGATTTGTTGTAAGCTGATGGTCTAAAATAGAAAAAAAAAAAAAAAAACCAGGGTAAAATTGTGACTTGAGTTGATATTTTTTGCACAGTGTGCAGCATATTTCTTTAAACTGCACCTGTTGTATTAAATCTGAGAATTGTTAACTCAATCAGATTTCTGGATTTGGCATGCCTTACACTTCATGAATTCAATTAGATTTTGCCTTTGACGTGATGAAATCTCGTGAGCTCCATATTTAAAGGGCATCGCCTAGAAGGGTATTACTTGGTGCACCAAGGACCACAAGGACTGCACAGTCAAAAGTATCCTGCTGTCAATTTTTTAAAGATTTTTTTTGTGTGAGTGTGATTCCCAGCATGACAAGGCTGAAAATCCTGCATAATTCAGTCTGGAATTTCAGTAGTTTTTTTCTTGGTCAATAGCCAACAAGAAAGAGACTTGCTAGTTATTGGCTGAGTCTGTGATGAGATGAATTGGGATCATTCTGAAGGTTGTGAAGTTCAAATATAAAACTGCACATCAAGATGGCTGAGTATTGTGTATGTGCAGAGAGAGCCCACAGGCTTTCAGCTGGGTAATGGAAGGCAGCGTAGTGCTATCTACAACCAAACAGTTAAAAAAAAAAAAAAAAGCAGTCTGTTGGTAGCATACAGATCTTGGTGAAATTATTGACAGTGTTTTGATAGTATATTGTCATCTTGAGGAGTAATGGATGTACAAGACATTGACACAGCATATACATCTAGGAGATGTTGATAGCATACTGATATTTAGGGGATGATTGCCAATAACATATTGGCAGCATAAAGATACAAAAGGCACCCTGTTATTTCCTGTTGGAGAAGGAGCAGTGGTGATCAGTTTATTGATGAGTTTCCTGGTCAGTTGGTGTGAAGGAAGTTTCCATCTGTTTATGGAGAATGAATCCGCCAGCATTTATGATGTTACTGGAATATAGAAACAGTGACAAATAAGGTGACCAGATTCCATCCCTGTATTTACTTCTGATAAATGCTATTTGGGGATGACATTTAGGTAGTCACTGCACATAACTGTGTATGTGCAAGGTGTTGTAAAACTGACAACTGCAGACAGTATATCTGTAGAGTACTTCTTGGTAGGTACAGGTGTTCAGTATCACTCCATTAGTGGCTAATTACGTTTTTAGGTAATTGAAAGACAATTCCAGCTAATGTACTTGTAATTTACTGTTACCTGGGGTATAGTTCTAGAAAGCGTATTACATGTAGTGGGAAAGTTATCTTAGGACAACTAAAAATAGTGTATCAGCAAGGTATTATTTAACTGTGATAAGTTGGCAGTGTGTTGGCAGCAGTGAGTATGCAGTCATAAACCATGTTAATAGTGCACATACAGATTTAAACTGTGTTACAGGTAAAAGGCTCCAAGTGCATTAACAGTACACAGTCTTAAACCATGTTAATAGTGCACATACAGATGTAAACTGTGTTACAGGTAAAAGGCTCCAAGTGCATTAACAGTACACAGTCTTAAACTGTGTTAACAGTACAGCCTTTCGCAGTGTTAACAGTAGGTCTTAACTGTGTTAACAGTACAGTGTTAAACTGTTAGCAGTCTTAAACTGTTTTAACAGTACAGTGTTAAACTGTGTTAAACTGTGTTAACAGGCACAGTCGTAAACTGTTAACGGTACACAGTGTTAAACTGTGTTGACTGTACATACAGTCTTCATGTGTATACACAGTACACACAGTCCGAAACTGTGTTAATACTCCACATACAGTCTTTAGTGCACTAACAGTACCCGTTCAGTCTTGAACTGTAAACTGTGTTAACAGTACATGGTGTACAGAGGTTTGAACTGTGTTAGCAGTGCACATACAATCAAAAACATGTCGACAACTGTTTTTTTTTTAGTCTGGAATGGCAGCAGATGACAAAGCAACTACAGTGTAATGTTTTTGTGGTGTAATAAGCAGCAACTGAACAGGTTGATCTCTCCACTATAACAAAGAGTAAGATTGTAAAAATAAACATGATATTACAGAAAGGCCTGGCATTGAGGACCCCTGTGTTGGGGGGGGGGGGGGGAGCATGACACAGGTGACTGTTCTGGGTACTTGTGACTGGATATAATGGTGCCTTTGTATGGGTACCTCTTGGGTCACAGTAATGTCACATACGCTCCAGTGGCCATGCACAGCCACAAATGTCAAGTGTCATTTGAACAGGGAGAAATGACTGTCGGTTAAAAAGACTGTTGGTTAAATAGCCTGCACAGCTGGCTGAGCGAATGAGGCATATTTTTTTGGAAGTTTGAGGGATGCTTTGGTAACTTTGCTACCATTAAGACATCCACTGCTGTAACCTTCAGGTGATTAGTACAGACCACTTTGACAAAAACACTAGGAACAAAACACATAAACAATGGGCACATGTTGCCAGACATCTCAGGTAAAACAGGTCCCATTTAGATTTACTATATGTTGGATGAAACTGCTGAGGATGAGAATTAAGGTGTGGATGTTCCATGAAGGTGCTGGAAGCAGGGGGAAATTATTATGGTGACCTTATGACCTGCTTACCTGCAATATTATACAGTAAGGTGAGGGCCTTTAGACAAGGTATTACGGATGGATTACCATCAGAACCGTAGGTCTATCTGGTGCCATAATATTGCTATACATTTGGGTGAAAATGTCATCATGTGGCTAAAGGTTCATGACCTTGTGTAAATCACCGGCTCAAAGCAATAAATAGGTTCATGTTTGGAGATCATATAAGTGAGAGCTCCATCATAAAAATGTAATGCTTGAAGTTGGAGTCTGCTTTGGAGGTCACGAGCAGAGAGTGCAGGGAAAATACCAGTGTGGAGTATTACAGGTAAACACATTTTTTTCCCATTATAAGTGCAGCCTGAAGTGAATGAGATTACTGCTTGTAGCAGTTAGAAGTTACAGCTTGAGGGAGCCCAATAGATTTAAGGTCATTTCCAAGCTCTTTTCTCTGGATGTGAAGGTTGGTGGTAGTACTGCATTTTCCCTGTGTGTAATTGGATAATTGATAATACACAGAAAAACCAATTTATTTATGTACCTAGCATCTACATTTGTATGTGATGGTGACAACCCAAGTGTGACAGAAAGCAATGAAGTTGGGTGAAGGGATAGTATGGATATGATAAAATGAAAGTAATGAAGCACACAACCACAGTCAGGTGGCAGGACTTGGTGACCAGGTACCAAAGGTTATCATCTTGATGGTGACCAGGCACCTAAGGTTACCATCCTGATGGTTACTAGGTACCAAAGGTTATCATCTTGATGGTGCCAGGTACCAAAGGTTATCCTGATGGTTACCAGGTACCAAAGGTTATCACCTAGATGGTTACCAGGTACCAAAGGTTATCATCCTGATGGTGACCAGGTACCAAAGGTTATCACCTGGATGGTTACCAGGTACCAAAGGTTATCATCCTGATGGTGACCAATTACCAAAGGTTATCACCTGGATGGTGACTAGGTACCAAAGGTCATCATCCTAATGGTGACCAGGTACCAAAGGTTATCATCCGATGATGACCATGTACCAAAAGTTATCCTGATGGTTACCAGCTGCCAAAGGTTATCATCCTGATGATTACAAGGTACCAAAGGTTATCATCCTGATGATGACCAGGAACCAAAAGTTATCATCCTGATGATTACTGGGTACCAGAAGTTAGGAACTTTCAATTAATATTCTCCAAGTGTTGTCTTTTTATAGCAGCATAAATCTGGTGGACTTGAAGCACCAGAGGGCATAACCAGTCATATGCAATCACCTGACACCTGCTGCCATGTCTCATTTGTCAGGAGATGTCAGGTGATCATCTTGATCAATGGCTCCCTCTAGTGAGACAGTTCTCTGCTGGCCCTATTCTCAGTAAAAGCTGTTACTAAACTTTAATCCGTTTGATTTGAGATTTGCAAGAGTTTAGTGTGGGAGTTGAATTGAGTTTGCAGGTGTAGTCCTGTAAATGTCAAGGGTAAGCATCAGTGTAAGCGCGATGATGTGTGAATCCTGTTGAAGTGTGCAGGTGCCCCAGAGAGTTGATACAATGATAGCTTTAATTTATGTGTTGGTAAATTTATCAGTATGTGTACAGTGTGGTGATATTCAGTCCCTCTGGGTATCCATGGCATAGCCCACTATAACTCTGGTTTTTCAGTGGCAAGGCAAATTTTGTGGAACTTATGAAAAAGGGTCCCCTAGTGTTGATCAATGGAGACCTTGGTGGTAGAGACCTGTGCCCTTCTCAACAGCTACTCATCGACAGGCACAGGGTCACGTTGACATCAATGTCTTTTTCCTGTCTGCGTGAAGCTAGTGTTCAGCTTTTGCATGTGTAGAATCAGTTACAAAGCTGATAGCCAGAAGCCTCTAAGGTACGAGATCCTGGCCTTGGCGGTCACATTTAAGCAGTCAAGCCAAACACAGATCAATCGTTTCTGGAGAATTTGAGCACAAACATTTATGGTATTGATTTGTGGATGGGGATAGAAAGAGGGTGTAATAGCCACTAGATAATGCTGGGGGGGGGGGGGGGGTGCATACATGTATGTTTGTATGGGGTATAGGGCTGTGTGTTTGGTACAACATTTATCCACCAGGTGTGCACCAAAGGGCAAATGTCAGGGTGCCTGACACCCTTTCACTCCAGAAATGCTTTCCAGGAAACAGAATTGCTAACATATTGTGGTCTCAGTTAGTATGTAGTGATAATACCAACAGGCAAACAAGTGGATGGAAATGAAAATTATGGTGGAATAGAGGATGTGTTTAGTAGGTGGGGGTGTCTGATAACTTAGGCTTAGTATCTAGGTCCTTACCAGTGGAGCCACATGGTGGGTAAAAAAAAGTCCAGCCTCACTGATGTGCAACTGGTTGTCCACTGAAAATGGTGTGTGATTTAGTTCAATAGGAAGTCATGCAATCCCCACTCACCCCATCTCCTCCCCCCCCCCCCCCCCAATGTCTTGTATTGAATATTAATTTTAAGCTGTCAAAAATACTGGATTAAAAAAGACAAAAATTTAGAAAATCTGGTAAAAAGCATGTGCTCATTGTATAGTGCTGTTAGTTAATCATGGGTGAATGAATACCAACAGATTTTAATTATCAGTTGCTTTGTTTATAATGTCAAGTTACTACCGATTGGTCAGTATTGAAAAGCAAGATGATCATTGATTGGCCAATACTGATGAAGCCCTAGCTGACAAACCACAGCAAATTTGTGGTGTATGAATTTGCTGGATTGCTGTGGTGAGTATATAAGCCACATAGAGGGCCATAAACACCCAGTTATAACCATTGCAGCCAGCTGTGTGTGTTACTAGAAATGCTCATGCTGCAGTCAGAAAGTACAAAGGCCATCGGTGTTGTGGATTAAGAGTAATTCACCAATGACAACATCATAAACATCAATAGCAAAACACAGAAAGACTAGACAGCAGTGTTTGCTATTATCAGAAGATGACATAAAGACTGCAGTTAAGTGCAGAAAATTGGTACCACATTAATACATATGCACCTACAGATACATATTTGTACAAATGTATATATGGTTGCACATAATGCTGGAATCCTTCCAAAACGCGTGCATGTGGGGTCTGTGTTTTAGGCATAAGCCACCTCTTTTAAGGGGAACCTGGAGCACAAAGGCCAGATAAAGCCTGGCCTGACAGCAGATATTGTTGCCTTCTCATATTGCTATGGAGACCACTTTATTTCTGCAGCTGGAAGCCAGCCAAGACTTGTTATCCTGTGGTTTGGGTTTCTCTGTCAACCAGCGAGAACCTGGCCACAACTGTGGTCTGCGTAGTGTCAGATAAGACTGTCATGCATGCTGTCTAAGAACAGGGAAAGTGACCCGAGATTGTTACCTGACAGGGTAATGGGAGATAGTGCAGACACTGCCCTAGACTGGGAGAGCGCTCATTTACTTCCATTGATGTAAATTGAAAGACTGTATGGACAAAGAAGCATGGATTTTGTCAAAGTACCTCCCCCTTAATTAAAATTAGGCATATTTGACTAGGCTTTGAGTAAGAAATGTAATGGGTGTTACATACGCATATACAAGTGCTGCACTTTCTTCTATGAAACACTTCATAAACATAACTCTTTTTAGTGTCCCAAAACAATTTATTGTAAATTTTTTAGTGACATAAAGTACATATTATCTTCATAATTATTTAGTGTCACAAAACACTGAATTACATAGTCTTTTTTTTTTCTTTTTGTAACAAAATATGTTATCTTTCCAGCTTCCGTTTATACGTGTGTCACAAGTAAGGAAGTAAACATGAAATTCAGATTGATGTTACTGTTTTTACTCAACAGGTCTATTAAAATATATTCTTGAAAGTTAGGTAAAAGACCCCCCCCCCCTCGCCTGGAAAACAAAAAAAGAGTAAAATTGTGTTTTATAGAATATTTTCAGCACATGTCCACAGTAGAAGACAAGGTTTTCATGTGAGGTCAGGTCTACAGAGGATAGGAGTTGCCCTGATGATTGGATGTAGTATATATAAAAAGTCGGTGTGGCAGGAGAATTCATTATGGTGTGAATTGTGAGAGGGTACTCTTCAAGAAAAGACCCAGGCCTGCCTAATAACACAGGCTTGAAACCTACGGTAGAGGGAGCACCATAATAAGCATTCTACTTCTTGGAATCACTGGTCTGAAGTAAATAAAAGTTTGTATCAAGCACAGGCAGGCACTTTAAGCGGGAAAACTGGATCAGAATTGTGGTTTTGTAACTAAATGCTGCTGATTCAGACTAGGCTGTGCAGCAAATGGAATCGATTTATCTGTATCCTGCTAAAAGGGGAGAATTCGCAGCTTTTCGGGAGGCTGTTGTGGTACCCAGCATAAAAAAAAAAAAAAAAAAAATCGAGGTTCATGGAGCATCAGTTTGGCCATCTAATAATAGGAATTTAGTTGCACCTGTGCCACAGGCTTATTGTAGAAGCAAGGTAACAGGCAAGCTCTTTGACCTGTCAGCAAGTTGACAAGGAAAAATAAAACCAGTTACACATGGAGCACTAAATCCTTTCACAGTCAGTTGGTCAAATTGTGGTCTGCAGTTTTTGCATTCTGTGGGAAGTCATGCGTGTTGTTAAGCTGGATATGTTTGAACCAAGTCTATGTTGCCCTCACGCAGTTGGGGCACATTCCCTCAGGGCACATAGAGGCTAACATGATCACATAAAGGGTACAGGGATGAAACTCCTTTTACAGGGAGTATAAAAGTGCTCTTGTCTTTAATTCTAGCAAAACTTGCACCAAATTCACAGGAATACTGTCCAGAGCACCGAAAGAGTTAATCCTGTAGCACACAGTGCCAGTAACACCTTGACTTTTAACGCTAGCTCATTGGCTGCAGTGGGCATGTATTTAACCAGCATCCATAGGTGGAGAGAAAATAGAATTTGCGGTAATTGCAGAGACAGACAGATCATTAGTAGAGAACACTCGATGGGTAATTGACAACTGGGAACAATGCTCAGATTAATTATGCTGATTCAGACTACATTTTAGATTGACAATTTCTTTAATAAAATTAGTTGATTCACGAAGTTGTTTTCCATTTTGATAGTACAATTTATCAAATATTTTAATTATATTAAGTGATATTAAAAAGGACTTCTGTCAGCTGTGAAGTACCAGAAGCCATCCAATGTGTAATGAGAGTTGACATTATGGCTTTAAGGTGGCAACCGAATCATTACAGAGCATGTATAAATAAGGGTTAGAGTCCCGTATGCAAAGACATTACACCATAATGATTTAATGTTAATTGATAGCCATGTTTTAACAAGAATTCCTCAGAATAGGTAAGACGTAGCTTAGATTATCTATGCTCCCTGGGAATATTTGAGAACAGTTAAGGCATTAATTGTCAGAGCAGAGACAGGAATGAGTGAGTACCGAACAGGTGAAATAAAAAAAAAGGAAGTTGAAATGAATTAAATATAGGGCTTTATTAAAGTAGATAACAAGCAGTGAGCCGATTGCTAACCGAGTTGATCCTTGTGAAGGTGAGGAGCCCGATGGACTAGGTATATAAATCAATAAGACAGAACTATGATGGCATTTTAATGTGGAGGTAGGTAGGTGTAGGGCGACAGCAGTAAGTGAGTGGAGATACACCAGGTATTCCACTATACTACATGATGATGTGAGATGGGTGCCTCCCCCCCCCCCCCCCCCCCCACCGCACACAGACAGACACATGACTGGTGGCCACATGGGAGCACTGGCGTCTTATGTTTGTGTACCTTGGCTTACTACCCTGCCACACTGCCAGACCGCCCTAGCTGTGTGGAGCAAACACAGCCTGTTGTTGTGGAGGGACCAGCATTGTGGGAGGTGGAGGGGGGGGGAACCAGCAGTGTGGGAGGTGGCCACCAGGCTGGGACAGGTTGACCCTTGCTGACCCCTTTAACCTGCACCAGGGGGACTCCCCAGATGAAAGGGAATTGCTGCATCAGGAAGAGAGGAGTGTGAGTGTGTTTTGGTGTAAGAAGTCATGTTCCAGAAGGATACTATGCAAGCCAGATATCACAGTGAAAATCAGACAAATAAAGGGCCATTTTTTTTAACAGAGCCAGCAGGCTGCTGTGACGGCAAATTGACAGGCAACATACATGCATATTGAAGTCCCAGAAAGCATGAAATAATCCTGTAGAAAATTCAAAGAATTTTTGTCTTTGTATTCTTTCAGCCCACCAAAACGCAAAATGTCGGACAGTTCCAGTTCGTCAAGTGGTTCAGACAGCAGCTCCAGCGATTCTGACAGTGATAGCAGTTCATCAGATAACGAAGATGACAAGCCGGAGCCCGAATCACTGCCACAAGCACCACCCTTGGCCTCACCTCCCAGGGTAGGTGGTCAGGTATCACACGTTCTTGAGAAATACTCTCCAAAGTGTATTTGTAGTATTGGATTTGTTGCATGTGTATTGTCAAGGAGGTCAAAGGCTGTGACCTTTTTGTCGGCCACAGTGAGGACTTCTATTCATAGAAGGCGAGAGTCAGCTAATGTTTAATTAATAATTTTGGCCTCAGTATAGGACAAACTCATTTTGAGGAAGGGTATTGACCTTGCCATGGAGAATAGCAGGCTCACCACAACTGAGGCTAAAGTATCCGATCAGCAATGGCTTCCAGGCTATAAGTAGATCTACCAGAAACAGGGACCAGGGGAAACATATCGTTTAAAACATCAAGAAGTAAATTGCATAGCCAGTACATGCAATGTATGTACAGTGAAAAATCAGGCACAAAGTTCATTTAAAACACATATTAACTTTAAAAAAAAAAAAACATATACAGTTCCCACTGATTGTGGCCTTTCACTGGAGACTGTATAAAAAGAGTACGTTTTATTCCTATTCTTAGTGATATTATCAGCAGGAGGGATCAGGAGTCCAGCAGTTTCAGCTTTGAGGATTAATAATGCACATCTTAAAACTGAAAAGGCATCAGATTTCTGTAATATGGTGCACCTGTATATAAGATCCGTTAACCCTTTGAGTCTTAACTCCTCTCGGGGCCTCAGCCTGAGATCAGGAAGATGAGGTGGAGGGCTGTGCAGCAAGCTTATTCTGATAAATTGTCCGTGCATCAGGCTCGGCAGAAGTTCAATTTTGAATGGAGTCTGGAGAGTTCACATCATATTGCCTGAAGAGAGAAGAATGTTGCATTGAAAAGTGTGGCGTGCCCTCAGCGCCCTGCACAAGCTGACCTAGAGTTTGGGTAATCTTCAGATGTCATTGGATCATCCACCACAAGCACCCAGGGTTCACATCAGTCTGTTTGGAGTGTTCAGGACTTAGGGCCACAGAAGTTAACAGCTTTGACCCAGGGACACATATTATTACTGAAGATGGTGGATGTATATGCTGACAAAAAAACTGATACGCATTGCAGATTGGTTTTGAAAAGGCTCAGGTGTTGTTAAATGGTTACACTTCCGAGCCAAGAGAATTTAAGGGAGAGGGGCTGGCTGCTTACGTCACAGAAAATAATTTTACCTCCCCTACTTCCAGTTGACATGATCTGTTTTTAATGCCAGTGGTGTGTAATAGGAAATGGTGATGATGACGTGGGTAGATTGCCAGGGGAAACAAGCCCAGTCATCCAACGTAAAGATACCCTTTACCCTCCTCTCCCCACCCCCCACCCATATTTTCATATGGTTGTACAACCCACAATAGAGGATGGGTGGCAGTGTATCTGCCCAATGTTGACACTCCAGTGGGGCATGGAAGGTGGCTGTTGGACACATGTTGATGTGATGGCTATTGATTCTATGTTGTGTACTTAGTTGCTCAGACTCACAGGCTGCCCAAATAGCTTCATTTCTATGATGTCTGGTCTTCATGAGAAGACATGCCTCTAGTTTTACACCACATAATGTATTTTAGTCAATTCTGAGTGAAACCAGATTTCTACAGTGAAAAAAGTGTTTTTGGGTAGCTGTAGGAGTGTGATGGAAAGGCCGTTGTACAGTCTCGTCTTGTGACGTCAAACACCCCCCCCCCCCCAAAGACCAAATCTGCTTGATAAGTGGTTTATGGAGTTTGCATGTATACACAATTACAGGTCAGCTTCTGTGACATGATCTACTCTTGACTTGAATATTTAATGAAATAATTGACGTTTTTCCTCATAGTTTTAACATGTAAGTTTACCTTGCCATGGTAAGAACAAGTTCCGCGTAAATCATAGTCAACTCCATGTTCTCATAAATCTGAATATAAATATAGACGCCTTTGTGTAATGTACTTTTATGTGTTGGTCTTCAGTCATACGGAAATATTATGCTGTATCTTGGGACCTAAAAGCGAGTTAAGCAAATCTGTGTAAAATTTCGTCTCTGTAAATTTTGACAGTAAATTAGTGAAGGTGATATGGATGTTCAGTCATCAAGGTTCATGGTTCTGCCATTTTTCAGAGTGAGCCAGGGTGGGCCTTGAGTAACTTCATGCATGCTCAGTCAGCTGATGTGCCTGGGAACTTGCGCGGTCTGCAGCCAGTAGTGGAAGATGTGGCCAAGGACTCCGAGGAAAGCCCTGCAAAGGATATCCTCAACAAGTCCAATGAGGAGTTACTCAATGAAATCAATGAAGGCTTTGTCAATGACCGCTTTTGCCCCAATATCAGCTTCCCCCAGCTGCACTCACCACTGGATGATCCAGTGAAGAAGGAGGAAGATGTAGGTGGGGGAGGGAGCGTTCAAAGTGTCAAAATGAAAGAAAATGGTCTCAGGCTTACAATAAAGAAGTTACCCGAGTCTCTGTCAAAATCTCACAATGTTGGGAAGGGTAATAGTGGTGCTGCTAAATCTCCCAGTGCCAGCAGTGTTAAAAGTTCGGGCAGTGGAAGGAGTGTGGGCAAGTCACCATCTCAGCGAAGTGCTCGCAGAAGCGTTGGGGAGAAGGACCGTGACAAGGCCTCTACAACTGGTCAAAGCAAAAGTGAGGAAGTAAATAACAAAACTGTGTCAAAACATGGCAGTCGTGGTGGAAACACACCTTCCAAGTCAAAAACGCCACCTCGTGCAGAAGAGAGGCGACATGGAAATAGTAGCACACCAAAGACTAGCAGGAAATCCCCAGGTGGATCAAAATTGACTCCTAAGTCCAAAGAATTCATATCATCCAGCTCGGATGATGATGATGAGGATGATGATGATGACAATAACTCATTTGTGGATGTAGTTGGTTTGTCATCACCAGTGAAGATTAATGGTGAAATAGCCAAGGACATGCCAACTACACCAAAACACAATCTAAGCAGCTCTAGTTCTAAATCCTCACACCAGAGGTCCTCTTCATCCTCATCATTATCATCCTCATCTAAACACAAAGACAAAAATAATCATGTCAGGCGAGGGAGAACTTCAGACAAGCTTGACCGTGAATTAAAAGATGTGTTTGATGCTGTGTTATGTCCCAGCAAGGACAAGGAATTTACGATGCCAGAACCCCTATTATCACCCATCCCAAACAGGGAAGCTCCAGTGAGGACGTTATTCTCTCCCAAAATACCTGCTATTACATATGATAACAATGGCAAACCGTCTTTAATGGTCCATATAAAACTCGCCTTACTGGACAGGATACCTGCAGTGTTAGCAAAGCCAGCCAGGGGGTCCAAGCAACCAGGCCCCCTGGTGGAGACAATGGCCGATGTACCAGCCTGGTGTGTGCCTGCTGCCCAGCAGAGCACCACCAAACTTGATGCTGGCAGGAAAAGTGGGAGTTTATCATTTAACAGTGGTGAAAAGGAATTTACTTCTGTGAATAATGTGCAGCTTAAGGTGGAAACTGTCATGGATACTGATATACCAATGGAAAATATACCAGTGAAAGTGGAAGATGAAAATGCAAATGTTGCAGATGATACCAGTGATTGTGTGACTAATAGTCACTCTAACCAATCCCAGAAACCAGCTATCAAAATGGAGGTTACCTGTGCTGTTAGGGAGGGGAAAACGCCGCCCAAGGTAGCAAAACGTAAACCTGAATCGGACAGTGTGGTCAAAGATGACCACAAACGCCAGAGGACAGGTGGGAAAACTACACCAAAACGGGCGTTGGAAGAAGTGGTAGAAAAAGAGTAAGTATACAATTTTAATGTTTGTGACATTTATGACTGCATGAATGATTATCTCCAGGTAATAGGAATCTCTGGTAATGTGTTATTCCTTTTTAGTGTTTTTCTCACATCTCTGACCGGGTGGGGTTGGAACCCTAAATTGTTGAAAGTATCTTGTATATCTTGTCATCCTTCAGGTAACTACTTTTTTGTCCCGTTAATGATTTATGTAACTGAGGGTCATTTGATTAATATTCAGAAGTAAACAGGTATTCATCGTAATATAATACTGATAAGTTCCTGTCATGATTACGTTTCGGGGCTGTGACAGTCTTGCCTTTCTTGATAAGTTAAGGGGAAGAAAGTGGTGTACAAATGCAGGAAAGCTTTGGCGGGAGAGTCATTGTTCCTGCAACATTTACACAAAATTTGGGTTGCTGTGAAGAAAAGAAGTAATTTCCAGAGAAAAGCAGACGATGACATGTTTTCTGTATCTGGTAGAGCACAGGCAGCAATAAAAACTTGGCCTGGTTCAGGTCGGGCTTTCAGTGGGAGCGTAATACACCACAATTGCAGCACACAATTATGAAATGTCAACTGCATTGTTTGAAAATTTACATGGAGTACACAGTGGACTGGTATTTCTGCTTGTGGATTTTGCTATGAAAGGCTGTATTTGGCCACAGGCCTTACAATGTGGCCAAATTGGCTATACATGTAGCAGTGAAATTCCGAGCACCAGTGAATATTTACTTAATATTTCAAAATTAACCATTTTCTAACTGGGCCTCTGCGACATTGTCTCTCATTGAGGATTAAAACCTTTTTCTTTCAATTAGCAACTGGGAAATTTAGCCGGAGAAGTAGTGCCCATATGTTGGCATCCTTGGCATTCTGTACATTTGACTTAAAGCAAGACCAGCATGTGAACTTTGTGTTGGGGTCATGTGACCTGTGTGCTGAGGTCGTGGTGCAGTCTGATGAACCTGCAGGGTTTTTAACATTAACCATTTCTCCCTTTAACCAGCTAAAACCAATAAGGTGGTCAAAGGTCATCTGCTTCAATGTATTTGAAGAATTTCAACAGTAATAAAACAATTTGAGAATTGTAAATGAGACCAAGATCACATGTCAAGGAAAGCTAATGACTCAGTCCTTATTAAACGGGGAAGGAGTTAATGTATTCCACTTTGTACACAGATCCAGGGGTCCACAAACTGATAGTTCACAAAAATGTGACACATATGTTGATGTTTGCTGCAACATTTCATAACCATGTTGCAACATTGAAAGAAAAAAAGAAAAGGAAAGGTGGACATTTTTGTGCTAGTGATAATGGGTACTTTCCCAGGAGGGGTAATGACTGTGTCCTTTGCTGGGGGTTGCTATGCAGCTCTGTCATGTTTATGTTGTGGAGACAAACAGGGCATCAGTTGGCACAGTATATATTCATATGGTACAGTGATCCCCATTTCAAAGGACCACCTTCTGTTGAGAGACCACCACATACTGTTTTTGTGGTTCTGTTGGATGCTATTTTGGGTGTTATAAGGGGCCTTTTTTGTGGTTGTTATGAGGGACAATTTTTGTGGCCAAAGAATGGTGGGCAGCCCCAAATGGCAGGGCTGACTGTGTTGGCTGATTAATAATGCATTTATCTTCCATGATGATTGTGGAGACGCAAGGTAACTTCAAATACATCTTATTAATGTATAGAATCATGATATAGTGTGTAGCCATAGCATTTAATACACACATGCAAGCTTGACATGATTTAATACACATGCAGGCTTTTACATAGTCCATGCACATGTACAGGCTTTTACATCTATAGGATTTAATACACACACAGGTTTTTACATAGGATTTAATTCACATGTACAGGCTTTTACACAGGATTTAATACACACATACAGGCTTTTACATAGGAGTTCATACACTTGTGAAGGCTTTTACATAGGACTAAATACACATGTACAGGCTTTTGCATTGGCAAGTTCCATGAGATTTACTGACATAGTGACTGGCAGATAAATGTTTTTGAAGAGTGGGAAATAGATACCGATTAGGAAATAATTTGTCCACCTTCATGGAGGCTGTTAGTTATCAGTTTTCGGGAAATGGAGAAAAAATTAATTTAAAAAGTTGGATTGGAAGAATAGAAGATTTATGTTTGTCAAAGAATTTGAGTGAGTGGGGTGGGAGTCAAATGGAATACAGGAAGAACTGGTTGGGGAAAACAAGGCACTGAACCGTGGGATATATTACTGTGCAATATTGTTTCAGTGGTATAGCGAGATTAGAGATAAAGCCCGTTGATTTATGTATTCATGCATATATTGATGCACAATAACAATATTGCACTGACGGAACATCATAGGTATCAAAACTACATCAATAGAAATCATTTGACAGTCACATTTGTCACAACCTGGAGTCAAAAGTTCAATGTCACGAAGGTCATTCCAAAACAACTGTACCTAGAAGCTTTTCCCTGGCAACCCGTTAATAATAGAGACATGACCTGTCATCAAGCAGGCAGTTTCCACGATGACCTAGTCTGCTGCTGGGCCAGCTGTTTGTGTAGACGGCAGCAGAAAAACCAGGCAGGAGAACTGACAGGAGAGACCAGCGAAACTTGTGTTGTGTGCACAAGTGAGCAGCATAGCATGACAGGCTCACGACAGGACTACTCACAGCGGGCATTACAGGGAGTTCTGCCCTCGCCAAGTCTTTTTCCATCACGACAATTGATGCCAAAAGAACTGATAGAAAAACTAAAATGAAATTTGCAAGTGTATGATTGAGGTGTATTTACACAGACAGACAGCTCAGTGTGAAAAGAGGCATTGTGTGCTGGTAGATAATACAAGTGAACTTGTATTTCAAAGACTAAGTGTCATTTGTGGGTGCAGCAACAAGATGTAAAGTGCTTCAAAAAGAAAAGGAAAAAAAAAGAAAGAAGGTTTTCATATGCATTGTACTGGTAGAAAAAGTATTGGGGAATCCAAGAAGAGCCATAGCATGGCAACAGGAAAAGTGAGAAAGGAAACATAGTCCAGGTGTGATGAAGAGGCAGACATTATCCTGCTCAAGACAATGGCAGTGATCAGTTTTCAAGTAATTTATTTGCATGGTTTTATTTCTCCATTAAATTGTTGACTGTCCAGAAATAGTTATGGGGGAAATTGAGCAAAGCAGCCAGGAATAATGTGCTCAGCATTGGTCAGTACTTAGCTTTTCTGAGGAAAGCTGCAGCTTTGTCACCTCAGTTCTAAAGTTGAATCAAGTGTCAGGAATTGTGTAGCTGTACATACATGTGTAGGTGTAACATTCCAGAAACAAACAGGTGTCAAAGGGAAAAAATCGAACAAAAGTGAACAAGTGTTTCATGGGCATTTCAGTAAAGGAGAAATTGCTCACAAGTGCTTGAGATAATCAAGCTTGTGACAATATCAATATAAGAACATCAGATTAACTTCATACAATAACATCAAACTAACTTCTTACAGTTTTGTATGTTATTCTTTGGCCAATTATAACATATTGAACAGATCAGAATTTTCTATGAGATAAAACAACAGGAAAATGAATGGAAAAGTGTAGTTTTGTCAAGAGGGTACATTGGTGTCATGGTAACTTAATAGGAGTTTTCCATTCTGTTGGTAGCTGTGAGGTTAATTAGCATAGTTTGGAGATTTAGGCTAGATCATGCAAGTCTTTCCATGGAATATGAAACAGGTACAAGGTGTATCCACCTACATGAAGGAAAGTATATTGTAACTTATCTTGAAGTTATCTTATTTATGGTCACAGTGACAGGGCCAGCTGGCAGCCAGAGCTCTTGATCCAGTCCAGATGCTGTCCACTGTCAGTCCATATTGTCAAGGATTATTCAGTTCAGATACTATCCACTGTCAGTCCATTTTGCCGTGGATTATCTAGTCCAGATAATATCAGCTCTCAGTCCATAAATATTGTCATTGTTTTCCAGTCAGATATACTATTAGCTCTCAGTCCATATTGTCATTCTCATGATGAAACCGTTTAGCCAAGAAACGGCACTAATTTAGTGACAATGTTTCATTTGTGTGGAGAGACCACCCAAGGTCCTTAACAACTGTTCACTTGGAAGTGATGAGAATCATCCATAAATATCGCTGAAGGAAATTGAAGCAAGGGATAGCAAGCACTGCTCCCTTCCAGTGCAGTCTGGGAAGCTAACACTCAGAGTTTCATGGTTGGCAAATTTCATCATTTCGCCCTTGAATTAAGACTGAGCTCTCCAAGGGGCTGATTGGCCGTTCACATGGTTCAGCACCCAGCCAGATCCCAGGAAAGACACTGACCTGGGATGTGCTATTCTCATAGATGTTGACCAAATGTCTATTATTCTTTTATAGATATATGTTGACCCAGGGTATGCTACTCTTATAAAGATGTTGATTCAGGTTATGCTATTCTAATGAAGATGTTGACCCAGGATTTGCTATTATTAAAAAGATGTTGACCCAGGGTCTATTATTCTTATAAAGATGTTGACCCAGGTTATACTATTCCTATAAAGATGTTGACCCAGGTTATACTATTCCTATAAAGATATTGACTCAGGGTATGCTATTCTTATAAAGCCCATGTACAATCTCAGTCAATGTTTTGTAGTAGCCTTGAAGATGACAACAGTATTTTACCTCCAGTCATTTTTGGCAGCCAGTGTCAGGTAGAAACTTTAGGTTAAAGATGGCTCCAGTGATAGAGATAAGATTTGCATTTGTTTTCTGGGGTTCATTGAAAAACTTGTATTTTTTTTACTTTGTATACTAAACTGTCCAAGCTTAGAAAGAAAAAAAATGACAGTGAGGAGGAAATATGCAGACAGGAGAATGTGGGAGGGTCCCCAGAAAGCAGATGATCAGCCATTATAGCTACTAGCTTGTTTCATTGCATGACAGTCTTTTGGTTTTTGGAATCAGTATGATTAATTCTGATGCATTTATAGAGGTCCTTCCTTTGATTTGATTAAACAAGGCAAAGGCCCAGCAGCCAAAATGTGGGTTTTGAGGAGATTCGTCCGACTGGTTTCGCCGTATGAGCGGCTCATCAGGGACTGGACATAACGGTTAAACCTTCTGCTTATATACTGTAGTGTCAACAAAAGGCGTTGTTAACGTACTACAGTGACATCACACGCAGGCCAGTTGGATCCTTTGATTTGCCAATGCCATTCCATCATCGAAATAAACATGCCAAAAATGTTATTAATTTACCCCACACATAACTATGTAACAGGAAAATTCTGTATTGCATAATTGCCTGTTTACACTGGCCATTTGTGGCTCACAGGCCTCATATGTTTATGTTTTGGGAAATATAAACTACCCTTAACTGTATAGGTTTGATTTTCAGAGTGAAATATGCCTAATATTTCCATGTGGTTCCAGGTTGACCATAAACGATTTGTAGTAAAATGTTGCAAATAATTTGAGAATATAGATCAAAGATAGACGTGTCCATGTACAGCAGCAGACTTTTTCATTCCCAATTCGTAAGTGTGCTTTGAATTGACATAATGATACAAGATTCATATTTTATGTAAACTCCCAATCTTCCCAAGTACCAGCGTGCCTACAGTTGCAAAGAGGATTTAAGAGAGCATAAGAATGACCCAGAGAGGATAAGAGAGCATAAGAATGGCTCAGAAAGGATGAGAGGGCATATAAGAATTGATCAGAGAGGATAAGAGAGCATAAGAATGACCCAGAGAAGATAAGAGAGCATAAGAATGGCTCAGAGAGGATAAGAGAGCATAAGAATTGATCAGAGAGGATAAGAGAGCATAAGAATGACCCAGCGAGGATAAGAGAGCATATGAATGGCTCAGAGATGATAAGAGAGAATTAGGATTGATCAAAGAGGATAAGAGAGTGCAAGAATGGGGCAGGTCAACATCTTTCCTGGGCAGGCTTCAGGTGCAATGTACCTAAAGCAATGAAAATGAAAGCTGTCAACACAGTCAGAACTTGGTACTGAAAGAGTTAAGAGCCCTGGGCAGGATAGAGTTGAGAAGACAAGTGATCAGGCAGCTCAGGGTGTGGTCTATGGGGACCCAGGTGTGGACCCTGCCAGACAACTGCCTCTGATCCACACTGCCCAGTGCCAGGAAATTAATGCTTTCAAGACCCATAATGCCTCATCCGGTCACCGCCAAGGACCGCACTGCTTGGATGTAAGTCTGTCCTTCTTAAGGTCCATCTCTTTTTCACAAGAGTGTTGTCACACCAGCGCTGTGTGCTAATATTGTAGGGTTATCCTATCAGGTGGCCCACTGGCGGAACTTAGTTCAGCTCAAGGAAAAAACACCTCTGAGATATTCCGGGAAATCATGTTTATAAATAGTGATGGAAGCTGCTGAATGTGGACCACTTATCATAGGGAGAGTTGGGTCTCGAATAGTCTCAAGTATGTCTGCCAATGCTAGGCATGCCTGCTGGGTCATGGCACCACTTGTCAGACCATTCTCAGTTCAGGGGAGTTAGGGTCTTGGTCTATCAAGGCACAAATTAGAAACAAGGATGACTGAATTAAATTTCCCAATGGAAAAGTCAGCACAAGACATATAATCCACTGTAATGAAGCTCTCCAACTGGGATATACAAGATTTAAACAGGTGTGCGATTGTCAGTTTTGAGTGGAAATCACAGGTACTGCATTCCTTCCAGTGAGTACCCTGAGTGAGATCGCAGGTACCACATTCCTCAATGAGTTCCCTCGGTGAGATCACAAGTACCCCATTCTTTTTAGTGAGTACTAGGTGAGATCACATTTATCATATTCCTTTCAATGATTACCATGGGTGAGATCACATGTACCACATTCTTCCCAATCTGTATTCTGGGTGACATCATAGGTACCACATTTCTCCCAATGAGTTCCCAGGGTGAGATCACAGGTACCACATTCCTGTTAGTGAGTACTCTGGATGAGATCAAAACTAGTGCCATATTCCTCTCAATGAGTACCCACAGTGAGAGCATAGGTACCACATTTCACCCAGTGAGTTCCCTCGGTAAGATGACAGGTGCCACATTTCTCCCAATGACTATTCCTGGGTGAGATCATAAGTACCACATTCTTCTCAGTGCGTACTCTGGGTGAGATCACAGGTACCACATTCCCCCAGTGAGTATGCTAGGTGTGTACAAAATAATGATAAAATGGATCTTATTTTTCAGTTAAGTTTTGAATATTCTAAATATAATACCAATAATAGTTATTGTCACTTCCTGATTTCAACAAGGTGGGTTGCACTTAAATTACAGCATGGATGCTCATTGGCAGGAGTAAATGCATTAATCTTTTTTTACATGCCAGAAAGCTTTGTTCGTTAAGAATATATTTCATCATTAAATTTATTTTCATATGTATGTTTCATCGCAAGTTTCTGTGGTGTCCAAGGACTGAGGTATACATCATCATGAGTTTCTGCACTGACCAACGTTAACTCATTCCATACTATGGTCACAGGCCTTGGTCAGTGGTTCTGGCACTGCCTGGCAAGTCATGCTGCAGCTACCCTTGTGGCAGCTGCAGCATGACTTGTCAGACAGTGCCAGAACCACAGACTTAAACTATAGGCATGTTGGTACTTGAACAATTTTAAGCTCTTTTCATGAAGAATTTAAATATGTAATTGTCATCTTAAATCTAGAAAAATATACAGAAAAATCAGGGACTGATATGGAATGTGTTAATGCCACATTTCACAAAGTACCTGCACATGATAACATAGTGGCATGCCTTATTCAAGTCTACATATAGAATAGAGCCACACGGTCGGCCCATGGGTATGTGAGAAATAGAAATTCCCTGCTACCCTGAAAATAAAAGTGAGGGATTGACCGTAATGGAAAACAAGTGAAATGTTGCACCAGGACGCCCAGAGCTGTTTGTTCTGGTGGGACTTAAATGGGCAGCCAGGGTTATGACCAGTGACAAACATATTACTGCAGGTGACTAATCAGGTTAAATCAGGTTAATTTAGGTGACTCACCAGTCAGGGGAGTTCATCATGCTTATTTTGTAGATGCTAGACTTTTTTTTTTTTCTTTTACATGTTTTTAAGCAGCAGGGCAGGGAGTATCAGCTTGCCTGCTAAGCCTGATAATATCATAAAGAAAAGAATTTTGAATAATTATCATGCCGGAAAAACACACATGTACATAATACGCCTAGTATTAAATATACTTGAATACTGAACTATCAATGAAAGGTTGGATCCACAACATTTTGTAAATCAACCCCAGTTTGCTTCCAGTGAGTTTTATGGACAGGAATGAGTTTCATGTTGAGACACAAAGAATAGTGGATCGTTCATACTTTTTTCTTTTAAATTGCACAACCCACCATACATGTGTGTATGTGATGGGCATGATAGATAAAGACAAATCGCTGCAGAGGAGCCCTTACATGCACATCAGTTCTGCACATGATTGACAGGTGGCAGCACGGTAATGTAACGTTGTGGCAAAATGCAACAAGAGCAGGTTTGATATTGGCCCAGATGAGATAAATGGGGTTTTGTCACTTCCAATTTTAATGACATCATACACTGCAATTGTTTTGATAGATACCCCTCTGAAAAAAGAAAATTACTATCATTCAAGTCTGATTACATGCAGATTATGAAAGAATCAATCAAAATGTCCCATGTTTAATGTTTGTCTTGTAAAACTGTAATTGACCTAAATTATGACCCAGCTGCACAATGATGTATTGACATAACTGCAAGCTCAGTATTAATTTTGAAAAAGATGATGTTTTACATGCGCAGTGTATAATGGAGGTTAAACATTCAGTGCAAATCTTGTATAGCAACTCGGGGCACTAGAAAGGCCAACCTAACAAATGTTCTGTTACATTATAACACTGCCTGGTCAGCAGGGGCAATGCTGGCCAACAACATTATTGTTTTTTAACATCACCGAACTTGATTTTTTGTTATATGTTTGTTTGTTTTCTTTCTTTCTTTCTTTCTTTCTTTCTTTCTTTCTTTCTTTCTTTCTTTCTTTCTTTCTTTCTTTCTTTCTTTCTTTCTTTCTTTCTTTCTTTCGTCTGTCTGTCTGTCTGTCTGTCTGTCTTTCTCTCTCTCTCTCTATCTATCTATCTATCTATCTATCTATCTATCTATCTATCTATCTATCTATCTATCTATCTATCTATCTATCTATCTATCTATCTACCTACCTATCTATCTATCTATTTATGGGGGTAGCATGATGCAAACAAATTATGCAGGATGGAAAATGTACCAAGTTAGCTTTAAAATGAATTACAAAGCAAAAGCATTGCCAAAATAGTTCTAACTAGAGTATTCATGAAATTGGACCATCCCCCCCCCCCCCCCAGCTTAGTATGCATGTGAATTTGCCCCTTATGTTACCTGAAACAAATATTTTTGTTCTGGATGGCCTATCATAAAAAGTCTACAAGTCTTGGTTGATATGACAGAGTAGGAGTTAAAATAAACATATTTCATGCTTGTAGTGTTTGTAATATCCTAGCCATGATTGGAGATCCCGTTTATTCAGGATCACATTGCAACATGATATTAAATGGCACAGCATTGCCGGCCAACTGTCAGATAGCAACTTTTGTATTGGGTGCTCAGTTACACGCCTTGAGTCTGTTATAACCCTGTTCATGTGGGCCCAGATTTAATACGCAAATCGTCATATATTTTCACCTCACTAGTAATTAGCTTAACTTCAAAGTGTGTTGTTGCAAGAGTATCACCCATAGCACAGTTGGTAAAATATAAAATGTGGTTAGTCAGATTATTCCCAAGTCCCAATTTTCTTTTTTTTTTTTTTAAATGCTGCTTGAAAACTGCACAAGAAAGGCAATTACAACAAAGACTCAAAAGTATACAGCTAAGCCTTGTACCATTTGTTTCCTGCAAAATGTGTCATATCTAAATGTGTCATAAAAATGAGTCAAATAGCAGAGGAATTAGACTTTAAAGCAAAACAAAAGCCTACTCGGAACATTTTCTAATATGAAACATTTGTCAGAATGGAAATATTTTGAGGTTAGAAGATTATATGGATCAAATCAGCAGAATAACTTGCAGTAGTTCTAAGTGTCATATCCATTGTGGCCTGGAGGCCACCATAGATCTTGGTAGTAATATATCCCAGAATGCAGCAGTGATGAAATAGCAAACTCTTTAAAAGGCACCAGTGTTAAAAATTTGACAGAAAACTTGTGTGAACTGCCTTTAACCCAATAAGATTATTGTAGCTGTGAGCCACCAAGACCACATGCTGTCAATAAAACATTTGAACATCGTAATTTTAATAATCAATTGAAATAATGATAGTTTGCCTCTGAGGACAGTATAGATGTCATTGCTTTTGCCTTATGGGAGTGATATTTGGGCTAAGATTGCTGACTGTAGTGTTGAAGCAAAAATTGTAACAATTTTGTGGTTCATTTGATGATAAGTTATGTTCTACTGCTTTGAGGTGCACCATGTTTACATTACTATACTCCCCTCGTCAGTGGGCTTCATAACAAATAAAGTTTCTTGCTGAAAATTGTGTAAGACCAGTCATGATAGCATGCCCCAAGTCAATAGGTTGTGCACGCAGCTAGCACCAAGCAAGGCTAATGTTGACGTAGTCTTGCTATGACCAGGAAAGGGTGCAAACCTGAAAGAAAACCAGGTGGATGAAATCCTGAACCTTTCTTGTGAGCAGGGTGTCCCACCCAAAAGTAGGGTGAACTAGGTAGAAAGATTGATGTAAGGATGCATTACTCAGGGCAGTACCTTCAGGCAATAGGACAGGGAAATTTAATCAGCGTCCATTCAGTCAATGGTGATCAATACAGGAAACTGAAGGTTGCAGTATGAAAGAGAGTTCTCCCAGCAGTGTCAATTGAGTTTGCAGCGGGTAGTCCAATGATAACCAGCATGCAAAATGCCCATTTCAGTTATTACCCTCATGGAACCCACTTGTCATGAGACCAGTCAATTTGGTCAGGGTCTTTGTGAAGCCATTGGTCCAGCTGGGTGTGTAGAGGTCAAGTAGCTGTTGGTTATTGTTGCATGACTTCAGAAAAGTCTGTACTGCAGGTTAATCTGGCAGGATCGCACGCAAAGTACTTAAGAAAGGCCTGCACTGCAGGGTAGTCTGGCAGGGTCACACAGGCAAGTACTTAAGAAAGGTCTACACTGGAGGATAGTCTGTGGCAGGATCACACAGGAGTGTACTTGAGAAAGGTCTACACTGCAAGGTGACCTGGCAAGATCACAGTCAAGTTCACGGTGATGAAGTGATCGAAATAAATACATTGTACACAAGACAAGTGATGCAAATACTTTGTAAACCAAATGGAATAAAGGTGAACCCTGCTCCATGTAACTGTCACAATACAGTATCCCTTTTCGGCACTCAAGGTGCTTAGGAATTTGATTGATGAGCTCCAATTGTAGCCCAAAATTTGGAACATTTCAGTTGTAACAGCAAGTAAATTACAAAATGCATGTAATTTTCCAACATTTCAGAACATTTGTGCAAAAAAAAAATAAAATAAAATAAAATAATGGGGGGGGGCACATAAAAGGGAAATTATGGTAGTCAACAATGCCAGCGTGAACTGTGTGCTTCCATAGTTCTGTCTACCCCCCCCCCCCCCTGAATTTTCCAGTAATGTAAAATATAATGAAGAGGAAGTGTAAATGACAACTATAAGAATGACATAACCAGGGTTAACAGATTTATTTCTATGCAGGCTAATCTGGTAATTACCTAATACACAGAAAAAATGTTGACTCAGTCCAAATCCAAAGAGGAAGTTGTTAATTAGATAATGACCTCATGTTTGTACCAGGACTATTTACATGAAGCACGGGGAGAGATCTATCACTTCTAAGAGCAATTGCATTTCTATAGCCAGGAATCTCATGTTACTGTCCCATCAGCAAAGTGAAATACTGGCTTAGCATGGGAAGAAATCATAGGTGGACCCAGAATTACCGGAACAGATCAGCTAGACTACGCTGGCTTTTTTTTCTTTTGTTTTTAAGAAACCATTTGCACACTTTAAAAAAAAAAAAGGGGGGGGGGGATAGAAAGCAGGTTGAAGATTTATTTTGGTGTTATTTTATGAGCCATGTTTAGACGAACCATACCAGATGCTGTATACTATATCTTAGTAAAGAAAGGTTATGCAGCAGCTCTATTTAACTGATTGAAGAACATGAAAGCAATCGTGTTATACCGTGAGATTATATGATTGGAAATAGATGATTCCTCCCATTTGATTAACATTTTGCCCATTACAAAAATAAATTAATTAGTGAAGCATTAAAGGAATGAATATTTGATTAGCACCAGGCAGATTTTATGGAGCAAATAATCCAATTTTGTGTAGCAAAGTGCAATATGCATGATTGCTGTGTCTGAGTGCTTTGTCAATAGCTGTGAGGGAAGAAAAGAATAGAGACAAGGATCAATAATGTAAACAACTTGGCATGGCCTAATGAAGAAGCACAATGGACCTAAATGTTTGTGATTTGTCAGCATGAAGGGGGGGGGGGGGTAGAAGGGGAGAGAAGAGATGCCAGATATGGTGGTATAACAGTTATAGACAGAGGTTTGACAACCAAAGAGATACAGGTGTGACAACCAAAGAGATAGTGGTGTGACAGCCATAGAGATGGTGGTATACAGCTATCGAGATGGTGGTATGACAATCATACAGATGGTGGTATGACAGCCATACAGATGGTGGTATGACAGCCATACAGATGGTGGTATGACAGCCATACAGATGGTGGTATGACAGTCATACAGATGAAGGTGTGACTGTCATACAGATGGTGCTATGAATGTCATAGAGATGGTAGTACGACAGTCACAGATGGTGCTATGACAGCCATAGAGATGGTGGTATGACTGTCAGAGATGGTGGTATGACTGTCATAGAGATGGTGGTATGACTCATAGAGATGGTGGTATGACAGTCATAGAGATGGTTTTATGACAGCCATAGAGATGGTGGTATGACAGTCATGCAGACTGTGATATGAGAGCCACAGAGATGGTGGAATGATAGTCATATAGATGGTGGTATGGCAGCCATACAGATGGTAATGTACTGTCTTCTCACATCATAACTCGACCAATTTAATTTTATGATAGGATGAAAGTTGCTGGGAGAAAAAAATCCAGATTACAAATTCAAACTTTTGAAATTCTATGTTTGGATGATATGGGTATTAAAGTGTTTTTGCAAGGACTGAGCACAGGTGACAATGAAGCAGTAGTATGCAATAATGTAAAAGGTGGTTCTGTGTGTGTGTGTGTGTGTGTGTGTGTGTGTGTACGTACACATGTACATGTAATCTTACTTTGTAAGTGTATTATAGATGGTCTTCTGACAGATCAGAGATGCAAATATCAGTTGCAG
Source organism: Hermodice carunculata (assembly GCA_964020975.1). Classification (NCBI taxonomy): domain Eukaryota; kingdom Metazoa; phylum Annelida; class Polychaeta; order Eunicida; family Amphinomidae; genus Hermodice; species Hermodice carunculata. Next base: position 67,276,011 of record OZ026619.1, read on the forward strand.
CGGTCACTGACCCTTAGCCAGAAAACTTTATTAAATATGCATGCAACTTGCCATACCCACATACAGACAGCTGATCAATACCTGGTGAAATCCGAGATCACCACAGAAAGGATAGAATTATTTGTATTCCTGTTATGCAGTGCAGGGGCAGGTGGCCCATGGTATGTACCCATATATATTAGGATAAGGGCAGGTGGGGGAGCAAGTCCTTAACATCATTCACATGGCATTCCCTGGACCTGGTCTGAAGCCAATTCAACATGTTTCTTCTGCTCCATGCTGGTTTGGCCTCCAGAGATCTTTGGCTTGTGGATCCAAGAAACCTGTGATACATAAGGCCTGCCATGCTGAGGCCACTCAGCTGTGGATACCAGGCCAGCACAGGGTTAATTTGAACTTGACAAGTTAACCTGGTATGGCTAGTTAACTCATTGCTTACCGTGGAGGTAAACTTAAGGCCTTGGTACTTAAGTGGTTTTTGTAATGGCTGGCAAATGATGCTGAAGGTGCACCAGCTGCAGCACGACTTGCCAGGCAATGCAAAAACCACTGACTTTAGACCAGATATATTGATACTGGAGTTGGTGTTCGGGGGCGGGGGGGGGGGATTTAAATATATTAATTTTATGTTACATTCAGACTAAATATTGAAGGGGCAGGGGGTGAGAGGATGTTACTGTTATGGGGAGAGTTGCAAGGAATCTTCTTATGGTGTTGGCTGAGAAACACCAACCTGTATTGGGAGAAGTTGAGAAGTCAAAATGTGCCAGAGATCTCCCATGGAGGAGGTTTTGACATCTGTTTGATGCAGACCATGATCATTCGCCCTATGTAGAGTTAGCTTTTTGTGCCACCCAACTCGATCCTTGGAAGATCCTCGCATGCTTTCCAAAAATCCTAATGAAAAGAGTACGTGATACGTTGTATTTGATAGTCGTGTCATAGCCATAATGTGCAAGTAATGGAACCAGGTTAATGGGAGCTATTTATGTGCATGCATGGGCCTAGTGGCAACACAGCAAAGGGTTTCTTGGGCTCATGGGGAGGTGTCTCTTCAGTCAGGCTGTTCACACAGCACAGGGATGTGTCTCTTCAGTCACACTGTCTACTGTCTACTACACAGCATGGAGGGGGCCCCTTCAGTCATGCTGTCCATGCAGCATGGGTGTCTCTTCAGTCACAATGTCCACACAGCATGGGGAGGTGTCTCTTCAGTCACACTGTTCATGCAGCATGGGGGATGTCTCTTTAGTCACACTGTCCAAACAGCTTGGGGATGTGTCTCTTCAGTCACACTGTCCACACTCCACAGGGAGGTGTCTCTTCAATCACACTGTCCATGCAGCATGGGTAGGTTTCTCTTCAGTCACAGTATCTATGCAGCAAATGGAGGTTTCTCTTGAGCGACACTGCTCACGCGGCATGTGGAGGTGTCTCTTCTGTCACACATTCATAGCTTGGGGGGGTGTTTCTTTAGTCACGCTGTCCATGCAGCATCGGGAGTTGTCTGTTCAGTCAGGCCGTCCACGCTGCATGCTGATTGTTGTCTGGGGATCTGTCTGACTTGACAGAAAACGCCTCTCTGTACATTGTAACATGCAGGGAAATTCTCTTAACATCTTGGGTCTCTGGGCTTTTATCAAAATATTCGTTCATCTCAACTACCCTAAAATTCAGAGAGACTTGAGGCTGGAATCATTTGGAAGCTTTCATGAATGAATTGCCTTCAGGTGTCAGAGATAATTCAAATAAGATAGGTTACAAGCTGACAAGTGCTTATAATGCAGGGAAGACAAGAGTAAGTAAAATTAATTAATGAGAATGTTACCAAATTGTTAAAAATTACCAGGTTAGGTCATACTTTGGTGGGTATGGATTCAGAAGGATTTCAAAGGTCTGGAGAAAAATCTACACAGATCTTGGTGTCTGTCATCCTCTGATCATTGCATCAACACAATACTAGATTATCTTGATAGTTGTGTTAGGACTTTTCGCATGGAGTTAACACCAGCATTTGTATTCTTTTTTGTCAACTGTGTGATCCAGGTTTGCCCATTATGAGTGTCAGATAGTTTACTTGTCACTGTTTTTACATGTAGTATGTGGCAATTGACAATGAGGGGGAGGGAATACATTGGCTTAAATCACTAAGTGCAGGATGTGGGGAGAAGGTATATGACATTACCAGTTTTCATTTTGTCTAATGACAGGCAATTCTACAGAATTAGGTCAAAAGTGGCTCAGTGTGTGCCCAGGCACTGGATCTGTCAGTGCATACATTAACAGGTTTACAGGAATGAAACTATTGAAGAGTTGTGAGTAGTAGTGACCCTACACGAACAATGCTTAACAAAACAGTAGGACTGACAATGGCAGAACCCATGGATGCTAAAATAGTAAAACTGCATATGACAGAACCCATGCTAAAACAGTATGACAGAACCCATGCTAAAACAGTATGATAGAACCCATGTTAAAATAGTAAAGCTGAAAACAGAACCCATGCTAAAATTGTATGATAGAACCCATGCTAAAATTGTATGACCATGACAGAACCCATACTAGAATAGTATGACCAAAGACAGAACCCATGCTAAAGTAGTAAATCTTATGATGTTAGAACCCATGCTAGAATACTATGACTAATAATGACAGAACCCGTGCTAAATAGTGTAACTGACAATAACAGAAACCAAGCTAAAATACTATGACTGACAATGACCAAACCCATGTTAAAATTGAATGAGCATGACAGAACACATGCTAAGATATATCTGATAATGGTATAACCCATGCTAAATTGGTATGACTGGCAATAACAGAACACATGTTAAAACAGTATGACTGACAATAGAACCCATGCTAAAATAGTATTACCATGACAGAACCCATGCTAAAATAGTAAATCTGATAATGGTAGAAACTATGGTAGAGTACTATGACTAATAATGACAGAGGCCATGCTAAAATAGTATGCCCATGACAGAATACATGCTAAAATTGTATATGTCTAATAGTGGCAGAATCTGTGCTAGAATATATGACTGACAATGACAGCACCCATGCTAAAAATTGCTGATTTGACAGAAGAATGAACTCCTGCCAAAATAGTGTGACTCGCAGTGAGAAAAGAACTGATTCATGTCAAAAATGGTATGACAGAGTAGTGTTAGAAAGAGAAAATCCACTTTTCCTACAGGACAGTAAAATCTTAATTTGGCTGTCTTGTGTTTTATGGACTTGGACAAGTCTATAGTCAAAATGACCTGTCTTCAAATGAGGTAACTCAAGATTGTTTGTTTCTCTGATGTGCAAAAGAGAAATGTTTCAAGCACAGAATTGTAACATGAACTCCTTGTTGATTAGTGAACAAACAGGGGAAAAAAAATGGCAATTGCATGTCAGGACAGTCTAAGAAAAATCAACTTGAAGATAAAACACCAGTTTGTCTAAGTTCCCAGTCTATTGTAACATAGAACTCTTAGCATGAACAAGCACATGATGAAAATGATTGATATGATGGAATGCTTTATAAGAAATTTGAAAATACTGATATAATCATGTGTGTGGCAAGTGCTGGAAATGAAGTGACATGCCCTTGTGTTGGTGTGTTGGTGGAAGTGAGGTGGCACTGTACAATTCAGATGTCCACCTGTGAGTACAAGTTAGCAAATTGTTGCACCCTGCGCAAAGTGATGGTGACTTCTCAATTTTTACTGTGTATGAACAGTTTCACAATAGCTGTGACTGGCTGATGAGGAAATGTATTGACTTGTGTGGTGTTATTTGGTCCAAAGAGAAGGTCAATGTGCCTGCCCCAGGGAGACACTGTGATGGCAGGAGGGACAGCTGTCACTCAGCTACTCTGTGGCTTAGACAATAGGCTCTGAACAGACTGGATTAGGCAGAAATATGGACCCTATCATTTAGTCATTTCTGGATTTGGAAAAAAAGGCAAAGCTTTGTGCAAATATATTATATGTTACTGTCTAGACTGTGGCTGATGGGTGCTGGTAATGAAAGCTGCTTAATGTCCTTATAAAAACTGAGGAGCAGCCAGAAAAACACCAAGCCATTTAATCAGATAAACAACATTTGTGCTAGATTTGGGCAAACTCATAAATGTTACCAAAAACATTTCAACAGATGTTGCAAACTGTCACAGTAATGTGTGCTTTCTTAGCCTTTTATCACAGAGTTCCACAGGATGTTTTAATACATTAAGTCCTGATAAAAACTGTTTTAGCTACATTTATGCCCAATACAAACTGTTGTAGCAAAATTTAGGCCTGATACAAACTTCTTGAAAGCTACATGAAAGCCTGATACAAACTGGTTTAATAACATTTAGGCCTCATACCAACTTTTAGCTAACTTTAGCCCAGATGTAAATTGTTGTAGCTGTATTTGCTCCTGATACAAGCTGTTGTAGCTGTATTGAATTTTGATACAAACTATTGTAACTATATTTAGGCCTGATACAACTGTTGTACATGCATTTAGGCCTAATACAAACTGTTGTTGGTGGATCTAGGCCTGATACAAACTTTAAGCTACAATAAAAACTGATACAAACTGCTGTAGCTATATTTAAGCCTGATACAAACTGCTGCAGCTACACTTAGGCCTGATACAAACTGTTCTAGCTATGTTTAGGGCTGCTACAAACTATTGTAGTTACATTTCGGCTTGATATAAACTTTTGTAGCTACATTTAGGTCTGATACAAACTGGTGTAGCTACACTTAGGCCTGATACAAACTGTTGTAGCTACATTTAGAGCTGCTACAAACTGTTCTAGCTATATTTAGGGCTGCTACAAACTGTTGCAGTTACATTTAGGCTTGATAAAAACTTTTGTAGCTACATTTAGGTCTGATACAAACTGCTGTAGCCACATGTAGGCCTGGTACAAACTGTTGTAGTTACATTTGGGCCTGATACACACTGGTAGCTGCTGTCAAACCAAATTTTTCACCGCTTGAAGGCAATCGATTATAGACAGTTTCAGACATTCAGACAAAGTACAGGATCTTATTTATTCACTCCTTGTCCATAGTTACTGAATGTTCTTTAACTCTTTCATTGTCAATTTTGACAAAAACTGCTGTTGTCTGAATTCACAAAATGATACTAGATGGACAGTAACTGTAAGAGGACCTAGACCATCAGAATGATCCAAGTCCTCGGCTTGCCCTAGTATGTTGTGCCCAAAGTGTGTGGAGGAACACTGTTGGCTCAGTCCAAACTTGGCTGTGGAAGAGGAACAAAACTACCTGTCAACTTAATGGTGCAACAGCTGATGTTTCTGTAGTGCATCACAAGGATTGCCCTGACCATTAGCCAATTATTGGCCAAATGTTAATAAATTTGGCTAATGAAATGTATAAATGGCTAAAATATTTTAGATTGAATTATTAATGGGTCAGGATAAAATATTTGTTATTTGTGCCCGTCTTTCTAATTTTGGCTACAAATTTTTGAAGTCTGGATCTGTCCCTGTGTAATTTTGTGTGTGTGACTCTGAAATGTATGATACGAGTCAAAATTCCTGCTGGTATTATGTTTCCTAATTGACACTGTGCTAAATAATATAGCTTGGAGCAAAAATTAGAAGGTTGTGTTCTAAATGTTTATTTGTTTATTCCAACACCTTGAGCAATTAAAGAAGTTAACCCTTTGAGTTACGACAGTCATCAGCTTCGCAGGGCATGGCTTTAGTGCTTACACAGGAAAGCTGTTGACCTGGACCTCTCTTACGGTCGCTGCAAATGTAGGGTTAATTGCCAATTCAGTTCAGAGAGTATTGACTTGTGTTGAAAATGATAGCAGAAGAGTGAAAAAGGTTAAGTTGGCACTGGTCAAAATAATTGGCAACCACGTCTTGATGTGACTCCCACTGTTTTGTCATGTAAACAACTTGTGTGATGTGACAGAAGTGTAGCACATGGTCAAGAGCATATGCTACACTATTTAGGTAAATATATATAAAATTGGTTGATGTTTTGTGGATCTCTACCTGCATGTAATAAGAAAATATTTCCTTATAGAGTACCATTAAGGTACCTTGTACATGCAATAAAATGTAAAGATGTGATTGTCACAAATAGATCAAGTTGAAGAAGTTGTCTGGTATCTGAGTCAATACAGTATACACTGTATAACTTCCATTCCAGGTGACAGTGTCCAATATCAATGGATGGAAAGGGATGCTGACATTTTTGTCCAAACTTTCAGTACGTTCAATCTTGTTGCTGGCGTCAAAACAGTTGCTGAAACCTAACATTTAAATTAATGTATTATTTTGTATATGGGATGGGTGATTTTGTTTTTCTGTTAAGTATGCGCTAGCTAACAAAATACACTTACATTTTCAGAAAAACAAGCCATGAGGACGATCATGAATGGGATAGAAAACACCCAAGAAGGCCCGAAGAAAGGCGTGGTAGTAGTTCAAGTAGTGCATCTAGTCGACACAGCTCTTCTCGCCCTGAGCGCGATGGCAGAAAGAAACTTAAGCATGACAAGGAGCGAAAAAGGGAAAAAGACAATGAGAAAAGTAGTAAAGACAATCGAGAAAGAGATCAGCGGAGGAATACAGACAGAGATAAGGATAAAGTGTTGAATCAAAACAAGGATATTGGTAAAGAAAGTAAAGCAGACAAGGATGTTAAGCAGGAAAAGGTTACATTTAAAGAGAAACCAGAAAAGGAGAAAGAAATTGTTAATAAAGACAAAGACAGTGGGAAAAACAACGATGTTCTCAAGGACAAAGAGATCCTCAAGGATGAAGAAGTCCTCAAGGATCAAGAGGGTCTTAAGGACCAAGAGATCCTTAAGGACCAAGAGGTTGTCAAAGACCAAGAGGTCCTCAAGGACAGAGAAGGTCATAAGGACAGAGACTCATTAAAAGAGTTTTCAAAAGAGAGAGATGTGAAAGAAGTCCCAAAGGACAAGCTGGTTCCAAAGGAAAAAGAAACTGTAAAAAATTCAATAAAAGACAAAGACACATCAAATGCTGATCTAGAAAAGGACAGTAAAATGGCAAAGGACAGGGGCAGTCCTCGTAGTAAGTTGCCAGACAAGCTGATCAACAAACACAAAGACAAGGTGAAGGGAGACTTGCTGGTGGCTCGTGTGAGCCCAGTAGGCAGCCATGTTGATGGACACTTCAATGGCAACCATCGTGTTGGTATGCTGACCAACTCCTTTGGCGCCAGTCATATTCATATTCAGAGACCCCCACACTGCCGCACCATGGAGCAGACTGAAAAGTGAGTGATTTGATGTTTGATATTGTTAAATGAAATAAGTTACCGGTACTGTCTTAATGACTTAAAGAGGTCAAGGTTTCTGGTGCGATAAAGTGAATGAATTTCTGAAGTTGTGCAATTATATCCTATTAAGCACCAAAGTCAATTCTACATTCATTCATGTTGAGTCAAAGTTCAGTCTTTTTTATCAGGTCTTTTTTTGTGTGTTTTTCATTCTTGTTTTTTGTAAAACATTCAGATTTGAAATTCTAACTCCCTCATGTTTGAGAGCACAGGCAGACAGTTGGGAGGCTGTGTATTTTAAAGAATTTTGGGAACATTAAGTCAAGATTTCTTCCAAACATATGAACTGAACCAGTTTAAAAGAGGCTTGTAGTTGACACCGGTTCCACATTGAAAATACTTATGTTATGTGTTGTAGACAAGAGTCCGCAGATTACTACCTGGCAGAGGCCAAGAAACTGAAGCATCAGGCAGACGGCCTGGTAAGTTGATCCATATATTGCCATTTACACCTTGTAACAATAGTTCAAAAACTGTCCATGGATTGGCAGCACAGGCTGGAGGAAATTTAGTTCTGAAACCTACCACAAGAGGGCAGCATTGGCTTGATTGAGAGAGCCATGGGAGTGACCCTGACCTTGACCTCATCTTTCATGAACAGCCCATCCTTATACAGACTGACAAATCCTCAGTTTTTTTTCACAGCCGGCACAGGGAATAATAGAAAACATTATATACTCTATAAAAACTTTTGAGCAGCTGTAATGCGTGAAAAATATTAAATATGGAATATATATATGAAACCAGAGAAAATGATCCAACCATCCTTTGTCGAGGGATCTTGCCTTTGTTCAGCAATGTTACTTCTGTGGATCACCATTAGTGACTTAGCGTGAGAAAGTGCAAGGTGAAAAGTACTGCATTTTACACCACACAGTCTCCCAGGCTGAGTTGGTTTTTTTTTTATCCTTTATCAGATGTTGATGCTTTGCTATCAGTTGCCATGAAAGGGAACTTGGAAACTAGCTAGCTATCAAACAATTTTGTAACAAAATTTAAAATTTTGTGATATAACTGTCTGTAAGTTTGGCTGGCATGAACAACCACTGACATGTGGTCGTGAACTCTGGCAAAACCCCTCCCCAAAAGACCCCAACTTACATAAAAATCTGGAGGAAGTGAGGGCTGTGCTCTGTCCACTTTGATGAACTGTATACATGTACCCGCTCCCCAGCAGTATTTCCTGACCAGTTGTGTGTTTGTTTACAGACTGACAAGCTGGCCAAGTCACTTACATATGTTGAGGCAATAGCTTCGTTCATCCACTGTGGTCATGCCATGGAGAGAGACTCCATGTGCGAACCCAGCAAGATATTTACCATGTACAAAGACACGCTCAATTTACTCAAGTAAGTCACTCATTTTCAATCTTGTGTGATTCTTTTGTCATCATTGAAGTTCAGTGCCACTCTGACATATTAAAAATTTGATTCCTTGAGTAAAATATATGTATTACAAATATGGCTGATATGATAACATTTATCTGCTTTGATGATTAGTACAAAAGCTGTCTATCCAAGACAAGACTTGAATGAAATATACATATAGGTCATGGATTCACGACACATCTATACCTCTGAAGAATCAACGAGGATTCCTTTGTGATCACTGTGCTCCTTAAGATATGCTTAGTTGAAAATGGCATCTTCCAACAGTATATCAAAAAATACAAAAAAACCCACAAAATATTTGAAATGAAAAAAGAAAAACAAATAGATAAATTCCACAAGCTGTTGACTGTCACTATTGTACCCCCTATTAGCACCCTTGAATTGTAAAATGACTCATTGAGATGTAAAAAAAGCAGTAAATTTTGTGAAGTTTAAAATTACACACACGTACTAGTTTTTTTTTCCATGTGTGATGTGATGTGAAGCTGATTCAAGAATATGGTGATTGTGACATTATTTCTCACAGGTATATCTGTAGCACTGGGAGCCGCAGAAGCCATCCAGATTCCGAGTGCTCTCACAAAGAGAAAAAGCTCTCAGTATTAAGGTGAGGACATGTCCATATTTTGACTTGCAAACTGGTGAAAGTTACATTATTCGCTGCCAAGGACTTCAGTAAAGAGAACATATCAGAGTTACATGCATAATGTAATTAACAGACTCACTTTGACACCCTCCCTCGACTGTAAGACACATTTCCCTGTTTCAAATGTATATTTCATCATGCTAACTGTGATTTTCCATATGAGGGGATATGAGCAAAAGTGAACATGTTTATGTGTATGTTTTCAGTTTGCGAATCCAGTCTTTACTGCATCTGAAGCTGTTCAAGCTAAAGAAACCGGAAGCTGCCAAGCTCAAACGTGTCATAGATGACCACCACAAGGTGAGTAACCTGTCGTCGTGTGTTTTGTCACCAAAACTGTCAGGAGGGGTGGGAGACTTTCCATGCTGTAACGTGAAGACCTTGTGGTAGCAGGAAAGGTTGATGTTAATGTAGCAAAAGGGTAAAGTACAAATCTGAGCCACTATGAATAGATTTTAATATAAAGTGACAGAGCAGAAGGAATTGTGGAGCAAATATGCAAAGGTTTGACTGGAAGAATTGTTTTTCGTGCAGTTTTTTAAGCTGTAAGGCAACACAGAAATATAATATGTTTGCTCCGTTGTGTCTGTGGGTTTTTTTTGTATTAGTTTGCTACAATGTAAGTTTTCCTTTCATTTTTATTTTTATTTTATTTTATTTTTGATATAATATATCTGTTTTCCTTTCAATTTTTTGTTGTTTGGTATGTATCAGTTTTCCTTCCATTTTTGTATTTATTTTGGTACAATGTATCATGCTTTCCTTCCAGTCTTCTGGCAATATGCCTGTAGTAGCACAGGCGCCCTCTCCGTACCAGGCCAATTGGAACCGCAGCACAGGCACGCCGTCACCCATGTCTCCGCAGCCCTCCCCGGCAGGCAGCATTGGCTCCTGTGGATCAGTGGTGAGTCCTCTGTGCTCCTCTGGGCACAAACCAGACTAATGCAGCCACATGTTTAAAACAGGTTCTACTAGACACACACATTCATTAGATAAAATAATATCTGAATTTGTGTTTGCTTTGGCTTTAATCCTTTGCCTTTCAAGAAGGAGGAGAAAACTTCATGTTTTAATTGGAGTGATAACTTCAGTGCTCTTACAGCTGACATGTAGGCATGATGACTCTGACTTCATTACGGCACTATCTCTGTCAGCGGTTTCTGCCAGAGGGCGCTTGCACCCACTCTGATCATAGCCACTGACAACAACACAATGGGTTACATTTTATGGTCAGTTTTCGTTGAAGGAGAGAGAAAGAGAGAAGAAAAATTAAAAAGTTATGCAAGCTGCTGCTAGGAAACTTGTAATGCAGAAGCATCTCATTGGAGGCTTGGTCGAGTTTGGCATTTATTGACCTTGATGTATTTTCAAGGTTAGCAGGGGTCATATTTTCTTCCTTGCTGAGGAGGTCATTCTGACTGTTATATTTGAATTTCGTTTCCCATGTTTGCAGGCAGTTGAACCCATTGGTTGGCCAAGAATCTTAACACTGACAATGCACTATAAGACAGACTGATAAACATTACACTGCCTGACATGTCTTGTCCTTTGACCTTGCAGGGTAGCGGCAATGGTGACCTGATGGTACCCAAATTGACCAATGGTAATCTGACAACCTCGACGTGTCAGGCAACAGTGATGGTGCCACAGAGGATTCATTCCGTCACCCAGCAGTACCATGCCATTATCAACTACTTGTTCCAAAGCCACGATCTCTGGGATCAAGCTGATATGCAAGCTAATGAAAATAAAGGTCAGTTCATATGTTTTGGTGGAAGTGGTATAGTCTTAGTGATAAATTACTTTTGCATGTACTAAATACTTTGATCACTTTCATCATGGTCTTGTTGGAAAGAATAGCCAAAATTGCACTTTATGTATGATCTGTCGTAAAACAAGGTAATGTTTGAATCTTAGTGGCATTTTTTGAGAAAAAAAAGTTGACAAGATCATTTTGGATGTAAATATGAAAATCAGGGTTTTATCAGTAAAGTTGGAAAGTTTTACAAGTTAGGACAGAGTTTCCTGCATGGTTTGGAGCTTGCACAAAATTAACATTCTGTTTGAATCCTCAAAACCTTGGCTTTTGGGTGAAGGAGTCTGACATGGCCACAGCAACATACATTTTATATTTGTTTTGTTTGTTTTTTTTCAGAATTTTTCCATGAGTTGGACAACCAGAGTGGAACTTTAACGTTACACAGTTCAATACTTCATCTGGTACACTATATTCGGTTAGGCGTTAACAGACTGAAGGACACCTGACCTCAAGCCCCATACAGGCACTCACCAAACTGCCGCTAGGTGGCGCTACAGGATCAACCATATAATCGAGGCCCAGAGCTGTCCTTTCTCAACAGTATTTGTACCAAAAGATGTGGAGGTCCACTAATCCTTCATATACTATATATTTGTGTTCCCATGTGTGGTTCATGGAACAGTCAAGTGTAAATCCAGCTAGCTCAAAGCTGTAATATATTTTTAGATTTATTGTTCCGTGTTCTGAGCCCTTGTTTTATATCTATATAATATTATATATATATTTATGGCTGATGTAAATATTGCATTAATGTGTCTTCCATGGGCCCCAAATGTTTAAGGAAATATTATTTTCCTTGTTTTCTTCTTTTTATGTAATCAGCATAAGGCCTATTCCCCACAAGCTGTGCCTCCGTATGTGATAGTTGGTAGCTTTCTGATTGGTTCATATGGAACCTAGTGGAATGGACCAAATTTTCTGTGACACTGGCAGATCAGCAGTGGACAAAAGGGTCAGCAATTTAGTTCCCTTAGCGTTAGGCAGATTAAAAGTCATTTGTCTTGGTTGCTTATGTTCTGAGCTTGGTAATAAGTCAGTGTTGTTCTCATATCTGATGATGTGAACCAAAACAATCAACCCTTTCCCCCTTAGATTAAGATAGAGTCCTCACCTTTCCTTGTTTTAGGTCAGGGGCTAAGCACCCAGCCAGCAATGGAAAGCTGTTGCCCGAGAGCATGTGATTCTGATACAGCCCATCTGCAATTATCTTTGAAATTTTTTTTCATGAATATTGAATGAAATCAGTCTAAAAATCTCGGACAGACATTTAATCGTCTGCTGGTTTTGGCCGATGTAAGTGGGAAAGGGTCGAACTGATCCAGAGTGTTCAGAATACCCGTAGGTGGCGCCAAAGTCATTGGAGCCAAGGGTGCAAACCGAAGAAAACTAAGACTTTCCTACCTTTACTTGTATAATGATGAAATTTTTAGTTAATTTTGCTAGAGATATTTTGAAGATACAAACATACACGTGTATGTGTATATGTATATGTATATATATATATATATATATGTATGTATGTATGTATATATATGTATATATATATATATATATATATATCTATATATATATATATATATATATATATATATATATATATACACACACACACACACACACACACATGTATATATGTACATGTATGCATACAAAATTGTGAAAGCACCTGATGCAATACTTGTATACATGGTGCAGGATGCAGCAGTGTTACATATTAGTCCTGGCAGCTGTGTGAGTAGCGAGGTGAGTGTGGCCAGTCCATGATGTATTGCTGAGTGCTGTGGTCTCGTCTTGTCGCTCCGTGCTGCAGTGTCCATTATTGTATCTAGTTGACTCCTAGCAGCTGGGCTACCCATGTCCATGGTCATTGCACTTACGTTCAAAATGTTAAAACTTCCGTGCTGATGTAATGATTATGTACATGTTACAAATGCTACCACTGCTTAAATATAACAGATATCAAATTCTATTGAAACCCTACTGCACAAATACTATGGTAGACTGAGACTAGAATTGCAATATTATATATATACATATATATATATTTTTCATATGCTGTAAATTGATCGCCAGGAAACCAGGAGGACTCTGTATGTGTAATTTCTGCATTTTCTACTGTCAAAGCCTTCTTTCTATGTTTTCTAATATGCTGTCCTTTTTTAAAGAAATAAGAAATCACTGAAGCAGGAAGTGACATTTGCATCTGCTGCCCTAACTGCTATAAAATGACTGGCGCCAGTACCGGGGACACAGTCGTCTCCTGTCTGTGGGGCCTCAGAAATCCTATTTCACTTGCTAAGAAAAATAGCATAGGTCTTTTGTGTGTGTGTGTGAACTGGACTGTATTCCGTCATATAATTCTGCTGATATAAAGACTAGCCAAGTGTCATCATTCCAACCGACAGCTATGCCTTGCCCAGGGTTTGAAGGGACGTACATTTATAGTCTTTATAGGGGTGGGGTACATTGGGACTAAAGGGGCCTTGTATTTTAGATTGACAGCCCAGCTCACACACAGGCCAGAAGATTGAGCCGGCAGTTGGGTGGTTACAGACAGGCAGTCCAGTATTAAGGTTAACATATTGCAGAGTATCATAAGAATATCACAGAATATCACAAAGTATCAGAGTTTGAAGTCAAACAGGTACAAAGTATCATAGAATATCACAAAAGTATCAGTCAGAAGTCTAACAGAGAAACGGAGATATTATTTTTATATTTACTAAAGGAAGGCCCATGAACCAGTCTGATTGTGGAGCCAATCCACAACGCAGCCAAACTAAGAAATATATCTGACTATTTTTGTTCAGCTGTGTACTGATGAAGCCCTATGGTAATGTTGAAGTTTGTACAGTATTTATTGTATTTATTGTGTGGGATAGTCCTGGGTTGACACATGTACAGGACAGGAACAGAGTATGCGACAACAAAATGAATGTAGAAGATGGACAGAACCAAAGACCCAATGGTGTGGATTTCTTAGAACTGGACCAAGGTTTGTAAGTTGCACTAGTCTGTGTCGCAAATTCACAAAACACAGTTCAAGTATTAGCCATGGAAGGATCTCGTTAAATCAATGGGGGACAGGTAGTGAGTAAGTGACACAATTGAAAATTAGTTTGTATATTTTGAGATCAGGATCTCAGTACTTCTGATCTCAAGTATGATATAGGGCTAAAACAAATAGATCTTATGATCATCTATCCAGCGACTTGAAATTTACCAGAGTCAGGATTTAACATGATCAAAATGAAGTGAGATTACATACCATAACACAACTACATTTTCCACAATTGACAGATGATAAACTTGGCCATAAATATTGATTGAGAGCCCCCTGGTGGAGCTATGATGAAGTAGCTAGGTATGTGAAAAGTGGTCCCACCAGAATGCCAAAATATTGTTCAGTTCACCAAAGCAAGGCATGAACCAGTGGCATACAGAGATTGCCAAATGTGATAGTCGGGCACAGAGTCACATAGAATACCCAGCCAACATGAGATATAACCTGCAGGATTCATAGATATAAACCAGGAAGGGTGAAAAGCTTTTTTTTTTTTTTTTTAATATATATATATATTATATAAATGCGGATTGACTTATGTTTCCATGGCCTAAATACATAACCAGGGTAGGGATCCACTAGAAGGTCCAATGTAGCAACTGGTGAGAGGGTAATGGTGCTTGCTAATAACAGCTTGTGGCTGTTTTATTGTGTGTACATAGGAAGAATAAGAGTGCTGGTCACTTTGGAATAGGAACCAAAATACAGGAACCACCATTACAGAGAGGTTTGTCACCAACTGCACCCTCCCAGTGGAGAAAAATTGGCGTCCTCTTTCCATGACATTTTGGAACACCCTGTGTGACCAACAAAATTTTTGGATGCCTTGTGTGACCAAAGACAACTGCAGAGAGTTGTTGTGGGAATTGGGTGTGAAAGGGTCCCCTCTGAACCTCTGTAAACTCCATCCAGATATTTAATAAAAATTTGTAGCTGTGGATAAGTTGGATGACCTGGGCTTTGTAGTGGAGGAAAGGGTAATGAGCCAGCTAATGTCTGCCATCAGGCATATACCACCACCAAGTCTTGTCACTTGCCTTACAGTAGGAGACAAAAAAAAAAAAGAAGAAGGAACAACTTGGCAACAATGTTTTATCTACACCAAGTGTAGAGACAAGATTATGCTGGCAGGCTGGCTACCACCAGTTCCATTGCATGCTGCACTTCATTTAGCCAGAGTAGAAGGAAGAATAATATTTCCTGGTTGCTTGCTGTTTGGAAATGATAATGATAGCTGTATAGACCATGGACCAGTCACTAACTATCCTGACCCCCCAAATGGGAGGTGGCATGTGACAGCTTGGGGTGGGGAGGGGAGAAAGACGGGCAAGGTCTGCTCTGCAGGCAAACTTAACGCAATTTAGAGCAGCAATAGCAACAATACTTAGCATATTATTCCAGTTTGGGGCTGCCGGTGTGGAGGAAGGTGATGCTGAGATGTGGTGCTGTTGGGACATTAATGCAGTGAACTCAGTGGCCCACTGTCATCCATGCAATAACAAAGTGTAAGACACTTAACACTTTATAGCAAAAGTTGTACTCATCTGAATTACTGTAACGATCCCAGATAAAATATCCTAGTAAAACACCTGCTGGTAGTTCCCGAAAATATGGTCCTGGTCAACTGGCATGAGCCATTGGCACTGAAAGGGTGGAACTGTTTGAGAATATTTACCGTTGCGGAAAGGAGGGTGAGTTATTGGTTATCGATAAGTAAACAGTGGGTCTAATTAGAAATGATACAATACTGAATCAAAACAAAGTGTACAAGCAACAAACCTAATGTGATTGTGACTGTATATGTGGGGTGCAAGCGACCGGCATGCTTGTACCTGTATGTATTGACAGTGGTGACCCAGTGTACAACAACTTGTGAGGACTAGTGATCAACTTTTTTCTTCTTGGCTGTTTTCTTAATTTCAGACATAATCAAATTTGACATGTATCCAAACATGTTGTACTTAGAATTTACAAGACTTATCATTTCAGTAGTTGTGAGACAAACTATTTCTGATTACTTAACATGAGGACTTTGAAGGAGACTTACTCAAACTTTAATGCAACAAGAGTTACACAGATTTTGTCAGTGCATCATTTGAGGACATGGGAAGCATTTGGAGGTTCAAGTGACTAAGATAAAAATGCAATGAATTTTGGGTACATCTTGAGCTGCACACAATTTGACCAAGGTGTCCGTCCATGCAGTTGTTTCATGAAATGCACCAAAAAACACAAATTTGAAAAAAAAAAGGTGCAAGTTAGCGTGGATTTTTACCAATGTTGATCAGTGTCTAACCAGTGCTGCCACCTACAGGCAATAGTGCTGCACACATAATTCAGTGTGCTGCAAAGTGACCTTTCCTTATATTGAGGTCATGATGACCTTATGGTAGCAAGGGGCCAGGTCATGTCAGTTATACATGTTGCCACACAAATGTACATGTAGTGTACATCCTGCAAGGCAGAGGTCAAAGTTCATACCATAGTGCCACATATAATTCTTTGCAATATTCAGGTTTTTAAACATGCTGTTGACAGGATGGATTTTGTATTTCCTTTGAATGGGTTGGCCAACTTTTCAGGATTCAGATAGGTGACAGTGCTATCTGGGATTCCCACAAACTGTCAAGTGAAATTGAAGAGGAACATTTATATATATTTCTTCAAAAATATTGTTTGTATTTCAGTGCTAAAGTAGCAGTCTAAATTTACTTTTTGTATCAAGTGAAGAATGAGCCAAATCACTCAAGGTTGGTCAGACATCTTAAAACATTTGAGAGCCACCTGGTGGTAGACCAATGTAATGAGCTACCCCATTTACTAAAGTTTTACTTAAAAAGGCATGAGCAGCTATGTGGCCAGTCTTGCCAAAAAGAGCATGATTTTCTTGACAACAACATATGTAAGCTTTAACAAGGGTGTGTGCTGCCATCTGTGGGCCAAATGGGAATATCAGCAATTTCAACTCCATTGACCAAGTCTTACGAGGTTGAAATACAATACAATACATATTCAGGCAATATGTATTATGTATATACACATTTCTCTTGGCGGAGACAATGGCTAAGTAAAGGTTATATTTCTAAATACTATGTTATTGGATCTGTTAGTACTAAAGGCACAGAGCTGCTTGTGTTTTTACCAAGTCAAACTCAAGGTGACAGGTTGACAGATATATTGGAGTCAGTCAGCCTCCAGGAAAGAACTGGCATTAAAAAAAAAAAAGCTCATAGAAGAAATGCAGATCTGTCGAAAGAAAACAAAACAAGGAATGCTTATAAATTGCTTGCTATGCATGTATATATATACATATATATATATATATATCTTTTTGTAAAATGTGAAGTAAGAGAGGCATGTAGCCTCCTGTACAGCCAATCCTAGCTGTTGTTATGTGTGTTCAACAGTTGACCAATCAAGTTGCAGGTTACATTGTCAAACCAAAATAAGGAATTATTGATTGGCCATGTTACGTGTGTTTGAAACAATGTTCTGGTTTATTGGGTCATGAAGGTACTGTTGAGTATAACGCAGTTGTAGGTTTTGCCTAGTCGACAGAGCTTGAGCAATGCGAATTACTGTCATCATGGTCTCTATGGACAAACAGAGATTTAAGATACAGAAGAAATAGACCGAGAGTGACTGTACACTGGCCACAACTTCTAACACGTGAAGTGGCTCATGTCGTCGTGTAGATGGTTGAAGGACCAGATGACAGGCTGATACTCTAGAAAAAAAACAGTTCTAAATGACCCAGAAATTTGATATTGAGTGCAGTGTGTAAAACCCAAAGCAATGAATAGTAACCAGATGACATCCAGTGCCCTTTATTTGTGATGATGCAGATCCACATATTTTGTAATGCAGGTATGAAATACACATTTTGAGGATCAAAATAGCAGCCAAGCTGCTAAGAAGAAGAGATGTTCCTTGAAAACTCCCCACCACCCTATGATGCCATATATGATAACAGTTGGTGAAAATGTGGGTATCAATAGGAAACCCAGCTATTGATCTATCGTTACTGCATGGACTACCGCTACATGTAATGTATATATGATACACACCCTGTGGTAGTTATCCACCACAGACCAAGTAATAGGGGATCCTGATTCTCTGAACGACATTTACATCAGTAAGGCATGAAGTACCACCCCTCTAGCTTCCAGTGGAATATTCCAGTGGGGAGTACCATGATAAAAGTTCAACTGTTACCCCTACAGCTCTTTTGAGATCTTCCAATGGGAAGTGCAGAGGTTAACTGGTTCAAAAGCAACAAATTCTCATGTTCTCCCTTGTTAACACATTGGGCGATAGTTTTTGAAGAAGTGAGCTGCATGTACAACCCATATTTTGAATATTACAAGAGTAATAAAAGAGAATTGTCGTCAAATGTATATTTTACTATTCCACATTTTACAGAAAGTTTGAACACCAAAGCACCCATGTTGTACCTGAGCACAAGCAAAATTGATATGAATATATTTATGGAAGCGTGTGGTTTTATTTGTTTATAGTAATTAAACAATCTTAATTCATTGATTTGCATAAAGATGGAACACGAAGGTGTGAGAGAACAAAACGCTAAATGGGAGAAGCACAGCAGTGTAGAAAATTAAAAAGCAGTTGATGCCTCCTGGTTTGAGCTACATTAAGCTGTTAATATCAGATTTTAAGGTAGATAAATGTGTACGACGGAGTCACGAGTATGATTTTAAGAGTGCTGCTGCCTGTCAGTATTTGGATAGAAAATACTGGCTAAGTACTTTATCTCAGGAGAAAGCTTATCACTGAAAGAAGGGAACAGATTGTGTGTCCAGTCAAAGGTTTCGCTCAGGAATGGAAGTACTGGTGTGTGGATCAAGGGACTTGTTACTGCAGTTAATCGTCGAACATTTTTTTTTTTCCGTTTGAATTTTCATGTCTGGCAAACCCAAGAGAATATAGAAAAGGAGAATCTGCTGGAGGCCCTGGTACAGTGCCCCAAGTGGAGCAGACTTGGTATTGGGTTGTCTACCTCTGTGGTTCCTTGATGTTAAAAGACATGGCAACACATTGTTCACAATTACCCGTAAATACTTTTGAAATAAAAAGTTGCCATAGTAACTGTACAGCCAGCAATGAGTTGCCATGGTAACTGGGTTGCAAAGCTTATATAGTGTAACTCCTGTATCTGTGTTCTTCAGTCTTGCCTGGTGCAGTTAATTGACTCCGCTGCGATAATGTGTTCTCTGGGGAGGAGACGGGGGGGGGGGGGGCAGGGAAGGGGGGGACGGGTTGGGTGGATGTATAAACTGGCGGCAATCAGACAAATCAGCATATGACTGTAATAATGCAAGGTGTTCAGCTAACTCCACGTAAACACTTAGGACAGTGCTGTCATTGGTGCTTTCCTTTCAACTAAACAATTTTGTGACTTCTCTTTTTATTAGATGTCAAACTTGCTCTGATTTCTTTGATTAAAGTCAGATGACCAAATGCTGTCTTTGTAACTGTATAGATAGGCAGTTCGCAGACAGGACTGCTACCCTTGACAGTGATTTTTGTACGAGACTGGTCTCGCAGTGCCGTGCAGTCCAAGCTTTGGACTGCTTGCACAAAATGTTGCAATTTAAAAGTGTTGTATGTAAGTAATAATGCTTTGATTATCTCCGTGCTGTATAAAGTGTCTGTCTCTTTTTTTTTTTTTCTGTAGACAATGGTAGGACAAAACTTGATGCAATATGGAAAATATGTCCACCAATAAAACACAAAAATGTGTGACATTTCATATGAAAACCTGTGTTATTCTTGTTTCCACTCCATATACCTTTAGAAGTGAAAAGTGAGCAAGAGATCTAGCTATAAGGTGTGTGTGTGTGTGTGTGTGTGTGTGGTTAAAGCGACTGGTGGCCTGCATGTTGTGCATAAAAAAAGAGAATCAGAGCTTCATTAGCAGAACTTGAAAACTATCCCAACCCTTGAATTTTGAGTGTGAACAATATCTAGCCAAATAATGCAGTAGTTTGTTCAATTTTTAAGTAAACAAGTAGTTCTGATGATTTATACAACTACCACAATTAAAATCTTGACACCAAACCAACCTGATGTCTCAACTAGCAACTCGATGAGTATCAATCACCATATTATCCCTGTTTAGGGGTGCTGAGTGCTTTGCCCCTCTTGGTTTTCAAACACACGAAAAACAATTTAAATAGCTTGAAAATCAAGCACCTTGGGTCCTGAATAGGAATAATATGGTACCATAGCATCTATGAGTAAAGTACCAGGTGCTGTCCTCTAGTTTTGGCTCATTTTGCTGATGGCACACACCTGTTGAAATAAAAATGTGACCAGGAAAGATGATTTGCTGCATAGCAAGTCAGTGTGTGTGTCTTCAAAGCATATTGGTATGGCAATGTGCAACGGTTCCATAATACAGGAGTACAAGTTGGAATGGCATCTCTATCTATTATAGCTATGAAGTTATTCAAGATTTAATGGTGCTATTTAGCATATTTAAATTGCTACAACTTTTATTTTTAATTCATTAGGTGCGCAATGGTCAACAACCCCCTAGTAGAAGTTGGAATGACCTCTCTATCTCTTGTAGTGTTGAAGATAATCAAGATTGAAAATTTTGAATACTCCTAATTAGCATAATTTAAATTGCTACAACTTTTGTTTTAGATTCATTACATGCGCAATGGTCAACCTCCTAGTAGATGTTGAAATGACATCACTATCTATAATAGTTTTGAAGATATTCCAAGTTTTGAAATTTCCAATGCTGCTGATTAGCATAATTTAAATTGCTACAACCTTTGCTTTAGATTAATTACATGCACAATGGTCAATAACCCCTAAGAAGAAGTTAAAAGGACTTCTTTATCTATAATAGTTTTGAAGATATTCAAGTTTTAAAATTTCAAATGCTCCTAATTAGCATAATTTAAATTGCTACAACTTTTGTTTTAAATTCATTAGATGTGCACTGGTCAATAACCCCCTAGTAGAAGTTGGAATGACATCTCGATTATACATTTGAAGATATTTAAGATTTAAAATTTCAAATGCCTCTAATTTGCATAATTTTAAACATCTTCATTTCTCTGTATAAAACAGTCGGACTCCTTGTATGATCATGCCAAGTTTGGAGTTTCTATGTAGAAAAGTGTTCGAGAAAAGTGTCAAATTCACTGGTAAAGAGAAAGAAAGAAAAGAATTTCAGGAAAAACAGAAAAGGGTGTGTTGACACACACACACACTTTAAATAGCTGAATGGGAATTATGTCCAAAACTGAAATTAAAACTTCAGTGAAATGTCAAAAATACAAAAACTGAAAATTTATAGATGCAAAAAATTAAGCAATATACAGTACAGTGGTCCCCCTCTTATAAGGCCCCTCTCACCAGAGGCCACACCTCTTATTAGGCCACCATTCTCAAGCAGAAAGTGTGGCATTTCCATTATATTGTCCCCCTCTAGAGAGGCCACCCCTCTTATAAGGCCACTTTTGGGCTGCATTTGGGGTGGCCTTATAGGAGGGGGACCACTGTATGTGTATCCATCATACACCAATACACGTTCTATGTGTGAATGACTTGATGTGCGATACACAGTGTGATCAAGGAGTAGCTGGACCTGATTAGTGCAGCATTACTGGTCCCAACTGTAGATGAATGATCTGGTAACAAACTGTGTGTGCTGTGCTAGAGACTTTCTATCTGATCCATTAGGGTTTATTGCCTTCTAACAACGATACATGTATCCACACAATATCTGTTCCAACACCATAGTTAAATCTCCAATTAAGACCACCTCCATAAAGAGACCATTCCTATGTTAAGACCACAGATTTGCAGACCTGTTTGGTTATTCCTTAAATTATATTCCTATGAAGATCACTCCCCTATTAAGGCCACCTTTTCAGTCCCTTATGTGGTCTTAATAGGGAGATTCCACTGTATATCATATTGCCTAACTGTGATAACACTTCATATCTGTTCTCTACCACATATATAATGCTGTGTTAACACTTCATATCTGTTCTCTACCACACATATAATGCTGTGTTAACACTTCATATCTGTTCTCTACCACACATATAATGCTGTGTTAACACTTCATATCTGTTCTCTACCACATATATAATGCTGTGTTAACACTTCATATCTGTTCTCTACCACATATATAATGCTGTGTTAACACTTCATATCTGTTCTCTACCACACATATAATGCTGTGTTAACACTTCATATCTGTTCTCTACCACATATATAATGCTGTGTTAACACTTCATATCTGTTCTCTACCACATATATAATGCTGTGTTAACACTTCATATCTGTTCTCTACCACATATATAATGCTGTGTTAACACTTCATATCTGTTCTCTACCACATATATAATGCTGTGTTAACACTTCATATCTGTTCTCTACCACATAAAATGCTGTGTTATACACTTCATATCTGTTCTCTACCACACATATGATGCTGTGATATACACTTCATATCTGTTCTCTACCACACATATAATGCTGTGATGTACACTTCATATCTGTTCTCTACCACACATATAATGCTGTGTTAACACTTCATATCTGTTCTCTACCACACATATGATGCTGTGTTAACACTTCATATCTGTTCTCTACCACACATATGATGCTGTGTTAACACTTCATATCTGTTCTCTACCACACATGATGCTGTGATGTACACTTCATATCTGTTCTCTACCACACATATGATGCTGTGTTAACACTTCATATCTGTTCTCTACCACACATATAATGCTGTGATAACACTTCATATCTGTTCTCTGCCACATATAATGCTGTGTTAACACTTCATATCTGTTCTTTACCACACATATAATGCTGTGATAACACTTTATATCTGTTCTCTACCACACATATAATGCTGTGATATACACTTCATATCTGTTTACTACCCACATATCTTCTTAGCTGCTTATCTGAGTTACAGTGGGCTTTTCAGTTTTGTTGATTTTTAGTAATTCGCTCATTCCATTCTGATCCTGTCTTTTCCCGCCAAAATGTTAATGTCGTCTGCTTATCTGATTTTGACAAATCTTGCACATTTTGTAAAAATTTTGAATAAAGATTGAATGAGAGACCATTTAGACTTGTATGGAGTAAGTCAACAGCTTTACTGGGTGCACTCTGGGCACTAAGTGCCCAGAGTGCACCCAGTAAAGCTGTTGACTGTCTTGTTCTGGGGTGGAATGAGTTAAGGCCACAGTCTCTTTGCCAATGACACTGCAGGCACTTGAAGGTCTGGCTACAATACAAGCAAGGAAAACATCTAGCAATAAAAACTTACACGTTACATTGCAGACCATAAAGAAGACAAATGTCTCCCACTGGAAAATCCGAAGTCACTGCCACAAATTCTCGCTAAGCTGCAACCTAACTGTGGACCTCAAGTTCTGCAATAATGCCACCACACAGATTGTGGAGGTGAGACCCATGGGCTTAGTGCTCTGTTGTCATATCAACAGATGAATTTAAGTACATGGACTGGAACCTGCTCATGAGATCATCTGGATAATGGGACTTCACTAGTATGGCAAACAATCAAGATTTTCATTTCTTCCACAATCCCACTGAATTTTACAAAGATCCATAAAAAATGAAGATGCTACAGATTTTTACATTTTTACTCATCTATTACATAATGGTTTAGGTGGCACCACCAATGAAAAACAAGACCTTGATATTTTTATGCTTGATAGGTCCTTTAAGTTTTATGGTGCTAACAGGAAAACTGTGGACGTCATAGACGATTCACCTCTGTCAAATTAACGATACCACAGTAGCAATGACTTGGAATAAATAGACCAAGCGCATCCATATTACAGAATATATTCGTGCCTGACATGACCTATATATCTTTCGAATTTTGTATGTCCAGCTGAATTATTTTGTGATATATACAAAGTTATCTTTTTCAACACATTATGGGATAGGATTTTCTTAAAAATGTAGGGGGCGCCACCAGTGTCACAAGGAGTAGAGATTTGACCTCCACAATCCCACCAAATTTCGCAACACAGTTCTACCAAAAAATTACAAGCTAGATTGTTAACAAGATTTTCATAGCATGACCCACATATTTTAAGTGGCCATATGGCCTTGATCTTCAACTCCAATTAGAAAATTGTTAATTGTGTGGGAATTAAGGCCACCCATGTGCAGTCTGAACCTAGCCCATAGGATCATCATGAAGTGTAATATCGAATCGATGTCTTGATTGAAGAATTCTTAAGTGATCTAAATGAGAGTACAGTTGACAAATTGCAAGTTACTTAAGTGGCCGTGTGACCTTGTGAATCAGGAAGTCATCTTGATCCGAATCAACCACACCCTTCTTGAGGCCCATGTACCTGTAAAAACATCAGTCTTATTGCACAGATTTCTGGAGTTATACAATAAAATTCATGAAAGTTACCCCTTGACCTTGATTATTTGGTCAAAATCACCCAAATACAAGCAAACTGGGCCCTAATAGCATATACAGAACAATCATCATTTAAAATTTCATAGTTTTGGATAGAATTGACTCTCACCTTTGTCATTGAATGCTAACCGGCTTGTGCGCCACTCTTGGCAGCTATGCTGGGACAAAATGTTGAGTTCTGTTCCTTTGGACCCAGTGCTGCAAGACATTTGTGCAATTGAGCATGTGGCTTTGTTGGTTTTCCAGTGCAATTGACAGAGCAGAATAGTTGACAAACTTCAGTTCCAAAATACTTGATGATAGGTGGTTGCACAAACTGATAGAGTGGTTGCATAACTGGTAGAGTGGTCTACAGTACCACCCAAAACCTAGAATCATTTGAATGACCTTGAGACCTTGGGAATTATGTCAGGTTCATCTATATGAACAAATTTGGCACTTGGGGCTCCAAGATGTGTCCCTGTGTCATTTCAAACCAGTTGGTGGAGCAGTTGTACAAAAGAAACCACTTTCCATTCCCCTCAGAGTGCCCCTAAATAACTGCAGCATAGCACTTAAGCAGACTGTGTCGAGATATTCAACTAGGAGGTACCTGTATAAACACAAGATATTTGGAGCAATATCAGTATTAACAAGAATACTCACCTCTGGACCACCATTGCCAAAACCTCTGTGTCTGGGCATGATGCCCAAGAAATAGAGTTGAGAAGCTTGCTACTCACACTTGATCCTGAAAACTTGACAGTCCCGTGGCGCCATCTGTCGGTCCATGTGGAACTGAGGGTGATGTCATGTGCACATGTGCCCCATATCATCCTTCCTCTTTTGAAGAGTGGTCAGTTGACATCAGCTGTAAAGGGAAGCAGGGTTGGTTGGGTGGGCTTCTCTGGTGGTCAAGAGGTAAGTATACTTAATAATTCTGATATTACTCCAAATATCTTGTATTGATGGCGTAATGTTAGCTTTCGACTACCATTGCCGATATACAAATGTACTGGTGGTGGGGTAATCGTTACAAGTACACTAACCTCTCTTGACCAGCAGGACCGGCAGCTCGGGGGAAACCATTGGTCTGTGTGAGGAAGCAATGTCTGAAGGGAAAACCTCAGAGCTATGTGGAGATGAGGCCGCCGACGGCAGAATCTGTCCTAACTCCTAGCATGCCAGTATTGAGTGTCCTCTAACAGTGCGTCATTGCTTATTGTCACCAGTTTAGAGTAGACTCACACTTTTGAAGTGGCTGTTTGAAGGCCATCTCAAATTCCCGGTGTTGTTTATTTACACACAGGCACACACATTTTATTGTAGAGAAAAGTCAGTTCTTGCCGATGGCTATTTCGATTTTGCATTAAAAATGAGTATTTTCCTTCTTCGATGATTTAAATCAATGATCGGGCTGTTGTTTGTGACGATTTGAATGACACAACTTTGCAAAGCTGCGCAAAAATAGGCTGATTTCATCACAGTAACGATTTTTTTTCTGTCTACCCACCATGATCTTCACATTGTCAGAATGCTGAGAACCTTGTCTATTTTAATAACAAGCTCTCCCATGACCGAGCAGTTGGTCAGCGCCTTGGAGTGTGCCTCGTCTGCTGAGTGGTCCCGAAGGTACTGCGCCTTGGAGTGTGCCTGGTCAGCTGAGTGGGCGTGAAGGTACTGGCGAACCACTTCCGCCATCTCTCCTCTGAACAGAGTTGCAGAGAAGAGAGGCCCATGTGGGCTCTCCAAAATATTAGGTCAGGCAGCTTTTGACCCCAGAGGTAGGATCCCTCTACAAAAAACGAAGGTTTGTCTCCAGTGTGCAAGCAGTCTGCACCTGGTGATCAACAGCTCATGACGACAAAGTCGTGAGGAGTGTTGCCTGGTCTAACCAGTCTTGCACTGCCTCTGTGATATGGACAGAGCCCTTGAGGTCCTCCAGGAGAGACCCCAAAGCGGCCAACGACATGTCTGAGTAGGACGCCACAAGGACAGATCCTCAGGCATCTTCCTCCTAATGTTTGAAGGCATCTGCGAATGCCGTAATAGTTCTCAGCTGCCTAGCATTGAACTCTTTCCTTTCTAGGTCCATCAGCAGTGAACCCAAAGGGAAGATCTGCTCTGGCGCAGAGTACCACTTCCCCTGGACATCCAGCTTAGGGAGGAGTCGCCGCTGCCTCAGGTAGCCAGTCATCAGCGGCTCAACAGGAACTAATGTGCCACGAGTCTTGGCTGTAAGCTGGTCATAAAACTCAGCTACAAATGGCAAAAAAGGTATGGGCATATATTGATTTGGTCCTCCAGAGACAAGCCCCGGCACGACAGGGCAACAGCCCTCAACCTCTCCTCTGCTGGTGGGACCACAGCTTGGTCACCAACCAGGCTCTGAATAAGAACTTTGACATGGTCAAAGCCCTTGGCGGGCGCAGGTGCTGTGTCCATGGGGGTTGAGGCCGAGGCCTGGACCGCAGCACCAATGGTCGCCAGCTCTCTGCTCCAGTCATAGCATGAACAGCATGAGCAATGAACTTTCGACCTAGGTCAAGGCCTGGTGTTGGACGAATCCTACATCGGCAGTTCATCCTCCTCCTTGGTGTCCAGGCCCAAAGACTCCGGACTCGCAAGGGCAGCGCGGACACCCAAGGCCTCATCAAACAATGTATTGTGCAAGGGGGATGGAGCAGCCGCCTGTGACAGCAGGGGATCTGTCACCACCCCAGGCCTAGGGGTAGCGAGCACCTCCGGAGAAGTAACCGCCACCACCGACGCTGCCTCCACTTGCTCCTCCCACGAGGGGAGAGAAAGAGAAGGCTGGGGAGACTCATATGCCGAGATCTCTGAGGTTGCAGGCTGAGGGGTCCGGAGGGAATTAAAAAAACTCCTGGTCCTGATGTCTGAGAGACAGCTGATTCAAAGTAGAAGCAGCAAGCTGCTCTGCCGATTAGATCTACTCAGCCTCAGCGACAGTAGCTGTGGCCAATGCGGGGGAAGCCTGAGCCTCCTCATGGAACCGCTGATTATCACAGAGCTCATGGTCTGCCTACCACTCAAGAGAGTAAGGCAGGGTACCCGGCTCAAACGTGGGAGCCAGCGTGATCACCAACTGCTCACTCTGGGGCAAAGCAGCCAGAGGTGCAGAAGGGACTGCCATGCTATGGTCGGGGGAACAGGAGGTTCCACCCGGGCCGGAGGTGCAGACACCACCAGGGCCAAAGGCACAGTGTCAGTAGAAGGCTCCCCCTGGGAGTATTCCTCTGAGTTCCCCTTTGCATGCATTTTCCACCCGAGCTCTCAAAGTCATCAGAGTCACCAGTGCACTAGCTGGCACTCCGGGCTTAGGATCTGAGCGCCCGAGCTGCCTGGGGTGCTGGCTTTCTGTACTGCCCAGACTTATAATCCAAGCACCCGGACTGGCCAGGGTTTTGGAATCCCGGGGCGGGTGCCTGTAGGCTTCCACTCCGGTCGCACCGGTTTGCGAGGCTACTTACTGTCCGAGCGCTCGGACCTGGAGGACTGAGATGTTGACAGCTGGAGCCGTCGCTCAGCAGACTTCTTTGGAGCGAACACCAAAGAAGAAAGAGTCTGCTGAGAGGGGGCAAAAATTGCACACAACATCTCAGCCTGCTTTATCATACTCTCGGACATCACCTCCAATGCCGTGACCACCTTTGGATCGGTGCCAAGAGCAGATTTGGATGTCATGGGGGGCAAAGTCTTTTGCTCGTGAACTCTGAGAGGAGAACTCTTGCTACTTGACTTATGACCACGACGTCTACTCACCTTCTCGCAAGGGGTATCAAGAGAAGAAAGGTCTGTCTTAGGAGACTGCGGATGAGCCAGAGCAGGTCTATGTTCTTTTTCCTTCCACACATGGGATGAAATCGGACAAGCCGAAGCTAGTCTATATTTTTTCCCATGGGCAGTCTTTGCAGGTAAGGACTCAACCGAGTCTGACATCTTGGCCTGGTGTTTGGCGGCTCTTGTGACATGCCGCCTATGCCCAGCATGATCTGACTTTCTCATTGCCTGCTCACAGAGCAGCCACTTGTCCTCCCCCCAATCCTGGCAGTATTTGCAAGTTCGCTTTTGAAAGCAAACTTGGCCTAACTGCAGGCGACAACCATAGCAGTGCGGATGGTTGTCCCAGGCCGCCATATAGTGGTTCCGAGAATCCAACTTTTGTCCATGATCCAGTAAGGACGAGGATGCAGACACAGTGGTATCTTGCCCAACACCAATGGACTGCCTCTGAAAGGAAGCAATAGCCTGGTGGACACTGCTTTCCCTCTCTCTGCATTCTGTTTGCTAGGACGCCATTTTGAAAAATCTAAGTACAAGTCAAACGACCAACTTTGCACTTACTATTTCAGTAATATCTGATCACAGAAATCAGCTATCTGGGTATCCGTAGATGCCCTGACCACGGAGAAAAGATTTTTCACAGAAAAGAGCGTGCGAGCACAAAAAAATAGTGAGTGTGAACGATGGTTAAAGGAGCTTCACTCGAAAAGAGCAAGCCAGTAATGACGCCCAAAAGAGGAAGGATGATACGGGATCAAGTGTGAGTAGCAAGCTTTTCAACTCTATTTCTTGGGTGTCATGCCCAGACACGGAGGTCTTGGCAATGGTGGTCGAGAGGTAATGTTATGTAATTAATAGGCAGATTCCTTTGTCTAATATAGTAAAATCTTGCCAAAGTAGTGATGTGCATAAAATCCACTGTTTAAATTGTCACAGTCCTAGTCTCCAAACACAAACTGAGCTTTAAGCAGGAAGGATCAGCTGTCATACATTTGGATAAATATTCTTTGTTGAAACCAATGTTAGTATCTCAGTTTTCACCAGTATGCTGGTATCATGGCTGCTCACTGGCAGTTATCTTGCAACAGAGTCACAGATTTTGATGGGAACTTAATATGCATGTCTCATATTGCATGGGAGTACTTCTGGGTAGGCCTACACCTTAATTTGTTCAACAGGTGGCACTATATTTTTTTTGTTTTTGTTTTTTTTTTAATGAATTTTTGCGGTTTACTTCTCCAAAATAACATGCTGCAAAAAATTAATCACGGTTATCCATATTATGCAATATATAAAACTTCCACAAGATACACAATTGTGGTACATTTGGTATTATTTGCCTTATTCTTTATCAAGATATTGAATTAAATGTTCTTTTCTTAAGTGCTTAATGACCTTGAAAAATAGGTGGTCACACAATCATTGGGTCAAGGTGACCCAAAAAGTAGGTCACCAAGTAGAGCTTTATATACAATGTTCTCAAGTGCAATTTTGATCTGGAGGCTTAATTCTCATTGCCATTGACATCCAAGTTCCACCCTGCCATTACAAAATCATCTCTGCCAACTTAACAGGCCTAGTGACCTAATAAAAACAGGTCAAGGTCAGTGATGTCACATGATGTATTAGCATTGGACATGATCTTTATCCTACAAATTTGGCATGTTTAATTCCATTATTTTTTAAGATATGGAATTTTGTATCCTTCAAGACATTTTTACTCCTGATTTCTGTCGAAGTATAGGTGGTGCCACTAGTATCATAAGCAACTGAGATTTTAACCCATTCTATAATCCCACTAAATTTCATGAAGATCCATAAAAAAAATTAAAGATGCTGGACTGGTCACAGGATTTTCACATCTGACCAATATATAACATAATAATATTGGTGGTGCCACCAACATTGACGTCAACATAGATTTTCATACACTTTTTAAGTCCTTAAAGTTATATGGGCCAAACTCAAGAACTGTCAAGTGCAGAGCATTCACAAGATGACCTTTATATTCCAACTGGTCATTTGACCTTGACCTTCAACTTGGATTGAAAAATTGTTATGTTCAAAATGTACGGCCCTCATCCAGCTTTCCATAATTGGTCTGTCTGTTTAAATTGGGCAATAAATTTCAGAGTTATTGAAGAAAAACAATAAACTTTTAGACAAGTGCCACTGTCCATAATCATTGGGTCATGGTGACTCAAAGAGTAGATCACCATGCACAGTTTAATATGTGCAATGTTCTCAAGTGCAATTTTTATTTGGAGGCTCAATTCTTTTTGCTATTGATGTCCAAGCTACACCCTGTCATTACAAATCACTTCTTTCAACTTTACAGGCCTGTGAAAAACAGGTCAAGGTCACTGATAACATACAAGCATTGGACATGGTCTATACATGTACGTCCTATAAATTTAGCATGTCTAATTCAATCCCTTTCCGTTATATGAAATTTAATATCTTTAAACATATTTTGGCTCCTAATTTCTGTCAAATAATAGGTGGTACCGCTTGAATCATATGCAACTGAGATTTGTCAACCATTAAGGATGCCAGAGCAGTCGCAAGATTTTACATTTTTACCCATATATTACATAATGCTGTAGGTGGTGCCACCAATATCAAAGTTGACCTAGATTTTTATACACTTGATAAGTCCTGAAAATTATATGGGGCCATTTTGAAAACTGTGGACTGTATTGTGCTCACAAACTTAAGAGTGGATGGATGGATGGAAGGACAGACATGAGTGATACCACAAGTTCTATGACCTTTGGTCAGCTGAGCTAAAAAACAAATTCGCATGTGACCCTGTGATCTTAACAATTAGGTCAAATTGACCCAGATACCATCCCAATCTACATCTCAGATACATAATCTTACCAAGTATCATGTTTTGTTCAGTTGTTATCGCATAGAAATAAGATTTAAAATAGGTGACCATGCGACCTTGAGAATAAGGTCAAGGTGACCCAGATATAAGCCCAGGATACATCTGACCCAAGTACATCATCCTACCATGTTTTACCAAGATTTGTTTGTTGTGTGAACATTGAATCTTTTGCCTGCCCCTGTCAAAGGCCATCAAGTGCACGTTTTTCACCAGGTACATTAAGGCAAGCACCAATTAGCACTCGTTTACATAAATCTGTTTTATTTTCCAAGTTTGGCAAATAGATGTTTTCAAACTTTGGTTTGAATGCGAGTTACATGGCAACAATGACTGAAACCAAGCTCTCAGTCAACGATGTGTACAAGTAAAGGTATGGCTGCTGTAATGTAAAATTGCAATCTATTTTTTTTTATATCTCACTATAAATAAAATGTAACTTTCAGATCTCTTTAGTGCTTGACCAGTTCCTGACAAAACAAAATGTGTCACATAGTGCTGCCTCGTCTGCCGGCCACTTGCCTTATCCTCTGGTATCTTCTTGTTTAACTATTGAATAAACTTTCTATTCACAGAAAAATTTCAACACACAAATACACATCTAAGAGTACAGTTTTATTCTTGTAAAAGTACAAATGTATAGATGTCAAAACACACTTGTTCTCCACCATTTTGAGTACAGTAGTCCCTCTTTTGAGAAACCACTACATTGCCATCACCTGCTTCAGGTGACCACTTTGAGACATGCCGTGGGGGTGGTCTCTGAGGAGCTACTGTATTGTACAGCAAAATTTATTCACATTTTGTTCCATTAAGATTTTGTTGGCTTCCTAAATGCAGTCCTCGTGACAGGCAACATGTGCACAAGCCCTATGCCCACGTCACAAACAAATAAGCCACATCCAACCCTAACAGCAAACAGTCTTCTGTGTGACTCTTGCAACATGTCGCTGGTAGCAAACAAAAATTTCTTGGATACACATACATGTAGTTACACGATGACAACACCTACTCCTTGTTTAAGTTGAACTCCAGCCAGTTTGCTCTTCAAAAAGTTCTGAACCTGTAAAATTCTACCAGTGCAAGTATATCCACTCATTAAAGTGCCAGTTATTTGCATCTCTACAATCAAGTGATAAAATATCAACTGAAAAAAAAAACCTAAAACAATCATAATATTTAAAGTGTGTGTGTGTGTGTCAGCACACACTTTTCTGTATTTCCTCAAGTTCTTTATTTCTTTTTTTCTTCCTTCTTTACTGTTGAATTTGTCTGACACCTTTCTCTGACACTATTGTACATTGAAACTCCAAACTTGGCATGATTGTACCTCCATTACAATGAGTTTGATCTTTTTATGCAAGGAATGAAGATGTTTAAAATTATCCAAATTTTAAACCTTGAATTACTTCAAAAGTATAATAGATAGGGATGTCATTCCAACTTCTACTAGAGGGTTATTGACCACTGCACATCTAATGAATTTAAAACAAAAGTTTTAGCAATTTAAATTATGCTAATCAGCAGCATTTTAAATTTTAAATCTTGAATATCTTCCAAACTATTATACACAGAGATGTCATTTCAACTTCTACCGGAGGGTTATTGACCATTGCGTGTGTAATGAATTTAAAACAAAAGTTGTAGCAATTTGAATTAGGCTAATTAGCAGTATTCGAAATTTTCAATCTTGGAATATCTTTAAAACAATAATAGATAGAGATGTGATTCCAACTTCTACTAGGAGCTTGTTGACCATTGCATACCTAATGAATTAAAAACAAAGTTGCAACCATTTAAATTATGCTAAGTATCACCATTGGAAATTTTAAATCTTGAATATCTTCAAAGCAATAATAGAGATGCCATTCCAACTTCTACTCCTATGTTATGGACTACTACGCATCTGATGAATTGGTAAGGTAATCTGCACAAATTTCAATTATGCAAATTAAGGGCATTTGAAATTTCAAATCTTGAATATCTTCAAAAGTATGCACACAAGACAGATTTGCTCAGCTCCCTGATAGGTGGGGACACCTGGTGAGAGAAAGTAAATATGCAATGGGAGTCTGAAGGTTGACTCTGTCATCAAAAATATAATAGTTAGACCCCACCATTAACTTCCATTTATATCTTCTGTGATTGTGCAGCTGATTGATCCAGCTAAATAAAGTGAAATGAAGCAAATTTACTTTCTACGTGTATACATGTATACACATGCATTGGATCTGAATTGGAGCTGGGACTGGGAATTCCCAGTCTCGTATTGGGGCAAGGCCAGTTGCCTAGCAACAGACCAGGCATGTTGGTGAAAGTGGAACCATACAGCAGGGGTGGAAGATGCAATGTGGCTTTGAGTAATATGTTGTCTACCTCAGCTGGGACAGAGCTCTATTTTCAGATGTTGCCAATTAGTAGGTATGAAAGGTACATAACTTCTGTATGCACACTGGCAGGTGGTGCATGCATCACATACACCAGACAGGCTTGCACACAAGCTTGGCTGGGCAGACGTAAGACACACTTCTGGGATTACACGGAGGTTTATATGGTAAAATGGAACTTGAGTTAGAGTACGTTGAGGCAATTCGACAAAGTATTTTCCATCATCCAAGAGATAAGTTGGGTGCATTGAAGTAAGACTTGGAGCTTGTTACACTGAGGCTGCTTTGTGTCAAGCGTGGCTTTCCAACATTGTTCCAGAAAACCAGCTGATTATGCCATGGACGTATTATTACGCGAACTGGTTGTACCTGTTATTCACTGTAGTACTGAGGTACCCATTGTCCACTGTTGTTACATTGTTGTACTGATCCTACACTGTAGTACTGAAGTACCCATTGTGTACTGTCATAACATTGTCATACCAATCATACACTGTGGCACTAAAGCACCCATTGTACACTTTTGTAATGCTGTACCAATCATACACTTAGTACTGAAGTGTCCATTGTACACTGTTGTAACACTGCCATACAGATCATACACTACCCACTGTACATTGTCGTGCCGAAAATACATTGTAGCACTGAAATACCACTTGTACATTGTCATACCAATAAGCTTTGAAGGCATGCACACTGATTTGCTTTACCACAAATCATCTTTTCTAGTATGAATTATTTTTCAATTTTCTGAAACTGCTCTAATTATCAACTGCTGGTCATTATGCTCAAAGTAAGGTTCCTGACCTGCTGTTTATTAATCAGACAGTGTCACTGCAGGGATGTGTTAGACATTACTATTGTATTTGTGTCTTTTTGTCCAAAACCACTTCCTAGTAGTCATTACCCTATTCCGCAGTCTGAACTCTTTACTCTCCATAAGCTAACCTGTCCCTGTCTAACTCATATACAGAGAAGTACTATTGTCCATATTGCACACGTTCTTCTGTAAAATTTTGACATAGGCTGTATTAGCCCAAATAAATTAAAGGGTCTTCAGCGGGTAACTACTCAACATGTTTCGAAGCCTTTTACCCGTACATGTCTCTCTGAGTAGCGGCTCCTTGTCTAAGCTAAACATTCAGCAAAGACAACCCACATAATAATGAATAAATATGAACGTGGCAATTGATGAATTAGCTAAATACGTGAAGTTTTGCTTATAAATGCAGAGCTTCATATGAAAGAAGAATACCTGTCAAACAGATATGATGCTAAGGGTTACCACAGAAATTTTTAGGGTACATAAATTTTCTAGTGGGCTGCTTACTGTGTTGAAGGAAGTACAAAAATGGGAATTTTCACCCACATTTAAGGGTATAAAAGGTTTAATTTCACTCAGTTTCAGAATTTTTAGGGTAAGCAAAAGTACCCTCAAGTTATTCAAGGGTATGCTTTATTACCCTTTAACCCTCTGGCCTAAATCCAGAATGACCCATGATATGACTGGCCCCTAGTTTCAGTTGCATACAAGTGATGTTGGGCCCATTGTTGTTGTTACTCCCTTTACATTCAGTCTTCTCTGTACACTAAAAGCAAGAAAAATGTGGCCCCATTAAATCATGTGACACTTGGATCATGAACTTCAGCTGTGTTCATAATATGGCCCCTTTGAATCATGTGACACTCAGATCATGAACTATGACTGTGTCCATAACATGGCCCCACTGAATCATGTGACACTCAGATCATGAAAATACAGCTGTGTCCGTATTACTATATTCTGTCCAATAGTAGCACGCTGTGCTAATGTAAAGATTTCCTAGAGCAGACGTGGATTTCGCAGTGTTTTGTGATAATGATAAGTCTTAATTTACATCAACACAAGCAATTACACTCATTATAGAATCCATATAGCATAAAATAACAACAGTGAACCCTCTTCTTTCATCAGAAGCAGTTAATTTAAAAAACAAAATTGAAAAATACTGAATTTTCAATAAACCCCCAAGATTAAAAAGTAGGGGGTGTGCTTCTATTAGAGCACGTGCTACAATTTGAATGAATACGACAAATGGTCCATTAATAACATTGTTCCACATCGTTATTATTTGAACCATTATCCTTACATGTGTGTGCATGAAGGG
Organism: Hermodice carunculata; assembly: GCA_964020975.1. Taxonomy (NCBI): domain Eukaryota; kingdom Metazoa; phylum Annelida; class Polychaeta; order Eunicida; family Amphinomidae; genus Hermodice; species Hermodice carunculata. The sequence goes on from OZ026619.1 coordinate 67,311,943, forward strand.
GAAAAAAACCCTTTCTTATTGCTTGTCAAGAACACTTACATTCTGTGCAATAAAGTCATAAACCCTTGCTAAAATAAAAATGGTGTTAAAATGATATTGTGTAAGTTCTCTATGTGAAGCCCAAAGGTATATCGGTCCCTTGCCGTATAGTACTTATTGTTGCTATCCGTCCTGGAAAGTTGACAAGGATTATTATGAATAATATTAATCAGTTCATGGTGTAAAGGGCTTGAAGTTTCTTCACCTGTAGGTGCAGCTCTTATGGCCAATGTGGAACATTATTTAAAATGTCCAGCTGCCAATTTGGGTTCTGGGAAGCCTCTGTGGCAAGGTGATGGTGGGAATTCCACTGTAAAAGCATCGGTTATTTTCTGGGCAGTACAATGATTGGGATGGGCTTGTGCCAGTCATTTGGGTTGGTCTTGTAGGCCCCTAGGGTAGGTCAAATACTGTGAAAGTATAGTTTGTGTTGTCTGTGGATGGTACAGCATGCGTTTCCATGGGGGGCACCCTTGTTCTTACTGTGTGTATTAACGTGGCCCCACTGAAGCATGCGACACTCAGATCATGTAATACAGCTGTGTGTGAAATGTCCAGAGCTTGAGTATTGTCTGTAGCTTTCAAGTGTGTCACAGTCTGGCCTGACACTGGGCAATCGATGATGTGACTGCGGCAGTTGGGGTCATAACCCTTGAAAGGTAGAGGCTCCAGTCACGTAGGAGATGAAAGCTTGGACATATTTAATACCAGCTCCAGTCATAGCACTGAAAATGTATACAAACCACACTGGAATGATGTCTTTTTAAGCAAAAATAAACAAAAAAAAAACAACATTCTCTCTGTGGGAGTATCCACAGTCTCCCAGATCACAATCACTGGATCATTTCCACAATAAAGGCTCATGAGAACTGGTTACATTTTTGCTGAGCCATAATGTGTTCTGTGCAGTTGACACATTTCTGTTTTTTAAAGTTAACAAATTCAACAAGGTCAAGATTTTTTAGAGAAAGCATATTCCCAAACACTTCCCAGTTCAGCAGATGACAGTGCACTGAAATGTAAGTGTTTCTGGCAATGATTGCTAGTTTTGAAGAATGGGGAAATGAAAGTCGGTTACAGTTATGTCTACAATTCAAAGATTTAAGTAATGCATAAAAAAGAATAAATAAAAACTCCCAAGGAAAAAAAAAAACCAAAAAAATTCTGCAGTATGAACACTGAACTTGAAATGTAATAGTTACCAACACTTCATTTGAACATTCTACTTCTCTGTTAACCAGGCTGTCTCGTTCTGCTTAAACTTGTATAACCTCCATCCAACAAAGCCAAAAAAAACCCCGACAGCACTTCTTTCTGTACTTAGAAGCAGCATTTAACACCTTAGTGTGTACTGTCCACAAACAGGAAACCTCCTTTGAAGTATGTAAGTACCACTGATGGTTATGTGTCACACATACCTGTTTCCGTCATTCTGCACATAGGATATCCACAGTAATTTGAACTAGTCTCCAACTCAGGAGACCAATTGTTGCTCATTATGGGTTCTTGTCATTTTTTTGTATTTACGACAATATTCGAAGTAAGCATAGAGATGTGTCAGGGGTCAACATCCACTCTGAATACCATACACATACACATACACACACAGACACAGACACACACACACAAAATTGTATTAAATTTAGAATGGTTATTTCCTGGACATGATCACACAAATTTTCACATTAACATAAACACTCTGAATAAGAAGTTAACTTAACCCTTTCAATATCATACACTGTATGATTGCTCCACAGCTTTCCCTGATGCAGACTGATTGAGGAGCCATCCATTAGCTGACACCACATCAGATAGAACTTTTTAACTTACCTGACCAAGAATGGTTGTGGAAAGCAGACATGGGTCTCCATGTTCTTCACCATCTGCAACTTTAGTAGGTTTTTTAACACAGTGTGCTGGGAAGCTTTATCTATTTTAGTCAGAACCATCTAGAAAAAAAGAAGAAACAAAACATCACAAAACATGTTTTCCAAAGGTGAACCTTTGTTTCATACTCAGTCACAGTAAATACCCATCATATGACAAACATATTAGGTCACATATGTTTAGCATGTATATCATGTCACATAGAGTTGGCATGTACACCATTTGCATGTATATCATGTCACAGCCATTTAGCATGTACATGTACATCATGTATATCATGTCACATACTTTTAGCATGCACATCGTGTGTCATGTCACATCCAATTAGCCGGTACATCATGTATATCATGTCACATCTATTTAGCAGGTACATCCTGTATATCATGTCACATCTGTTTAGCATGTACATCATATATCATGTCACATCTGTTTCGCATTTATATTGTGTATATCATGTCACATCGGTTTAGCACATACACCCTGTATATCTTGTCACATCTGTTTATCAGGTACATCATGTATATCATGTCACATTGGTTTAGCACATATGTCCTGTATATCAGGTCACATCTGGTTAGCATGTACATCATATATCATGTCACATCTGTTTCGCATTTATATTGTGTATATCATGTCACATCGGTTTAGCACATACACCCTGTATATCTTGTCACATCTGTTTATCAGGTACATCATGTATATCATGTCACATTGGTTTAGCACATATGTCCTGTATATCAGGTCACATCTGGTTAGCATGTGTGTCCTGCATGTCATGTCGCATTCCTCTAGCATGTGCATCCTGCATATCATATCACATCCATTTAGCACATGTATCCTGCTAAGATTTCATTTCCAATGAAATGCAAACGTGTGTCATGCACACTCTTTACTGTGCAGAATGTTTTGGTGACTTCTGAAACTCCAGCATTCATCCTCTGCATACTACAGCGGTATCTGCATGTAGAGACCACCCTTTCATGATGACAGTCGATTTCTCTAATACATTTACCTGTATTTATGCCCACATGCAATATAAGACAGCCTTTTGCAGGCAGTAGGGATGATCTTTAATAGCATATGTTACTATAGCATCATATTGGAGCTAAAAGGAGACAGGCTGAAAGTATGGATAGCACTTCAATAATTACAACAATGCAGTGGGTGTGATAAAGTGTAACAGCTACAAAATTGTCAACATTCTCCTGTTTTCAGCCAAAGGATGTTATTATTTGCGAACATGGTCTTGCTCTCAGTTGGAGGCCATTAACATATAGAAAGAGTGAATATTCAAATACATCTACCTGAAAAACCCTAACAATCTTGACATATTTGATGTCACCTTGTTTGCTCAGCAAGACTTTCAAGTGCATGCTATTCCCATCACAGTAAAATTCAAGTCTCAGCCAGCCAGGAGAGATGTCATATTGGGCTTTGTATTTTATTCTACTTCCAAATGTGACCCCCCCCCTCCCCCCTCCCCCCAAAATGCATTCACTTGCAGTCTTCAATACCATGCAAGCTTCTCATTCAGTTCATGTGGTAACTGTACATCCACAACACTTGTATGTTGTAACTCAGTGAACTGTGTAAAGGATGCATAAAACTGCACAATATTAGGGCCCACCTGAGTTATTAGTACAAGTTTCTCCACCAGGTGTCACTTGCAGCACAGCCCACTGAAAGTAAAGCATAATGGGGCAGGGGCACAGTGATTCTTGGCTAACAAAGTATAGAATTCTTTTATGCCATATATACATGAATAGATAACTCTACAGGTTATCTAATCATATCAAAGATACAGTCCTGTATGTCATCATAATAAACAAGGATTTCAACAGTAAAGTTTTTAAAGGAAATTGTTGAATCAATCACAAAAACCAAAACTTGCCACATAAGGTTTTCCGAACTCCTCCATCATTTGTATGGCAATTTTGTCTACTGCAGTAATCCCCGTCTCCGCATCCAACAAGAGAAAACTACGACACAGTCTGCAAGTAGACAAACAACACCATGAAACTGTCTGCAAATGCACATATAACATCATGACACTGTCAAATTACCAGTTTTACAAATTTTGTTGAATGTGTTGATTTCACAGCGTTGTCACTGAGGGAGACAAAACCAGAGTTACACAGGCACATTGTGCTTGCAAGTGATGATGCAGTTGTAACATTTTAGCACTTGGCAATGTCAATTCTACTCTGGCATTTTAAATCATCAAATTTATGTTCCACTCCAGATATTTGAATACGTATTTCTGAATTATGAAACATCACACAGGTAAAAAACAAATTTTTTCGAGAGGCTTGCACACATCTACTTGATCCAGATTGGATAACAATGACACACAGCCAATATGTTTCAACTACAATAGTACCTGCTGTATGTGACCACTGCCATGAGAGATCACCTAACATTTGTGACCACATATTGTGTGACACTGTAGTCTTTAAATTTGTGTCTTCACCTGTGATGAAAGGCCACCTGATGTATGTGACCACTTTTAGCTGGCAGTCACATACAGCAGGGACTACTGTATTTGTATCAGTGTGAAAAGTACAGTGGTTTCTGCTGTATTTGACCGCCTCATTTCGGGCAGGCTAAAAGTGGTCACATACAACAGGTGGTCTTTCATTGCAGGTAAAGATACAAAGAATAAAATACAGTAGTTCCTGCTGTATGTGACCGCCTCTTCGGCCAGCTAACAGTGGTCACATACAACAGGTAAAGATACAAAGAATCAAGACTACAGTGTCACACAATATGTGGTCACAAATGCCAGGTGGTCTCTCACGGCAGTGTTCACATACAGCAGGCACTACTGTGCTTCAAAACAAAATTTCATCTTGAAAGCAAGAAAATTGATGTTGCTCCCACAAAGAGACCTGTCTATTTTCTTTCATTGTACCTCTTATGTGTGAAATGTCATGCCTGTCACCAGTACAGATGATGCCCCAGCCCCTTGGGAGCATGGCATTGTGGACTTGCTTCAATTCCTTATTCACGCCTGTCAATATCCATTGACAAGATAGCGGGAGATATTATATTCCATGGGGGAATTGTCCAAACCATGCCACATTTCAGATGAAGAGTTGGAAAGTTAGGCCAAAAAGTGAGAGACTCCTGCCATGTGGGGAGGACTCGACAGGTAGAGGTAGGGGGCAGGGGTGGAGGTGGGGGTGGTGTCATCTTGTGCTCCTGTATCTACACAATCACCTTAGTTGTATCAAGTGGACACTTCAGGTAATATATGCTACAAAAGGTCAAGTTGTATAAGTATCTTTTAACCACATTTTCTACTTTTATGCTATAGTTTCTCTTCATTGTGATCCTGATTTATATATACATATTATTCAGGCCTTGCTTTTGCTGGCTTGAAAAAACAAACATACAGACTCCAAAATTTTATGAACATTTAGAGACATGTTCTGTTTCTTTCCCTTCACATTTGACTTTTGTGAGGTATCTATTGTTGTTTCCTTTTATAATGTTTCCTTTTATAATGTTAAGTTTTGTAAGTGCACAAGAAATACAATACATGTAGTAACAATGTGGGGGTTTAAGTCTGACCTTACAATGTCTGCTCGTATGCAGCAGAACAGTACAGGCCAATTTTGAAGTGAAGGGCCTCGCATTCCACATGCATCAACATGAAAACTCAAAGGAGATCCTGACAAATGGTAAAACACCAAGTCTTACTTTTTCCTGGTGCTGAGGTACTTCTCCACAGACTGTACATAATATGGAGGCATGTTCTCGCCGTAGCCCGGCATGTCCACCAACGTGAATGCTCTGCCCACCTGGAAGAACTGCAGGGACTTTGTGTGGCCCTGTAACATGTATTATTATATCACATCTATAGATCATATATACATGAACAAATATCTGTAAATGTAAAGGTGAACTGTGTCATGCTGCTTCACCACCTTCATAATATATAGATGATATCATCTAATTGTTTTGTGCCACCTGTAAAAAAAAAATAATAAACAAATAAAATAATAATAGGTATTGCATGTTATCACACACACAGGATTGTTATTATAAACAAAATATTTTCAATTTTCATATGTATGTTAACTCAGAAAGGAAACTTCACAAATGTCTTTTATATATCAACAAGATTTTTTTGGCAGAGGTTGAATCTGACTTCAAAGGGTCAAGGACACTGAGTCCGAAGTCCATGTCACCAAGTGCATATTATAGGAGTGGTGAATCTGATGAATGGTTTGTTGCCAGCTGTCAACATTATACTGTGATTAAATTTAATGTTTGTACATGTTTAGTGTTATTTGAGAAGTCATAATTTGCATTTTCATGTGTATCCAGTTGAATATATAACGTTATACAGTGGTACCTGCTGTATGTGGCCACCCCTTCTGCCAAGAAAAAGTGGCCACATACAGCAGGTGACCTGTCACCACAGGTAAATTTTACAAAGAAATTGACTCCTATGTCTGAGCCTAGTGACCACAAAAAGCAACATGGCTGCTCGCTGCAATGGTTGCATACAGCAGGTACCACTGTGGACAAAATCCTGGTGGGCTAGAGTTGTGTATCACCACTGGATTGGAATGTGCAATGCGTGTTCAAATATCGTTAAATAAACTGGTTACTTCTGATGCTTCCCGACAGCCCCTTCCAACCGCTCTTCCAGCCCTTCTAATTCAACAGAATTAGAAAGGATGCACCGGGGATCCGGGTTGGTTTTCTGGGCATGGCTCTCTGGTGTGGACTTTTTGGTCTGGAATCTTGGAGGTTCCTTTCTCCTCCAGTCTGATGGTACATCAGCTTAAGTGATCTATGGTGTTGTACTGTGTCCTTATGATGAAGCTCTTCAATGTAAAACTATTATTAAGAAACAGCACTCACCATAGGTTACTAGAATTCACACCCAACCATCCCCGCTTTTTGGTCCCTCCTCGATAATGTAGGAAACTGAATTGCCCATGGTCGCCAATACTCATTACTGCCACCAGGATCTCTGTGCCATGCCACAGGGCCTGGGGGGATCCATGTAGCAGCATGGTACACCAATGGATCCATGGAATTTTTATGGGGGCTCTGGCAAAGCAGGTAAGTGCACAAGAAACCAGTTTAAGTGACCTATGGAGAGAACTTTTTCTTAATTCTAATAATAGTTTTACATTGAAAATCTTCATTTTATTACTCTACCGGGATAAAAACAAATATTTTCTATAGCTTTAATGCCAATGGATGATTTTTTAAAAACCATATTTACCATGTTTGGAAACAGAATGTCTGTGAATTAAGTTCTAGGTCACAGTGACCTCTGTTTTGACTGTAGATGCACCAAGCAGGCTGTGTAATGATGGACCACTCAGACAAGGACTGCCATTCAGGCTTATGAACCAAAACGGTAGCTACATGTACCAACCACATCATCAACTGGGAAATCTATAATTAATTATTATGTGTGTTAAGCTGAATACACTACCCAATACACAAAAGTATTTGAGCCACATATGTCTATTTCCATTAGATTGTTTGTGAAAGTCTTTTTAATAAATTCGTTACTTTGATAGCAACTGACGTAATAAACATTACATTGAAATTTCAGATAAACACCTGGACTTACTTTGCAAAATTTCATATTTCTACATGGAGCCAATTCAATGTGATTTAGTTTTTAAGTACAATGTGAAGCAATGGGGACACCCATCTTTATCTATCTTACCCTCTACACGAAGGATACAACAACCTGGAATTTTTGCCCCCCGCCCCCATATGTGAACTTTTTGGGATAAATTACATACGGAGAGACATGAGCAGATGAGCAACAGAATTTCACCCAGTGCTGCTGTAATTTGAACATAAATCTGTCACCTCATACATGCAATTCCTGACCAGTTTATGTCCTAGACGAGCAGTGACCCACAGTTTTGCTCAGTAAAATCTGATGGGTACATGCTGAATTATCACTTTTGATTAGCAAGCATGCTTAAGAATTTTAAGTGAAGTTATGACTTTCAACTGTAGAACTCTATTTGGAATATCATACCTGAATTAATATATGTAAATGATTGGCCTAATGGACACACACACACACACACTTTCCTTTTCCATTTTCTCAATTTATTCATTCCTCTTTTCCTATAACTGTTGGATTTGGAATGGGGTGGGCATTGGGGACATTATAAGGCCAGAAGTTCCTACATGGGACAAAGCCATGTAAATCTTCTATGGATCATTTCTCCACACTTACCAATTTTTGAAGAAGAAGAAAAAGGAAAAAAAAATGTCTTCTAAAGAGTGCATTCAAAATTTTAAAATCATCACTTGGGTTTGTCTATACAAATCTTTTGAAATTCTAAAATTTGCCCACACTTACTTGTCCAAATAACATGTAAATTGATAAGCCCTTAGACTCACACAAGATCATTATTATGTTTATTTTGAACATTGTAAAGAAGCTGGAACTGATTGCCATATACCATCATACAAGTAGCCCTACCTGAACCAAAGCAGAGTTCAGCAGAAAAATACATTTCACATCGGTTGTATTTACAGTGCATTGAAGACAAAATTAAGATCTGTTTGCATATTTTTATTTCAGTTATGCACAGCTTAGTTCACGATCCATGTTGGTCCCAGCAAGGTGAAACTGCCAAGCACATGGAAGCACTGGATGATTGGTTACTCACTGGTTTCTTGGATACACTGATCTGTGGGGCTTTGGCTGCAGGCACTTGGTGGAATATTGCTTTTATTAGGGAGGACTTCCCAACATTGCTGCGACCAAGGAATGCCACCTGCAAGCACATTGGTGAGGCTGATTAGGCAATTTTTTGTGTTCAAATTAAAGCCTGCATTCACATTGATTCCTACAAATGGCAATTTACACACTTATTAATAGTGCCATAAATCATCAGTTAGAAAATTGCAATATAAAGCATATCATGTTGCCTGCTATTCAAGGCAGACCCAGTCATGTTGGTGATAGTCTGCTGGCCTCTTCAAAGAGTGGCACAAATTGGACAGGTGAACAGATTACCACCCTTGTGACAGAGTCTGTCTTATGCACAACAAAACATAAAAAAAGGCATGGATGATGACTAAAGATAACCTGCTAAGTAGTACTCAACACAAGAAAACAGTAATGTGTTCTGAATCATATTTGCATAAATATACATCAACACAATACATGTATTCAGATATTTCAAAATCCATTCTCAGGCAAAACAACTAATTACACAAATTTGGGTTCTGCAAATCTGCTTTATGTCTGGCTTCTGATAATATCTACGTCAGGAGTTACCTACTTAATGATGTAAGTGGCAAAGACAGTAATGATGCCCCTCAATCAGTCTGATCCAAAGACGAGACCAGGAAGGGGCTGAACTGAAATTAACAACTGGACAGTTAGTTACATCAGGACAAGGGAGAAATGGCTGTCAAACTGCAAGGCAAATATTAGGCAGTTGTACTTTTTGTACAGGGTCATTGAAGGATTTTATGCTAATTGAACACATCACCAGGTCACTCTCAAAAGACACTAAATTGATGTAGCGGCATTGGTTGATTGATCAATCAATCAACTATCCAAACAAATAAATGTCAACACCAAAAACAGGTAGATAACCTTATTCACACTTGGTTGGCACTAAGTCCAAGGACTTGTTTCTTGGTAGGCCAAGTCAAACCTGCCAAGCACTCGCCTGATGCAAGTATATAGCTGTAAGTGGGGAACTGCAGTGAGGACTTCTTACCACATGGCTACTGACCACTGCTCAGACAGAGAAGCCACATTGCCCGTCATCACCTGGGACATGAGCAGGGACATTTAACCTGAGCCGAGGCATGCATCTGGGGGTGGGGTGTGTGGATGTGGAGGGTATCAGTAAAAGCCAGAAATGAAATGTCCCTGGCCTGGGACTGGCCAGGCGTTGAACCCCAGACCTGTTGCAATCTATCATCTATGAAGGAGCAGTAACCATTTGGCCACAGTTGCTTCTCAGTACCAGTACAAGAAAATGGAGTGGATGACTCAAGAAAAGTGAAACTACCCAGGCTGAGGCATGGAAAGGGCTTCACTGCTGGCCCCTGTTTCCTATATATGCTGACCATACATTTTTGTTTCCAACTTTAGCCACTGAGAGTGCTATGCCTATGGGCCTGGCTACAGATTTAAAGTGTTCCTATCAAAGAGGGTGGGTAAGGGGTTTCCCATACTGGGGCTTTTTATTTACCGTACTGGAAGCCTTCTTATTTATTGTACTTCGTACTATCAAAATTTTGAAAGATTTTTATTTTCCGTACTGCGTACTCTAGAAAAATAATTACCTGTACCAGCGTACTGAAACTCCCCCTTATCCCCCCCCCCCCCCCCCCATCAAAGCGTAGGCCAACCCCATCTTACCTCTGGCACCGAGTCCTTCGGCAGTTTTTCCAGATTCACCAGTCCAGCCACCTTGGAGATTGGATGTCCTGGTTTGGAAGTGAATACAGCTTCTGCTATCTTGATCTCATCCACGGATGGGCTGAAGCTCTGTTCCTCTTTACTCAGCAGTGGCATCAGTAGCAAGGGTTCCAGCTCTTTCACTGGGTTGGCGTAAGGGTCACTAATGTTCCATTCTGTGTTGCAGGGGGGTGCTGTGTGAAACCTGGATATAGGCCTACACTGTTGAAACACCCCCACTTGTCTTCCACTTAATTGACCACATCTCACAGTTGGTACATTCGCAAAAGTATATTTTCTCACATTTATAGTACTCCAGGTATATATTCTACAATGTCCCATCAGTGGTGTCAGTGTGTTAGGTCCATGACCATGGTTACAATCACATGTCCTCACCGGGTATTTCATAAGGCACCAGTTCACTTTCTTTGCACATTTTAAACGAGAAACCTTTTCCAGCATTTTCACTCACTTTGTGTTTGCTTGTTTCACAAAGGTCCAATCATTTGCTGGTCTGGAATTATGATTACACCCACCTTGAAAGGAAAATAAACACACTCACATGAATGCACAGGACTTCTCACTGGCACCTGTCGTTATTTATACAGGGCAAACCCATAAGTTCCTTATTATCGCTCATACTGTATGCGCACAAGCTGAGCCTCGTGCAAAACTAATGGACTTTGCCTCGCTACGAAATTACATGTGAACGGGTTTTGGGTACTGAAATTGCGCATGCGCAATACTAGGTAATTTCGTAGCTTTCCGGTATGAACTTCGCCTCGCTACAGTTTCACATACACTGAGCGGTTTTTATCCTATAACAAGCGAAAATCACCCCAGTCCTCAGCAAACAAGGTTTGACAGGCTACTGGTTAACTCTGGTTGTGCCACAACTTTTTACAGAAACACTGCCCAAGTGCCATATACCGATTTTTTGGTATTTTATGTAATAGGGTCCTGGCAGTTGGACAGGGGATACCAAAATATAGGCACTACAGTTTTTAAAAAAAAGTGAATTATTGCTGATAAATGAAGGAAAGACATGCCTGACATTCTGATAACTCAACCACAAGTCAGTGACTTGCCTATATAACTATATTTGATTTGAAATTACAGAAAATTAATCTGGAATTAACTGACATGTTAAAACACACTTTCATTATTGAACATAAACCTGACAAATATGTCTTCCAAAAGTTATTTGAGACCTATTCTCTATATTTTGAGGGATGTCACTCTTATATTTGGCTTTTGTACCATAACACCCTTGTCATGGAAATCAGGAAGCTTATCAGGGAAATTAATCTCAGGATAAACTTACACAAAATGCTAGGAACCCTGACTTAAAAGCATGTTTATTTGCAAACATTTATTCAATTTACTGTGAATGTACTTTATTATGTGGCTCAATTTGTTCATTTTTTCCTGGGTTCTGCACTTTTTAGCATGTAACTACCACTCTACTTCTGTTTCATTTTTTTTTTAACATTTTAAACTAATGTTAAAATAACAATTTTTCCACAGTTTTTGGCTTGCAATAAAACAAGTGAAAATTAAACTCAACAAGAAAAATTTACATCACAAAATATTACGTGTTTGATTTTTTATTCCTTTAGGTTTAAATAGCATGAATTTTATATTATGTGTAGGGTTATTTTTCGAAAAAAAATCATCAAAAAATTTATATCAATTTAAATAAATTTTGTTATGACGGATAGCTGTACCCCATTTCTATTTATGGTATACATGCAAAGCTTTTTTAGGTTTAGGGTCACAAAGTGATGTGAGTTCCTAGCTCTATCTTTTCTATGGCATTACACCTCCATTAAGAGACAACATGCTTTATATGTGACTACCTTTTGGCCCACCCAAGAGGTGGTCTCTCAAGACATATAACACTGTATTGTATATGATTTATACATGTACTGTATTTTCCTAACTTTGGCCTTGCTCTACATTTTGTAAATAAAAGTCAGTTAACAAGTTTAATGACAGAACTTCTTGTTTGGTCTTAAAAATATAACAGAAAAGAACATGCAACCACAATCCTCTGTTGTTATTTGAAAGTGGCATTGACAACCCAAGCTGTGAAATGACACCTACTCTGGGTGACACTTGAGTGACACTTGAGTCAGAGGAGTTTTCACAGTCTGTGCAGCAGAGCAGGAATTGCATTGTGTGTATAAGGCATTATCCACTGTGTTTGAGCTGGACTGTTGTTATGATAACTATTTTGTATAAACAAGCTGCTGTGATTAGCAATTTTTTCACCAGCTTGCAATACAAGACCTACTTTGATTAGCCATGCTGACTGTTTAAAAGTTAATGATGCACAGCCAATGTCATCAAATGTCAGCAGGTGTGACCCGATGGCAACTTATAAAGCAAGGGTTACAGACAAAATAGATAAGCTGCTTTCACATTCCCATCCTGCAACTGACCAGGAGTTGAATGATGCTAAAAAGGGTACTATTCTGAGGCTTTTGCATGATCAACCTGTCCAAGGGACTGTTTTCTGTGGGCGAACACCCAAAAGACATCCACATAAGGGAGGTCACCGCAGACTTTCAGCGCCGGTTGGTGAACCAAGGCATGCTCTTTCCTGTGTAGATTTCAATAATGAAGACCCTTATATTCCAAAGGTGAAGTTTCCAGAAAACACTAGGAGTAGACATGGGGGAAGAGCAATGAAAAAAGCATGTAGGCGAGGAATAAGGCTAGGGGACATGTTGACATCTGCACTAAAAAATTTATGAATAGCTGTCAAGAATTCAAAGAATATGCAACAGATTTCTGAAGATTCTGATCATTTAGAAAACAGTCACAATGAACCTGTAGAGAAAAATGAAGTCTATGTTGAAGGCTTGGATAGCATGATGGTGGGAAGTCAAGAAGACAAACTGCCAGATTTAGATTCTTTTTCTGTGGAACGGGAAGCAGTAAATAAAAATACTGACCCTTCAGTTGCACATGATGATAAAATCATGAAATCAAGTAGCAAACGAAAAAGGAAGACTGAAATCAGAACCGACAAACCAAATAAAAGAGCTAGAAACACAACAGCTGAAAATGACAACCTGAATAAAAAAGATATAAAGAAAACAAAAGAAAACAAGAAACCATGTAAAAATGCTAAGAAATTTTTTGAAGTAGGGAGTAGGGTTTGTGTCGAGTGCATTAGAAGTGGTGAAAATAATCCATTTTGCTGTAATTCACAGACAGAATTAGATAAACATGTTCATAGTGTACATAATGTTGGAATTGTGTGTGGTTTATGCTTTGCAGAAACTGGCAAATTAACTAGATTTTCAAGTGAACAGGCATTTTCCGATCACTCTCTCATTCATTTATCATATCCATGTCCAGCTTGCAAGTTAGAATGCAAAGATGAGCCGGGTTACCCACCTAGTATAGGGTGTAATGCCTGTGACTTTTGGTATCATTTTCATTGTGTCAACTTAGAGACAGCACCACCAGAGAAACAAAAATGGTATTGTTTCACATGCAACAAGAAGACATCAAAGTGTCAAAGTGACTAGTGTCTTTCTGCTCAGTACATGTTTGTGGATAAATACTGCAAGTGTCTGTTAATGGTAATTCATGCTTATGTAACTCTCTTCAGTTGTGAATATTGGATCTGTTTGAATTGAGTCAGTGACAACAGTATTTTTGAATTTGGTGTTGTAAGTTGTGATCTGGTAAGATTCCTGTGGATCATATATTTCAGTGAATTGAGAACCATGCAGTTTAAATGACATTGAAATAGTATGTCATACTGTTATGTAACTCTCTTCAATTGTGAATATTTGATCTGTTTGAATTGAGTCAGAATTTCATTGCATTACGTATCATATTCATGTATATTAAGTGTTATCTGAAACATACATTGATTTAAATGACATTTAATATTATTTACATATTAATAGATTTCAAGGAATTTTTCTTTACTTGTTTTAACATTTCCATTTTGTTTGCAATGTTTTATGCAGTAACACTAATAACGCTTATTTTCAAAATTGATTTGGTGCATTCTCAAACTTATCACTTATTTTGAAGTAACGTTCTTTGGTGCATTCTGTAACCTATCCAGAGTCATTTTAAAGACTATTTTTGTTCAATTGGTCGACCTGCACCTTCATTTTTCCTATTATTTTATTTTTTCAGTAAGTTTCGTCTAAATTTTTGTTTGAAGACTTCTGCAAACTATATTTTTTTTTTATAATTATGTCATCTCTTTTTGTGTTATCTTAATTACCATTTTTCAATTATTTCTGTTCTTGTTGTTTGCCTTTTGCCAAGTGTTCAATGTTTTTATTTCTCCCTTTTAGTGTACAAAAGATGAGTATGCACTGCTTTGGCCTGGTTAAATTCTAATATGTGCTCACCAGCCTTTTTTTGTATCAGAAGACTACATCTACCTGGATTCTTTTAATATATGTAAATAAAGTAATAATGATAAATGTGAGTAATTCAAAGTCCTCAGCAAAATTTCAAAAATTATGTTATTGTGTTAAGATTTTCTTTCAATTTTTTTATGGTGTGCGATTTGATTCCCCCTCCCCGTGGGGCACACTGGGCAACAAGCACCTAACATTATTTATAACAATCTTATGTGCTTGACAAAGCGAATCAATTCAAATGTAAAACAATAGCAATTTGTAGACATTGAAGTATGAAGAAATACAGATTTTGATAGCAAATGCTGAAACTACATGTATAACCATCATGATGTACTTTTTCAATATCATCAGCTACAGAAGGAGATAAAATTGACTGAAGTACAAGTACATGAACTTCATAATAGTATTGAGAAATACAGAAGAATTGACAGTAGAAGTACGTGTACTTTAATATAAAATCATGAAATGCAAGAGGATATGACTGAAGTACAGATATGTGTGGTTTATCAACATCATTAGCTACAGAATGATATAAAATTGACTGAAGTCAAGTACATGAACTTCATAATAGTACAGAAGAACTGAAAGTACAAGTACATGTACTTCAATTATCAACATCATGAAATGGCAGAGAATATAATATGACTGAAGTACAATTACATGTACGTTATCAATAACATAAGATACACAAGAGATGTATATGTTTCACACAATGTACAAGTACATGCACTGTATCTACACAATAATGGAGAATCCTGTATACTATTAGTTATCAACACAACATATACATGTCTGTTCACATGTGAAGAAGACACTGGTACATGGGTGTAGTCTTGTGGAAATAAAATAATTATTAATGTGGATATTCTGTAGTGCATTGTACTTAGTGTGTTCATGCTGTCGTACTATTAATATCATGCTTACTTGGCACAGTTTTGTCAAACCTTACAAAGTTGTAAGACATATAGGTCAGTATTGACCTCTGTATTTTATGTCCATGAAATCACTTCCTTACTTACTTTCATGTTTTTGTCTATAAGCTTTAATTGGTGTAATTATGGAAGCCCATATAACATTAATCATCAAAAATGAAAGGTTAAAACACACAACACAAATGTCTCCGAAAGCAGTACACAAATGCATGTGCTTGCAGCAATTTTTTGTCCTTGATATCATTCTACTGTGAAACATCTGTTTCACCACCTGTCCTGGAAGTAAATCCACGCAGAATAAATATGTTTCATTTGGGGGGGGGGGGTTGGTCATGTTATGACACCTGGAAGTTTATAAATAGGTCCCCATATGTAGATTAATTAATCTACGTTAGTTTAGTTTATTATTTTATGCTATTGACATTGTAAAATGAATTCGCATAATATCAAAATTTGTTATGTTAGGGGAAAGGAAAAAATGTTATTCTGTAATATTCCATTTGCCCTTTTTGTGAGTTATGAGAATGTCAGTGCCTTAACGCCCCAAGTATTTCAGTAATCTGATGCCTTTTCTCCTTTAAAAGAACAAGTGTTCAATAATAAAAAAGACAACAGTGAGAGAGAAAAGTAAGAAATAGAAATTAAGTGGCAAAAAGGAATTTTAAAAAATGGACAATTTGGGTCCAAAACTTAATAACAGTATAAAGTAAAAATGCAGCCCAAACCTCTAGATCAAATATTGATCTTGCCACTCATTTTTGTCACCGTATCAGAAATCACAATTTGCTCACATCAATATTCTTTTAAGGAATTATTGTAAGAATAGAGTTAAGTATTTGAGAATCACAGCTGACACAGGCAAAAAAGTAAAAATGAAAGAAATTCAGTGGCAAAACCCATTAACTTTTCCAACGCAAAGCTATTTGTATATCCCCTTCACGGTCATTCTTTAGATAAAGATAAACAAATTTTGACATACTGAAGGTAAAAAGGCAGTCCTTCAAGGAGAATTGAGATCGATATTCTCAAATGTAAACAATAATGAAAGTTATTCATTAATGGTGTTAAATACGGACATCAAACTCAACACACGGTTTGGTAACAAATCTGTGATGTATATCTACCAAAAATTGGGTTTAGATATAACATTTGTTGTGCATTTTTAATGAAAATTTATCCAATATCCATGCATGAGAATAGAAACGACCGAAAACCCGTAGCGATACGAAATTACCTAGCCTCTGCGCATGCGCACTAAAACCCGTTCGTCCAAGTAATTTCGTATCCCGGTCAAGTCTATTAGCCCTGCGAGCTCCACAGCAAAATTAATACAAGACCGCATATATGCACCAAGGGTTGGAGTGCAAATATTTGGCAAACGCGTTATATGATAATCAGTTAACAAAGCGCTTGCAAGTCAAAGAAATCATCAATTTCGGCCTTGTCCTGTGAAGCGAGAAGTTTCGACCGGAGTTGGAATGTTTGCGCACGCGTCAAGCTTGATGCATGCAGGTTAAAGCTGGGACGCACGTGGCTTTGTTGACACCCTGGGTTGACAGACCTGCGGCCACGCAGACGGGTGCCAGAAACCCCCTGAAAAAAATACCCCCAAATTTTATTCATGCTGAGTAATCCTTAATTTTTTGAAAATATTTCTATTCGGCATTGAACATGTTGACTCTGGGATGCAGCCACCCAGGCGCGTGTTCTGCCCCAAGAGGCAAGAGGGCACGATATGATTGTGTGCACTATTGATGAACATGCGTATTATTTATGATGAAGAAAATGTTCAAATAGAAAGAAAAACAATATATATATATATATTGTATTTGTGTCTTTTTGCCCAGAACCACTTCCTAGTAGTCAATATCCTATTCCGCAGTTCGAACTCTTTACTCTCCATAAGCTAACCTGTCCCTGTCTAACCTGTATATATATGGAATTACTATTGTCTATATTGCACACGTTCCTCTGTAAAATTTTGACATAGGCTGTATCAGCCCAAATAAATTAAAGGGTCTTCAGCGGGTAACTACTAAACATGTTTCGGAGCCTTTTACCCGATATATATATATATATATATATATATATATATATATATATATATATATATATATATATATATATATATATATATATATATATAAATATAAATCAGACATTCTACTATGGGAACAGAATCTAGAGTCTACATTCAAAAAGATTAATTTCTGGAGGTTTGAAACAGATTTTATATACCTAGACAAACAGGATAAAGGGACGTCAAATAACATATATATATGTGTATATATATATATGTGTATATATATATATATATATATATATATATAAACATGATAAAGGGACGTCAACTACTAAGATCTACTAAGCAGATCTAAAATTGTTGTTACACATGTGAGTTCGGATCTAAATTTTGCAATGTGGAATGTGCAAGGAATTTTTAATAATGTTAATGGTTATAATTAAAGTGGATGTGCCTGAGGTCAAGAATGCCTATAGCAAGTACGGCATTTATAGGTCAAGTGGAGACGCACTCAAATGAATCTTTGTCCATAGATTTCAAAGGCTACACAACTATGGAACAAAACAGACCAAAGAAAAAGACAGCAGTAGTACAATGCTCCCTCCACCCTCAATGACGTAACATTCCTATGGGGATTATAGCTCCATAAAGATCTCAAAATAGATAGCCCCATGGGTGTCTAAAATAGATAAGAGATTATAGCCCCACAGGTGTGAGATAAGCTCAAAACGGGTTGAATCTGGAAAATTGCATAATTGATATGGGGTGAATTGGTTATACAGGTGTGTTTTTGGTTGTTATTTGGATGTTGCTTCCTGTGGTAACCCACAGGAAGCCACTGATAAAAGGATTAAACAAAAGCGGTGTTTCTCTGGAATATTCATTGATAGTAGGGGATTAAAATTTCAAGTCAACACTGGTGCATATTCAAGTGTTTTTTTTTAATTTTTTTTTTTTTATAAAATTACATAATTCCCATTGTGGGAATTTTTACACTTTATCTCATGTTGCATGATGAGAGGATTACATAGTGGCCCCCCTGCTTGGTTGATCAACCAAGCATATAGATCTAAGGGACCATAGCATGCTAGTTATGGCACGATACATTGACAGAAGGGATTTAGACTGCTGTCTCTCAATTAACCAGATGCTTACTCCTCCAAAGTTTATAAGAGGGATGCATTGGAAGTGGGGGGAAACTATCAAGAGTTTGGAGTTAGCAAACATGGATTTTGTTAATGTTGATTTAGCTACCCGAAAGTCAAACCATACAAAGAATGCAATCGATAGGGAAATTACCTCTGGCTCCATTACATGAAGGCAGCACAGTAGAATTCCACATAGACAATACTGGTACCCACCTGATCGATTTGCAAAAGACATTCCTATGAAATGTCGCATTACCAAGAAGGATGGTTCTGCTATAGGTGCTGTATATAAAGCAAGTCTAGTTAACTTGAGTTTACACAGTTTGTGGTCAGAGCTTCAAGCATACTGGCAAAACAGACTGGTGAGTGACAGACAATTGATTCCAAACAAAGGATACCTAGACACATGGCGGAATTATGCTGAATATGCAAAAGAAAGTCTACACTATACTTTAAAGACAATGCAAATCATGGATGAAACAGGCCCTCTGGTTGGTCTGAATTTTTGGATTGACATTACGAAAATTTACAAATAATGGTCAAAGTGTGGACATGGCAGGACCCCTGTATTCTGACATGTTTCAACAACCTCATCTATTACTCAATGGGATTCCATCATGGTCAAATTGGCACCTACTTTATAAGCATTACATCTAACGAAAGTGGGCACAGAGAACTGCAAATGGATATTCAAACAGTGAAACTGTGGATATGTACAGTCAGTTTGGCCCCCACACCCAACATGGAGATCAGTTGACGTCTGCACAATACCACAGCCAAGTACCTCATCATGAAGTCAGACCTCATGACATATACTGTAACACAAGGTACTCCACACATTCAACTGGAAAACTTAGTTGAGGGTCGTGTACCTGCACAAATCCTAATTGGCTTGCTGGCTTCTGAAGTTGTGAGGGGAAGTCGCACCAAGAACCCCTTCAATTTTCATCATTATAATCAGAATTACCTGCAAGTGACTGTGGATGGCAATCCCTACCCGAGAAGAGCACTGCAGCCAGACTATGCAAACAAACTGTGCATGGGTTGTTTCCTTACTTTGTTTACAGGAACAGGCAAATGCAATACCAATGATGGAAATAACATCAATCGAGATCATTATCCCAACGGCTACTGTCTTTTTCTGTTCAACACAGACCCATCCAAACAGCAGATGCAAGATGCCATGCCTATAAGCAGAAAAGGCAATTCCAAAAGTAGAAGTAAGATTTTCTCAGCCATCGCTGACACCAATAGACTTGTTCATCTATGCAACTTTTCCAGAAGTCATCAAAGTGGACTTTACTCGTAACATGTATCTACAATAAATAACTATCAACTAAGGTCCATGTTGCTGAAAAATTCCCTGACAAAACACTATTTTTGTGGTGTTTACCCATTCAGACAGACTGCTATATAAACTGAACTAACATTTGAGTCTGTTGATTGTCAGCACGGACCCATATCACATGCCTGGCAAACATTGGATAGTTATATTTGTCCAAAGATATGGATCTGTGGAATTCTTTGATTCCTTTGGACACACTCCAGCCTACAACAGAGACTTTGTGGATTTCCTGAGGTGGATGGAGAGAGGTGTTAAGTTCAAGAAGAAGATACTGCAGGCACGCAACAATCTTATGTGTGGACCCATTTGTCTCTATTATGCCATATGGCGCTATAAAGGGATACCTATGGGCACAGCCATCAACCAGTTTGGAAGAAACAGAAGAAAAAATGAGGACATAATGTTCAATTGCATTAAAAATTACTTTAGACTCTAGGAAAAAAGAAAGTTATGAAAATGTTATTTTAGACGTGTCTGCTTTTATTGACAACAAGTGTGCGTGTAGATCCAGTCGCCCTACAAATACCCTACAGACGTCCTTAGATGCCCTACAAACACCTTACAAATGCCCTAGAGATGCCTTGAGATGCCCTACAGACGTGCCACAGACACCCCCAGATGCCCAACAGATGCCCCACAGACATCTTCATATGCCCCACAGATGCCCTCGGACACCACAGACGCCCTCAGATGCCCCATAGGTGCCCTCAGATGCCACATAGATTCCCATCAAGCACCTTTGTAATTTTGACATAAAAGTCTTGTAAGTAGGTTGAGATTGTATCAAATAACATAAAGTGAACCAAGATGCCTTACAGATACAAATCCAAGTGGTCCATTTGTCACCAATCAAATCTTTGGCAATGAAATACACACTTACTACAAGTACATGGTTTGAATCGCCCAAAAAGACAAAAATGTTTAAGCAAGCTACGTGCTGTTTTAATCACTTAGGAGAAACTTCAAGTCACTCTTTGGAGGTCAAGGGACACTCATTGGAGGACACAGGCCACTCTTGTGATGGCCATGGGCCAGACACGTCATCACATTTCAATTTTAAACAACTTTTAACGATAGTTTTGGCAGCCCCTTCTGGTTTTAGTAAGACTGTATACTTAAACCAACTTTTACATAGAGCAGACCAGACCAGACCATTGAAACATCACCAGAGAGAACTATTGAACTATGATGAGATGCAATATAGTGTTCAAAATATAGAATTCATCTAAGGTATACCTTCAAACTTAGAACAAGATAGCTTTCTGCATCTGGACACAAGAAACTTGATTGTATTTGACGATCTAATGAGTGATATTAGCAAAGATGAAGGAATGACAGATTTATTGGCCAAAGGAATCCACTACTGTAATTTGGGTGTTATCGTGCTCATGCAAAATGTCTACGAACCATGCACAGTGACCATGCACCGAAAGTGTCAGTACTTAATTATAGGCAACATGCCTATAGATTTACAGACCATCAAGACCATCAGTCAATGTGTGTTCTCAGACAAGCCAAAGTTTATGATGGACATGTCCAAGGAAGCCACCTGAAAACCATACAGATTTCTGGTGATTGATATGAAACTAACAACACACAACCACAAACGACTGAGAACAAATTCTATATCACACACATCTCCACAAAAGCCAGCAAAATTGTCAGCCAATCATTTGAATTCTCTTACTATTATGTCCACATCTTATGATTCGGCAAGTGAAAGTGACGAGGATGACATGGGACAGGAAATTCAGCCTGTTATAAAGAATGCCACGTTGCTGTATATGGAATGGTTAAAGTCCTGATGACAAGTCAAGATTCTTCACAATGGCAAGAATTCTCAAAAGCTTATCTTATTGCAGTGATATAGAGAAGTCACTCATCTGGACAAAGCATAAGCATGTTTGTGTGTGTTTGAGTTGAATGGCATGAAACCACACTGTAAAATACCTTGCCTTGTGTGTCCACAGTCGAGTCGCCTTTGAACTTACTGCATGCGAGCATTGTGGAACTGTTGATACTTATTTAAAAATGTACCAAGCAAGAAAAAGAAAGTGGAGCATGAAAAGATTGATAGAGTCGATATGGAACCTATAGACTGAAAAACTACAAGTAGCGAGGAAAAAATTTATAAGTGGCAGACCATCTCATAATACTGTAAGAGCATGGACTTTTATGTACTGCTGAGTAATGAAAACAGTCAACTGTTATTCACTGGTAACCATGGAAATGATATTTATGTACAATTACCATAGGAATTAAATGTATCGGAATATTGGGAAGTTTCTATGAATGGTATTTATATTGACCAAGCAGAAGGACAAGTCAATGGTTGCTGGTGTGTTGTGACATTGTAGACTATATTATAGTCAGGAACAGTTTAAGACAAATATTACAAAGAATATCACCACCAGATAAACATTTTGTCACAAAACAGTTCACCCATGTTGTGCAGAATCCTGTTTGACAAATACATAAATACATAATTGTTGACTATGGCATTGTACACCATTCTTTACTGCCTTTTAGTTGTAGTGATAAACTATTTTAGAGTGCATAAGTGGTTTGAAATAATATCCCATCACTGTCATATTTCATCTCTAATTTCAGCTGGAAATTTCTCATATGTGGTCTCACAAGGAGTTAACCCGTCTAACCCGAATCACCAATATAAGTGGGACAAGAATCAAGTCAGCAATTTTACAATACCATAGTATCCAGCGAAATACAGTGCATTATCAAACAAATATGTGAATGCATTAAATCTGAAAACAATGTAAATGTTGCAGTGGAAATGATAACAAATGTGATCCAATGTGTTATGTAAACCCCTAACAATACTTTTAAATCAAATTTATTCTTCTGGGCTGGGACAGTGGGGTGAGGGGTTGATATCAACAATTCTGAAGAGTGAAGATTGTGGTAGACCAGCAAATCATAGGGAATCACCCTGTGCAGTAATTTAGCAAAGGCCTTTAGTACGGTTCTGAATGAAAGGCTGTCAATCTTCTTATCTATAAATAGGATTAGGGTACGAGAACAAGTTGGATTCCAAAATAATTCACGCACCTCTGATCATATATTTGTCCACAAAAGCGTAATTGATAAGCACATTACAAAAAAGCGGGAAATTATAAGCTTTGTTGACCTGCCGAAAGCATACAATAAAGTCTGTGATACTGGCCTTTATATAAATTATAAGCATCTGGAGCCGGTGGTCAATTTTACAATGTAATAAAAAGCGTGTGTCAGAATATACACAGTTGTGTCAAAACAGACTATGGATTACTCCATCTTTCGAAGTGTGCCATGAAGTAAGAAAAGGTAAGGTATTGAGTCCATCCCACTTCTCTCTATATATAAATGACTTCTTTGCAGAAATAAGAAAATCATCAAGATGCTATATGTTTAGCATCAGAAATCATTCCATGTCTATTGTATGCCGATGACCTTGTTTTGCTGTCCATCTCTCAGGCAGGCCTACAAACATACATGAATACTTTGCATAAGTGCTGCTGGACATAGACACTTGAATTAAACCTAAGCAAAACTAAAGTCTAATTTTCAACAAAACTGGAAGGACACTTTTTGAGTACTTTCACATAGGAAACAATCCCATTGATGTGTGGAATGGTATAGATACCTTGGCATTATCTTCTGTAACTCCGGTTTATTTAATATGGCTATATCAGACCTCAAGAAAAAGGTGATGAAAGCCAATATGAAACCAAAGTCAACTATTGATTCCAATAACTTTGCCCCAAAAGTATCAATGAGTCTGTTTAATTTCTCAATTAGACCAATTCTTCTATGTGGGACTGACAGTTGGGAAGATACTTTTTTGTCCCTAACCACGGGAAGGTTTTACACATAATCAACACTACTCCTCTTGAAAAAGTGCATCTAAGCTTTGCAAAATATATACTAGGTGTTCACAAAAATATGGCAACAACAGCAGTGTGTGGGGTATTAGGAATACACCCAATAACAATTGATGCCCTTTTACATGTCCACCAAAGACCACGTAAGCAAAAGCACCGATTCTTTGTTAGGGCTTGTCAGGAAAGAATGTGAAATGAATAAACATATTGTTTGGTGGCAAAAACTTGCAATCAAAGAAACCAATGCAAGGTGTCAGTACCTAAACCCTATTCAATTTTAGAGCAAATATGGAAGGATGTATGGTGAAGATTAGTTACATAAAATTCGGGGTGTCAGTGATAAACTAAGAACATAAAAACATATAAATCACATTTACTGTAAAATTATTTAAATGATATTAAAATTGGTCAACACTGCCCTGCTCTTACTAAATTAAGAACAAGTAACCACAATATCAATGTGGAAAGACTTGAATATTTTAGTAATTCCAGTATTAGTAAGTATACTTATCTCTTGACCACCATTGCCAAGACCTTGTGTCTGGGTCAAATGGCCAAGAAATTGAGTTGAGTTCATTCACTTGATTCCAAAACCTGATGGTCCTGTGGCGGTATCTCTCGGTTCCTATGGATCTGGTGGTGACACTCAATGTGCATGCTCCCTGCATCATCTTTCCTCTTTTGATGAGTGGTCATTCGATGTCAGTAGTGAGAAAGGAAGCGGGGTGGTCGGATTGGCTTCTCTGGTGGTTGAGAGCTAAGTATACTTACTAAAACCAATATTGCCATATTCATCAGAGGTAACCGAGACATCAAGGGAATTACTTTGGGTGGTGAAATGTTGAAAGTTTGGAGAGTTAAAAATTTATCTTTAATTGGAAAAAATGTAGTGTTAAAATCTCTGGCAATTTCATAACTTCATGTGCTCACTCATTCATGTTGATGAGTCCCTCATCAAGGAAGTACAGGCTTGCATTGGTAATTTTGTTTGAAGTGATGGAATACCGAAAGTAAAGGCCAGAGTCATGTATAGAGGTATTCCTAATGGTGGCTTGAAACTATTACATTTTAAATCCCAAATTGGTGCACTGAATTTTAACTGGATTAAACGGTTATTTGATTCGAGAGACTGAAAAATGGAAAACTACTTTTCAAGAATTCATTCCAAATATGAAAGTGCAAGACCTGTTCTTTAGTAGATGTTTCTTAGCTTTCAACCTGGTTGGACTTCCTCTCTTTTTCCATGATTTCATCAATACATGGAAAGATGCTCAATTAAATTTTATCCCAACTTCAGCGACAGACATCATGAACGAAATGTTATGGCACAATAATTTGATTACAATTGAGAAAAAACCTATATTTTTTAAACATTGGTACCAGAAAGGGGTTAAATTCATAAGAGACATTGTCAATAACAGTGGTGATTTCTTATCTGAAGAGGACTTAAAGAACAAATATGGTATTGTCACACACTTTTTAGAGTATTATTCGTTACGATCTGCCATTCCAGGGCATTGGAAACAACAAATTTGTTTCGACACTATAAAAATTCAGGAAGAGGTCCCAGTCATACATATGAATGGTTCATCTCATAGTAGTTTACATCTTTCTTGTAAACATTCTACTGGTTCCTCCTTGATTCTAATTTTAAGGATGTACCACTGTGCCAAACAAGATGGTTGGAAATATTTGATGTAGTTGAATCAAACTGGGATAACATTTTTAAGCTCTGCTATACATGAACCCTGGAGACCAGGTTACAAGCTTTTCAATTTTCTTTACTTCACCGATTTATACCTCATAAATCTAATCTAAAAATGGGTTTAGTGGAGTCTGAAATCTGTGATTATTGCCCAGTGAAAGATTCCATTGTTCATAGATTCACAGAGTGCAATCAGGTAAAAATATTTTGGAGAAGTTTTCAGGATTGGTGGAATGATATCCATACTAATGCAACCATTGTACTATCCTCTTCTGACATCATCTTTGGTTTTTATAAGTTAAAGAAGTCATATGCATTGAATAATTGCATTCTACAAGCTAAGTATATCATTCATATTCAGGCATGTAAGAAAGAAACTATACAATTTACAAATTTTTTATCCTAGCTAAAACATAAGGTTAGAATTGAAAGACATGTATTACTTACTCAGTCCAAGCAAGAATTATTTCATCAACACTGGGGTTGCATGGCATCCTTTTTGTTGGAATAAACTGTGAATAGTTGTATGTATTTATGGAGACAGTCAAAGTCATTGTCAATGTCTGTATTTATATGGAGAACAAAATAAAGAGCAATTAAAAAAAAATGACCAAAAAGTTCATGTATTATTTATGTAATGTTAATGTTATTGGACTGCACTGAACCCCCAAGAACATGCCTGCCAACAGGATATCTGTCTGCCTCATGGGCAGACACTGTCTGTTTCTACTCCTTCAGAACTAGAGACCTAAAAGGACCTGGTTGTGAAACTGGTGGATGCCAGGGGGCTGGTATATAGTTCCATAGGGCAGTGAACACCTGGGTCAACCAGCTGTCACTAAACCAGGACAGCAGGAAGGACTGCCTGATAGAAGTCTCAGACTAGGTCAATATAACAGGAGGCCCACTGGGAAGTGCACTGATGTATAGACTGCATCGAGTCTTAACCACAAGAGTGCCATTAACTGGAACATGGTGGCTGTTCTGATAGGTCCCTGAAGCCTAATGTACAGGTATAGGAATCTAAGCAAAAGAGCCTGTGATTCCTGCAAAGGCAAAATTGGCCTATTCTAGCACTATCATGTCATGCAAGTAGTTCTCAGCAAAAGTCTTAGACCATCCCTAGTGGCAGACCCACAGGATGTCGACAGCCATGACCAGGAGGCATTGAAGGCTCACACCTTGTGAGCTCTGGCTGAGATTAGCACTAAGGCACAAGGCATCTGCAGAGTGGTCTTGTAGGCCTTAATGATCATCTGCTTGATCCATGAAGAAATCATGTTTCAGCAAGCTTGCTCCTGAGGAGGGCTACTGAGGGGTAAAAAAGGGGCAAACCTTGGACTCCTGAAACCATCCATGCATGAAAGGTACTTATGCAGTGCTCTCACTGGACACAGGGCTCTTTCATCTGGGGAAAGAGCAGTATCCACAGCAAGGAGGGTAAAACCCTTGAAGAGTGTAGCCGGATCTCAAGCCACTTGGTATTTTGCAAGGAAACCCAAGTGTGGCTTCAGTGTCACAAGATTGTTGACGAGATGGCTGATCAGAATCCCTCCACTCTTCTTGAGCTTTTGTCAAGGACTTCCCCCTGATAAAGCAGGAAGTCAGCAATGTCTTTTATATGCAGAGACCAAGGGTGAATTCTCTTGCTGGCACAGCAGTCCAAAAACACTTTCCTGAGTAAACAGTGAGAGAAGAGGATCAAAACCCAGCTCTGGCAATTATCTCTGTGACTGATTCCAAGAACCTTTGTTGTGGATGTGCTGTGTGACAACTGCCAAGTGTGGAGGTTAAGCACTTGAGAGTTCCTCTGGAACATGCTCATCTGCAGCTGCACCAGAAATTTAGACCATGTTGGTAAACATAGCAGAGGCTCAACACTTAGCTACATGAGGTCTATTGACCAATCTGTTTTTGGCTGCCATGGGGCAACCAGAATCAACTTTCAGTCATGCAGCCAAATCTTGTGCAGTACCCTTGGGAGGATTTGCAGAGGTAGAAAGGCATATGCCCAAATCTTGCTCCAGTCTAGAGCATCCACCACTAGGGCCTGGGGATCTGGGACTGGCGATTCATAAAATTGTAATTTGGCATTCTCACATGAAGCTTCTGGACCACCTCTAGGAACATGGATGCTTTGGGTTCTGCTACGGGCAGCACAAAGCACTTGGGTTTGTAGCCATGTCTCAGGATGTTTACAATGAATGAATCATCCATGATAGACATCCATTGCACATGAGGGGGATTCTGAGACTTGACAGTTCAGCATACCAGAGTCAGGAGCTCTGAGCCTCGCCAGACTTCTTGACTTTGCTGAAGCGCTTCCCATTCTCGGTTGTGTCACTGAAGGTGTACAAGCCGAAGGGTGAGTAGGTGCGTCTGTGCACTATGCTTCAGGGCTGAGGTGGCCAAGGTAGAGAGTGACCAAACAGAGTCGGTGAATGCCTTGGTGTGAGTCGGATGGGTGAAGCAGACCCGAAGGTCTTGTGTCCGACAAACGACTTCTCCCATCTCTCCTCTGAACAAAGTTCCTGAAAAGGGCAGCCCTGTTTGGGCTCTGCAAAATATTGGGCAGGCAGCTTCGGCAACAAACAAAGGTTAGCCTCCAATGTGCAGGTGGTTCACACCTGGTGATCAACCACTTTTGACAATAAAGTCCCCAGAAGTGTAGCCTGATCTAGCCAATCCAGCCTTCATGATATACACAGAGCCTTTGACGTCATCCAGGTAAGACCTCAAGGCTGCCAAAGAGACATTGGAATATGACATCGTAAGGACAGATCCCTTGGCATCCTCTTCCAATTGCTTGACGGCCTTGGCAGACACAGTGATGGACTTTGGCTGCCGAGCATCAAACTGCTCCCAATTGAAATCCACTGTCAGTGGATGGGAAGAAAAGATTTGCTTTGGTGCAGAATACCATTGTCCCTGTATGTCTGGCTTTAGAAGGATTCGCCCTTGCCTCAGGTTGCTAGATGTCCTTGGCTCTACCGGAACCCATGTGCTGCAATTCTTAGCTGTAAGCTGGTTGTAAAACTCAGGTACAAAGGGCCAGAAAGGGATAGGGGTCTTGTGATGCCTATATCTTCCAGAAACAAGAATTGGCAAGAAAATGTGACTTCCCCGTGCCTTTCCTCCACTTGTGGGACCACAGCTTGGTCACCCACCAGGCTCTGAATGAGGGCTTTCAGGTGTTCAAAGCCCTGTGGCAGAGCCAGAGTGGTATTCATGAGTGTGAAAGGCTGTTCTGCAGGCCCCACAGTTGCCATCAAACTTGGCCATTGAGAACGACTGCAGTGTGAAGGTAGATGTGACTGCTGGATCTGGGGGAGGCTTGGATCAGGGGCCACAGCTGCCACCGACTGAAAAGTCTGCAGGCAGGAGGGGTCCTGAAGGATTTAAGGGAACTCCCAAGCCTCAAGACCAAGAGAGAGTTGACTCATGGCAGAAGTAGCAAGCTGAGCTCAAGTTCTGCTTGCCTCTCCAGAGAAGGAGGCAAGGCACAAGGCTTAAAAGGGGGAATTAGCAGAATCGCCAGCTGCTCACCCCAGCCACTAGATGTGCTGGAGGGAAAGCCAGTGCTGCATCTGGAGGCAATGAAGGTGACACTTGGGTCACCAGAGGAGCCCCTACCACAGGAGCAAAAGGCCCACTAATGACAGAAGGTCCCACCACAGACTTGAGTGCTTTCCTTCTCTCTCAAGCTTGCCTGGACTGACGACTCAAGGTCTCTGAACTGGGAGCACGAGAAGTTTGTTCTGGCTTTGGTGGTCCAGATCACTCAGACTTACAATCCGAGTGCTCTGACTGGCCAAGGTGCTAGAATGCCTGGATGGGATCCATAGGTTTCTTATCTAGCAGCATCTACATGCACAATTTCTGCTCCAAGCACTCAGACCCAGAAGACCGAGATCTGCAATTGAATGTTTTTTTCAAAGGAGAATATAAAAAAGCTTGAGAAGGTGCGAACAGTGCACACAACATATCGGCCTATAAATATGTACTCCGAGCAACAGACTCCAAGGCAAAGTCAACCCTATGGTCAGTGACTAGAGATGCACTGGTCATCTTGGGTTGAGCTAGGCGCTTGTGATCTCCCGAAGGAGAGATCATGCTGCCCTGCTTGCAACTATGTTGCTTATTCTCCTTACTCTTCTGAGGGGTTTCTAGTGTAGAAACAGCAACCACTTGAATCTGTGTGCAAGCCACGTGGGTTCATCTGCAATTCTCTTGTGGTATTGCTGGCAAACACTCAACATAGATCCTAGAGCTTGGGGTTTAGCAGCTATGGCCTGCTCCCCACACCTTGCCCTGTCACTCTTTCTCTGTGCCTGCTCACAGAGTGGCCATTTATTTTCTTTCCAATTCTCACAGTATTTGCACATTCATTCACATACACAAATGTGACTCCACTGGAGGCAACAACTATAGCAATGCTGATGATCATCCCATGCTGCCATATAGTGGTTCTGTGAGCATCTACCCTCTATCCTAACATAGATGTGGGTGAAGTGGTCACGGGATCAACACCTATGGCTCGCTGCAAAAAAGTAGCAATTGCCTGGTGGGCACTGTCTTCCAGCTGTCTGCAATCTGGAGATATAGACACCATCTGGAAAATCAGCTTTCAAGCCAAACATCCAGCTGCACTCCCAACTATTTCAGAGGTATCTGCAGAACAGATATCAGCTATATTGGTCTCTGAAGAGTTCCGCACCACCAAAAAAAAAAAAAAAAAAAAAAAATTCAGCAGAAACAAACATGTGTTAAGCACTAGAACAGTGAGCATGACCAAAAGTTCACAGAGCTTCAACTCAAAAAAACAAGCCAGTAATGGCGCCCATAAGAGGAAGGATGATACAGGGAGCATGGGCACCAGAGTCGCCACCGGATGCATAGGGCCTGAGAGATGGTGCCATGGGACCGTCAAGATGTGGAATCAAGTGTGTGAACTCAACTCGGTTTCTTGGGCGTTTGACCCAGACACAGAGGTCTTGGTGGTCAAGAGGTAATGTTACATATCCTACTAGGAGGATACATAAATCCAAACACTCCAGTGGAGGAGCAGCTGTGTACTGACCGTAAAATTGTTGAAGATGAAAACCGTTTCTTAAATAGAAAAGAAGATTTGCTACAAAGCAAATCTGTCTGTGTGCCTTTAAAAGTTGTAAATATGGTTATATAATAATTTCAAAGGTCCAAATGACCTTGACCTTTGATCTCTAGAGGCCACATGTAAATTGAAAAATGTGCAGTGTTGCAATACTTACAATTGACCTTTAGAGGTCACATTTAAATTACAAAAATGTATAGTCTTTAAAGATCTACAATTTAGGCTCAGCATGAACCAAATCAGACGAAAATTGACCAAGTTATGCCTAGATGAACATTCCAAAGGGTCAAATAACCTTGACCTTTGACTTTTACATGTCACATGTAAATTACAGAAATGTGCAATGTTTAAATACCTTTAAGTAGGGTCCAACAGAATTAAAATTGGATGAAAAGTAACCAAATAATGACTGGATGGAACTTTCAAAAGTCCAACTGACTCCTTTCACAGAACCAGCAAAGCATAGAATTATATCACCTCCAGCTGACTGGAGAGGGCATTTTGGGGTGGACACTTGTGGGCATAGGCTAATGCATGTTAAAATAATCAATCTTCAACAAAAATTTGAGGTCAATTATAGCAACATTAACATAAATTGTAAAACTTTTTGAATTGTATGCCTACCAATATCGGTTATTTACCAGGCAATTTTAAATTGAAGATATTAGAAACTTTTTACAGGCAAAATTAATGAGACCCTTATACAGTTTCCGTGTAGTGACCACCACAAATGTATAGATGTCAATTGGTTTCTGACATCTGAGGGGTTAATCACCAGAGCAGTTTGTGAAACCTTTAAACTGACTACATTTTGGCAGCATGTGCTCATGCCGCCACAGCATATTGCTCCATGGGACATCACCATTCATACAAATGTGGTTTTTTAAGGGAAGAGCGCCATTATTTCAGTTTTGCACACACTTCACTGATTAGGCAAGCTTTACTACCCTAAAATAGTCTTAGTCGTAACATATTGTTATAAGTTCAACATTTCATGAAAGGTTTCACTAATATTTTAGAGGCTACTTTCCTTCCATACATTAACGTGTTCAGCTGAGCTGTTCATGTTAATTTACCATGTGAACTTTGCTCTCTGCGAGTGCCTATGCTAAAACTATACAACCAAGTAATCTGACCCCAGTAAAGGCGCTTTCTCTAGGTATTGGAGGTGAGAAAATCACTGAGCACAGTCTTTCACATGTGGTGAAAAGTCCTGAATTGACATTGACCTTTGACATTAGAGGTTACATGTTCTTTACAAAAAAATTCAGTGTTGCAATACCTAGAATTTGAGTCCAACATGATTAAAATTGGATTAAAATTTATCAAGTTATGGCTGGATGAAACTTTCGAAGGCCCAAATGATCTTGATCTTTGACCTTTAAAGGTCACAGGTAAGTTACAAATGTATACAGTGTTACAATATCTGCAATTTAAGCCACTATGAACCAAGTCAGATGAAAATTGGTTAAGTTGTGGTTGAACAAAACTTTCAAAAGTCCAAATGTAAATTACAAACATATGTAGTGTTTCATTACCTCCAGTTTGGGTCTAACATGATCAAACTTGGATGACAATTGACAGAGTTGTGGCTAGATGAAAATTTCAAAGGTCCAAATGACCGTGACTTTTGTCTTTTGGAGGTTACATGTAAGTAAATTACAAAAATATGCAGTGTTGCAATACGTACAAATTGGATCCAACATGATCAAAATTGAATGAATATTGAGTTATGGCTGGATGAAAATTTTAAAGGTCCAAATGACCTGGACCTTTGACCTTTAGAGGTCACATGTAAATTACACAAATGTGCAGTGTAACAAACTTATAAATTGAAGTTGGGTTGGTTACTAGGTCCTAAAGCAGTTTTGGGGATATTCAAGAATTAACATTTCAGATTCAAATTTGCATAATCTTCAATATATTTTCTCCTCGTTATTAAAAGGCACAAATTCATGTATAGACCTATAATCAGGCCAATTTTGAGGCCTCTGAGTGTAATATTGTTAGAGAAAACTGAAGAACAAAATTTGGTAATGAAGAAAGAAAGAAAGAATGAAAGATAGAACGAAAGAAAGCAAGAAAAGAACTCTAGGAAAAACAGAATGTCTGTGTGCAACACAGAGATAATGAATTGTTCTAGACACAACAATGACAGGTGCTATTAAAAGATATCTACCCTATGCCCAAATTTTGCAATTAAGTCACATGGATATGGATACATTTCTCATGGCTGCAGACGGCGAAGTGGTACTGTGATACAGCTAAACTTTGTTATTTGTCATTTGAGAAAAGAAAAATGCTTTGCATCTGAAACTGTGCCACACTATTAAATATGTAAATAAAATGTACAAAGTGAAAAGAATGTGTTTTATATTTAAATTAGAAAAGAACTATGGTACCCAATAAACATACATGGACCAGTTCATAAAGCATTCCTATTACATAACAGGTTATTGGTGTATACATAATATAGTGTACTGGTCCAAATGTGTCACCTGACTGAATTTTTGTCTATCATTTGAAAATGTGTTATTCGACTGCATGATTTTCTTATTCTTTGGTGCTGCTCAAGTATAGCATGTAAAATGAATGGTCAAACTGTGGTTCATCTTAATTTGTCAAGCTGTCAAGTGAGGGCGCGAGTGTCACCAATGCCATGGACTGAAAAAGGGCTCAGGGCTAAGGAACCTTCTACTTGACTAAAGGAAAGATATAATAAGTACAAGTGGGATAACTAAAGATAATCAAAAGGCAATAAAGGCAGAACATCTTAAGAAAAAACAAGATAATGAGGTCAGGGAGATCCATATTACGATATCTAATAGATCGCTATCATGTGTACTACCCTACTAATAATTTATAAAAACAGTGTTAGTGATCATGAGCGACGAATTTAGGGAAGCATGTAAACTGATTAAATTCTATAACTTGTTTCTAATTTCTATTTTTGTATATGCAAATACACATATTGAGAGAAACTGGAATGACTGTACCTTTCTCATAACAGGCGTTTCATTCAAAATACGTGTAATTTCCGTCTCAAACAATATCTAGCAAAGATATGTTGAGTACTCATTACAAAAAAAAAAAAAATAAAATAAAAAAAAAAATCCCCAAATCTTACGTCATGCTCATGTATTTGGTGGCTAGCATAATTTGTATATATCGAAAACAAGCAGAGAGCCTATCAATTTGTAATTTTTAACAAAATTTTAAGGTCTATAAATTGCAAAGTCCTTCGACTTTGTGTCCCCTAGCAAGGAGGCAATAATAAAAGCGTGGGAGAATAAGTGAATTTAAGACAGTTTGCAAAGTATGTTCAGGAAGAATTTTTTAATCTGTTCATTATGCTTATAGTCTGAGAAATTTTGGACGCTACTTATCGAATATGACTATTCCAGTTGATACGCCTATCTAATTCAAGTCCAAGAAAATAATAATTATCTGCGCATTCTATTGATACATTCTCATGTTGAAGTCCTGGTACACTTAAGGATCTTTGCAGTTGTTTGAAAACCATAAATTTTGTTTTATGAATATTAAGAGATAACATGTTAACCTTGAACCAAATGCTTATTTTTTCAGTTCAAAATTAATAAGTTGCGAAACATACTCATCTGAACCAACTAAACTTGGATGACTCAATGCTGTAAATAAAGTAATATCATCAGCATATACTATGAATTTGAAAAAAAGAAGCTGCTATTGTATCATTTATTTAAATTAGAACGAGGAAAGGACCCAGGAGGGACATCAGTTTGAATACGCAAAAACTCAGATTTTATGTCATCAAAAATCATATATGGTTTTCTATCTTAAAAAAAAAACTATGGAAACGTTCCTGGGCCTATCCTTTAATACCATAATAACTTAATTTATACAGGAAAATATCACGATCTTTGGTATCAGAGGCCTTAGATGAATCCATAAATATATTGATCGGAATTTCTTCTTTATACATGGCAAGCATAACACTATCAATAAGTTCTTAAGCTGCAAGTTCTGGAGAATGCATTTCACGAAAGCCATATTGACTACGAAATGATAAAGAATAAGATTTTACATATTGGTACGTTTGATGCCTCATCTTTAGATTTCTGTATCTTTTGCAAGACCAAAGTAAACTCATCAATAAACGTATTATAATTTTCATTTAGGTCACGAGGTAGCTTATAAGTGTTTCCAATTATTTTTTTCTACTCTTTCACATATTTAAGAGAAGGCGGGTAGAACAGAAATGGGGCGATAGTTACCAAGGAGGCAAGCATCATCTTTTTTAAATATGGGTACTACTTTGGCTATGTTTAGTGAGTCGGGAAAAATACCAGTTGTAAGTGATTGATTTAGAACCAATGTAATTGATTTGGTTGTCTCATCTTTGGCAATTTTAGTAAATTCATAGATAGTTTATCATGACCAAAATGATGTCTTGCTTTGAGAAAACCAATAATATCTTCAACAATTCCCTAAGTGACAAGGCTGAGTGTGAAAATCTGTGTCGTACTTGGCTTGTTCATATAATCTTGAAATGAAAGCTTTACCAAGGAAATGGTTATTTACAGGGGTAACAATGGCTGAATGAATGACCAAATAGGCGTCATTAGGGTCAGTCTGAAGATCAGGATTAGTGTAATTATGTAGTTAAGTTTCAAATAATTATTGTTTGAAATGATTTATCATGTTTATAGCATCGGGTTGCCAATCACGAGTATGAATATATTTAGTTACTGTGTCAAGTAATATCGAAACAAATACACTAAGGAAAATGATCATGAGATTTGAATGGTTATTATCTCAGTTAGATGAAGCCATATTAGAATTAGACAGTTTCATAAGGAAATTGTCTATTATAATACATCGTTGCTGAGACAACTTGGTAGTTAAAGTAATTTGTGTATAAAAGCTCAGTGATGTAATTGTATCGAAAAACAGGCCCAAAACATATTTCTAATGCATTTTCAATAAATCAATGTTGAACTCTCCGGCTATTATTGCCTCATTTTTAGATTTCTGTATCTTTTGCAAGACCAAAGTAAACTGGTCAATAAACGCATTGTAATTTTTATTTATGTCACGAGGTGGCTTATAAGTGTTTCCAATTATTATTATTTTTTTTTATATCACAAGTGCCTTCGGTTGTGCACAGGTAACAAATTCAACTGACGTCAAAGGAGGTTATGTGTAAAAGGGGAAAGAATATC
This sequence comes from Hermodice carunculata, assembly GCA_964020975.1. Taxonomy (NCBI): domain Eukaryota; kingdom Metazoa; phylum Annelida; class Polychaeta; order Eunicida; family Amphinomidae; genus Hermodice; species Hermodice carunculata. Next base: position 67,348,045 of record OZ026619.1, read on the forward strand.
CATTTAAAACATAACTGTCATGTTTCGACAAATGTCCAAGTGGTCATAAGGGTAGAAAAACCTAACATATACATATATGTATATGTATATATATATATATATATATATATATATATATATATATATATATATATATATATATATATATATATATATATATATATATATATATATATATATATATTATACATGTTTGCCTAATTGTATTTGAAATCCTGTTAAGAAAAATTGTTTTGATAGCATGTTTTTGGCATAAATGCTAATGACTTTCATTCTTTTCTGATATGCCTAAATGCACATTTACTCAATATTAAGAATTACCAAAAATTGACGGTATTTTCTCAAATGTCACAAACCTGACACATTAAGTTGACACATTGACTCAGGGTTGGCAGTTAAATAGAGCTTAATTGCTTGAGGAGTAGGTGTCATCATGGAGTTTGTTTTACATGTCCGGTGCAGGATGTACATTGTTGCAATCCTTGTGAGGATTTCCCTTGGTTTATACAGGTGGTCTAGCTACATCTGTTTATTTTACAATCACTGGGACTGAATATAATGTCCCAGCTTGTTTCCACTTCAGTTAAACATTGGCAAATGGTTTAACTTGGATAAGCTGCCCAGCTAGAAAGGGTACATATTGGTTCAGGGGTAAGTCAAATTGCTCTTATCTGAACCTGTACTATGAAAATTTGGTAATTATGGTTTGTTTGACAGTTATTCTTCTTTGATATGAAGCTCTGCATTTATAAGCACAACTTCACGTATTAGCTAATTCATCAATTGCCACGTTCATATTTATCCATTATTATGTAGGTTGTCTTGGCTGAACATTTAGCTTAGACAAGGAACCGCTAGTCAGAGAGACATGTACGGGTAAAAGGCTCCGAAACATGTTGAGTAGTTACCCGCTGAAGACCCTTTAATTTATTTGGGCTAATACAGCCTATGTCAAAATTTTGCACAGGAACGTGTGCAATATGGACAGTAGTACTTCTATGCATATAAGTTAGACAGGGACAGGTTAGCTTATGGAGAGTAAAGAGTTCAGATAAGCTGACCGACTGCACTGAAAAGGCCGAGTCCCGACCCTAAAGAAAATTTAATGAAACATAAAAAAGAAGTTTCTGGACGCCCTTCCCTCATCAAAATTGATCGGCCCTGGCTGAAAGATTTTATCGAGAAAACGGCCGTCGTATGCCGTCATTTTGCAGTCAATTCAACTCAAACACAGTGGTTTATTTCAACTTGTTTGCAGTAAAGGGTTAACTTGGGTCGCGGAAAAACATGGTTGCATAGCCAGGGTGTTCGGAGGAATAGCATAGCCAAAGCCCCGGTTGAAAGATTATATCAAGAAAGCAGCCGTTATGTGCCGTTATTTTAAAGTAAAGTCAACTCAAATACAGCATTTTATTTCAACTTGCCTGGAGGGTTAACTTGGGCCAGGGAAACAGCATAGCAACACAAAGTTCAATAAGGCATAGCCACTGTTCGGAGAAACAGCATAGCTAAGCCATAGCCCCATTTGTGTTAGCATTTAGGGACCTCATAACTCCCCTTGTTCGGTGATTGTTATTGTAATATTTCGCTAGGTTCCAGGTGCCCGTTCTCTGAGTTAGCAGGGCAAACGGTCGTTAAAGTACTTTTAAAACATGACTTACTATCTTAAATTAAATCTGCCAGCTCGGTTGTGTCTGAAGCAGCTATCATCGTTAGTTACAAATCCAAATGCGACACGATATACCTTGAACCAATCGGCACGTGGTGAACGCCATTTTGAACATTGCTCAATGCCGCACAAAAATACGTTTGACTTGGATATCAAAGTGAATCGCGGCCACAGCATATTTCTTATCGTTATTGATGCTTTGAAACATTTGCAAAATATATACTTTTGGTTGCATGTATTATAGCCCCCTCCCCCAGATTGTCCCATTACTATCCTCATATACAAACAGTTGGGTGAGGAATCGGCGATTGTCAAAATGGCAGCCAAGTGCCGGTGAGCTGATTGGATATTCTGAAGAGGTAGTATCCAAAACATGTGTGCGATTATGGTTTAAAAATTACAACAGTATATATCTATGTAAGTTAAGAAAAGGAAAAAAATATTTGTCGCAGACCCTAAAAAGATAATTTACTGTTAATCAAATTTGAGGTCAAATCTCAGCCTTCGAAATTTACAGACCTCTTATGTCACGTAAGTAGAAAACTACGTTGATGATAGTCAATACAAGAATAAAAATAGCTGTCCCAATTTCGAAACAGTGCATATCTAAGACTTCATATGAACAGCGGTATGGAGCCGAGTATCAGGACAAAAGCTGCATGAGGACCACAAAAATATAGATCGACCATTAGACGTGGAAAGTGCAATTTAATGGAGATCTTGTCCCATTTGATTTTGTTTTAGCGTCATAACTTACATTTCTTTAAAACAGCGATTGTGTAGAGCCGCATCCGCTGCCCACACACATCCACTTAGGAATTATATCATCGAGAAGAAACACTAGTTGCAACCTCTCAGTCGAAATGCTGAGACATGAAGGAGATTTATTGGCTACCAGCAAGCCTCGGTTCCAAGATAAACCTTAGGCTGTGACGTTACCAAAATACACAAAATTCAATATGGATTCCTTGTTATTTACTGGTATCACAAACAAAAAGAAATTTCAAGAAAGTGGCACAAAAATGTGTTATGATCTCTACCTTTATATAACATCTTTCCACAGATAGAAATTCACATCATGGTATTATTCCGGTCGAAGAATAGGGCCATGTTAATCCAATATATCATTTCTCACCTGTCAGCCATTGCTGACCCGAATATCCAGAAGGCATGTACATATATTTTGATTAAATTTTATACAAGCAATGCGATGACAAAATATTTTGCCATCTACTGCAAGAATACTTTCCGAATGCAAGCAGTAAGATGTTGGTCCAAATTAGAAAGAGAGAATCTTGTGACCCGATTTTGAATTTCAACCTCTAAAATCCGCCACCTTGCAAAAAAGTCCATGTTTTCTACAAAGCACCACTTTTGTAACATGGGGGTCTATTCCCGGCAGTTTGCACATAGAATGCACTGCCAAAGCATACAGATCCATAATCCAATGGGGGTGGTGGGTTAGAAATAATCCTGTGTCCACCTTCCAGCCAAAAAGGAAGGAACCCCAAAATTCCATATTTAGGGGGTAGTGCCCTTTTGATTTTAAACAAAACTGTACAGTTTGCCCTAGAATGCTCAAAACTTTTTTCACAACTCAAAATATCAATAAATATGAAACTTGGCATAATCTTTGTTATTACAGAAAAGGTCTTATCAGTTGTCCTACGTACCCACCCCCATTACTTCCGATAAAATGGACTATTCCGCTATTCAAATTGGACCACTTGTATCTTGAAAATTTAACCCAAACCAGTCTAAATTTATACCTTCTTGAAAGCATGAAAACTTGTTGGTCAAGTTGCAGCGTGAATGGGTCATGGGTGTGGTTTAAAATAAAATGCAAGAGCTGCATTTGGTCGGTGGGTGTTCCAAACAGACATCTCTTGCATCTTCAGTGGGCTGTTGGGTGACAGGAAGCTTGTAAAGTGACCATTAATTTGGACCCAATAAAGGCACCGACTGTTATATAAGTGATAAATGTCTGTGTGATAACACAGACATATTTTTTTCAAAGAATTCTTTTTCTTTCTTTCTTTCTTTCTTTACTCTTTACACTCAATTTTGCCCAGTATTTTTTCTTCGATGAATATATCACCAATAAATACTAAATTTTGCAGTTATTGATGTAGTAATGAAACTAAGCACCTGGTTTGAAATGATCAAAATGTTGAAAATTATGCAAATTAGTGCTATTTGAAATTTTAAAATTCTAATATCTTCAAAATTATTAATGGTAGAGGTACCATTCCAACCTTAAGTTATAAGTTTGTCCTGTAGGCGCATCCAATGAACCACGACAAAAAAGTTGTAGAATTTGAATTTATGCAAATCAGGGGCTATTGAAAAGTTTGAAAATTGAATATCTGCAAAAGTTTTAAAGGTAGAGGTGCCATTCAAATTTGAATTCATAGGTTTGTGCTATAGGCGCATCCAAAGGACCACAAACTTAAGTTGTAGAATTTTAATTTACGCTAATTAGGGACACCTGAACAAGTTAAATGAGGACGAAGTGGCCTTCATTTCTCAAATTCTTAGGTTTGTGCTCCAGTAGAATCCAACTGAATTTGAAAGCACTCAGGCAGATTTGCTTTTTTTTGCAAATCTTCTGTTCTACTTCAAACTTGAATTTTTACGGTTAACCTAGCGATCTGAAATGCCGGCGCCCAGATGCTTTTTACTGCAAGGTTGACTCTGGTAAACGAGCACCTCTTCAGGTCGCGATGTTCCAAAGTTGGAGGCCAAGTGGAAACACGTGAATCCAGTAGACAGCATGAGCTACTGGGGATATTCATTCTCGAAGCATTCACTAAAAGGGTACTGTGGAACGTGTTTTAAGGGACCACCAACAGGAACTGCGAAAATGGTCCTTTCTGACAGGTGGTCCCTTAAGGCAGGTAAAATTAAACTAA